>VWZI01022969.1:47947-80450 GCA_013396835.1 Psilopogon haemacephalus
GGGGGGGTTGTCAGCTGTGCAGGAGATTGCAGCCCCGCCAGGGGGAGGAGAAAGAGGGGGATATGGGCGGAGCGACTCGGCAGAACCACAGCAGATGGACAAAGCCACAGATGATGATGTTGCCTTTGTGAGGGGGTGCCGCTTGTAATGTCGGTGTTGCTTCTTCCAGCTTGGAGCCATCTTTAAACTGTTTCATAGTACAGTGTTCTGATCCTCACAAAACCTCCAGCATCAATCGAGTCATTGCACTGGGGATTCCGCCACCCTGCTTTAGCGATTGCTGTCCACTCAGGACCGCTGATGTAAGTTGACAAATGTAAACAGGGCTGCAGACCAGCGGGACCCTCCAAGCACGCCGTATCCCCGTGATCGCTTGTAAAAACCACTTTTGCTGAGGCAGAAGCTGCTTTTTTTTTTCTTTTTTCTTTAATCACTATCAGCCAATGTTATACCGATATTTGTAGCAAAATTGTCTTTAAACAGTTCTGCAATGCTCTAGAAGGTAGGCGCCATTATCCCTATTACTGTAGTAAGCACGTTAGTTCCAAATGGCTCTTTGTTCTTTCTGTTTACCGAGTTCTTATTGGCTGTTTCCATAGGCAAGGTGGGGGTAGCAATCGGCGCTTGCGCGGTGGCCACCGCTTCTCTCTGGTCTGCTCACACGGTTCATAACGTCTTAAGGACGTCTGCTTTAATTTCTCTGCTTGTAGTCGCGTCCCATGTCCCGTACTCTATGACTATTTAGTTAACTCATGGAGCTTCTTTAAATTAGCAGCAATTCTCTTTCTTGGAAAGTATGCTTACCACAGCAAAAGTTCTGAGGCACGCTTCCCAGGATCCAACTTACTGCATGTGTCCTTTCCATGCAACGCCACTTTCGCTTTGCGTCCGCAGCCTCCGTCCTCGACTGGCAGGCATTTGAGGTGTCTTTGACGCCATCCTATGAAGAGTGAGTCGTGATCTCACGTCTTCGCTCAGTGTCTCCCAACCTGCCAGGCTCTTGTTGCTGTTCACAATCTCGCCAAAGTAATCCATAATCCCAAAGCCCAGATGTCCCTGTCCCTGTTTGCAGTGCCATTTGTCGGGAGGAGCACCACGTGAGCAAATGACCAATCAATATAATTTATGCAATTGCCCCGTTTATTAGCGATTCTACAGCTTCTCTTATAGCCTGCAAGTGGGGGAGGAGCCTGAGGGATGCCCTCATTCATGTTCATAAAGATGTGCAGGATGAATGCCCAGAGGCTGAAGCCAGGATCTGCTGGGTGATGCCTGATGACAGGACAAGGGGCAATGGGTGGAAGTTGAGGCATAGGAAGTTTCATGTAAATATGAGGATTAATTTTTTCAGTATGAGGGTGCCAGAACACTGGAACAGGCTGCCCAGGGAGGGTTATGGAATGTCTCTGGAGATATTCAAAACCTACCTGGATGTGTTCCTGTGTGATCTGGTATAGTTGACCCTGCTCTAGTGAGGGGGTTGGACTAAATGAGCTTCCGAGGTCCTTTCCAGCACCTAACATTCTGTGATTCTGTATAATACTCATCTCCATACCTACAGCCAGAAGAAAAGCTCTCAGAGTGATCTGGACACCTCATCTTCCATTTCAAGCAAGCTCCTCTTGCTTCCTGAGAAGCTTATAGAAAGAGTTTTAAAATTGCCTGAGAAACATAAAGATTTACTACACATTTTCTAATTGGGAGTTAGTTTATCAAGCATGATCACTGAAGTGGATCCAACAGTGAGTTTGAGCTAGATTTTTTTTTTTTTTCATTTGCTTGGTTTTTGGGGTATTTTTTGTTCCACTCAGCACACTGCTAACAACTCTATCAAAGGCCATTACAGAATGACACAGAATCACAGCAATGTTCAGGTTGGAAAAGATTCTCAGGATCATTAAGTCCAACCAAGAACTCTACTGTGCAAGGTTTACCCTAAACTCTATCCCCAAGCACCACATCCAAAATACCTTTAAACACGGCCAGGTGTGGGGACTCCACCACCTCCCTGGGCAGCACACTCCAGTGCCTGGCCAATCTTGATGGGAAAAAATCCTTCGTCATGTCCAGTCTAAACCTGCCCTGCTGCAGATTGAGGCCATTCCCTCTTGTTCTCTGGCTAATGACATGTGAGAAGAGACCAGCACCAACCTCTCCATAAGGTCCTTTAAGGGAGCTGTAGAGAGCCAGGAGGTCTCCCCTCAGCCTCCTCTTCAGACTAATGATCCCCAGCTCCTTAAGTTTCTCTTCATCAGATTTATCCTCTAAGCCCTTCACAGCTTCCTTGTCCTCCTCTGCACTGGCTCCAGCACCTCCATTTCTCTCTTGTGCCCAGAAGTGTACACAGCATTCAAGTTGTGGCCTCACCAGAGCAGAATCCAAGGGGACACTCCCTTCTCTGCTCCTGCTGGATACAGTGGTTCTGATGCCAGCCAGGATGCCATTGGCTTTCCTGGCCACCTGGGCACACTGCTGTCTCACATTCAGCTGCTTGCCCATTACAAGCCCCAGGTCCCTTTCTGCAGGCAACTTTCCAGCCACACTGCCCCAAGCCTGTAGTTCTGCTTCGGGTTGTTGTGACCCAAGTGCAGGGCCTGGCACTTGGCCTTATTGAAGCTCATCCTGTTAATGCTGGCCATGGATCCAATCTATCCAAGTCATCCAATCTATCCCAGTTGAAGTGCCTCTATGCAAATGCACAGAGCATGGGCAACAAACAGGATGAACTAAGAGCCACTGTGCTGCTGGGATGCCATGATATAGTGGCTGTTACTCAAACGTGGTGGGATGATTCCCACAAGTGGAATGTAGAGATAGATGAGTACAAGCTCTTTAGGAAGGGTAAGCAGGGAAGGAGAGGAGGAGGTGTTGCCCTCTGTATCAGTGACCAGCTAGAATCAGTGGAGCTCCCCCTGGGGAAGGATGATGAGCTGGTTGAGAGTGTATGGTTTAAAGGGAAGACAGAGGAAGGTGATGTTACTGTTGGGGTCTGCTGGGGAGGGACTTCTTAGGCTATGAGGTAGTGAGAGGACTAGGGGGAATGGAGCAAAGCTGGAGGTGGGGAGATTCAGATTGGATGTGAGGAGGAAATTATTCATCATGAGAGTGGTGAGGCCCTGGAATGGGTTGCCAAGGGGGGTGGTTGGGGCCACTTCCCAGGAGGTGTTTAAGGCCAGGCTGGATGAGGCTCTGTCCAGCCTAATCTAGGGTAGGGTGTCCCTGCCCATGGCGGGGATGTTGGAACTAGATAATCCTTGTGGTCCCTTCCAACCCTGACTGATTCTATGATTCTAAGTCCCTCTGCAGACCCTCCTTACCTTCATGCAGATCAGCACTGCCACCTCACTTGGTGTCACCTTTGAACTCATTGAAATGGTCCCAACATTGAACCCTGAGGAACACCACTTGTGCCTGGCTGCCAGTTGTATTTAACTCCACTGAGCACCACTCTTTGGGCCTGCTCACTCACTCAGTGTTCTACACAGAAGAGCTGTGCTCAGTGAAGCCATTGGCAGACAGTTTGCAACTCTAATTCTGTGGGGAACAGCATTTTCCAAAGTCTAGGTAGACAACATCCTCTAAGATCACTTCTTCCTTGTTCTGCAGTATCTAAGAGGAGTTCTTAACTGAAGGTGTCTTCTTTGCATGCAAATGAGTCAACAGCATCCAGGCATGTCACCTGCTCCTCTTGGACTGCTGCAGGAAAGAAAGCAAGCTGAGTTGCACTTTCAGATCTGCTGCTCTGAGCCAATCTCAGATCAAGTGAAGCATTTCAAGCAAACCCCACAATTTTTAGCACACACAGTAACTGTGATGTAACAAGCAAAGAATTAAAATCACTGAGCTGACCTTCACCTTAGTATATGGAGAGGAACTGAAAGGAATAAGGAAGAGTGCAGCTCTCTTGATTTAAGCCACAGCCAGAACATGTGGTTGCTTTCTTTTCCAAGCAGATCTGGGGGGGGAAAGGGGTTTTAATTTTTGATTGGAGAGGTTCATAGCAGATCAAAACAGAGTCTTCAGATCGAGTCCTGCATTCTGATTCATCCTTTCCAACTCACCTGATTGCAAATCCTCACATTTTCTCTTCTTCCTGAACTCCAAACAGACAGTAGCAGTTCATTATTAGAGGAGTTCAGCCTCCATATAGGAAGCAAAAAATGTTTGTAGATGTGATAAAAGCTTTTAAGATATGATTCTGACCTCAGCACAGAAGACCTATTTTTTAAAGTCACATTTCAAATTACAGCAAACTGGAATCTGGTCAAATACCATCTTTTTGCAGACAGAATTCAGTATCAGCAGAAATGGAGGGTTTCACATATTCAGTCAGGATCTATGGGCAGCTAGAAACACTGGCTGCACATATTGGTTCACTCTCCTGCATAAGTTGGCTTTGCAACTCATAGATAGAGATCAAAGTCTCGTGGAAGCATCAGACCTGCTGCATGTGTGTGGCTTAATGGCACATGTGCTCAGAAGGCAAGCCTGGCACTGCTCTGCAGTTGGGAATTCACATCACCTGAATCATACCACATCCACAGAGCTATAACTGGGAAGGTTCATGAAACCTGGCAGAACAATGCATGTAGGTGGGTGTGATGCATGATTTGCGAGAATGTTGAATCCACTTTGCAAGACCTGGGATCAGACAGCTCCTGCCAGATGGGACCTTGAGAGAAGCATACTACAGATATATAGACCTATGCTCTCATTCCTTCCATTCACACTTCCATTTAGCTTATCTACCATTTACGCCTAGATGACACACCATTTTTTCATACTAAACTGAAATACGTTATTCCCAAAGAATCCCAATTAGCTTTTAAGACAATAAAACACACGGAGGATTGAATATAACCTCATCTCACTTATTTTTTGAGATGGAAACAAGAATAACAGGAACTAAAACTGGTGTGTTCTTAGCTGCCCAGTGTCCTCAGGGGTGTGCTCTTGCTCACAGCTCATCTTCCACCCAATTCAGTGCCTTCCTGAGAGACAAACTGCCCACTCCTCACCAGCCCCTAGATCTTTTCACCCCTGAGACCTGGTGTTTGCTCTGTTTCCTTCCTCAGTTTCTTGTATGACCAACATTCTCCTTCATGTCACTCCTGCCCACCACAGGGTTGAAAGGTGCTGAAAGTTGCTTTCCCTTGAGTGTCCTTAAGAAGAAAGGAATTTCACAGGATCACAGGATGTTACGGGTTGAAAAGAACCTGAGGAGATCTTCCAGCCCAACCCCCCCACCACAGCAGCACCAGAGAATCTAGCGCAGGTTGCACAGGAATGCATCCAGACAGGGCTGCAAAGGCTCCAGAGAAGAAGACTCCACAACCTCTCTGGGCAGCCTGTGCTACTGCTCTGGGACCCTTACAGTCAAGAAGTTGTTGCTCACGTTGAGGTGGAACTTGCTGTGTTGCAATTTCCATCCCTTGCCCCTTGTCCTATGCCAGGGCACAAGTGAGCAGAGGCTGTCCCTGTTCCTTCCTTCCTGACCCTCAGCCCTCAGATATTTGTAGACATTGCTCATGTTCTCTCTCAGCCTTCTCCTCTGAAGACCAAGCATCCTCAGGGCTCTCAGCCTCTCCTCATCAGGCAGTGGTCCAGTCTCCTCAGCATCCTTGTAGCCCTCCCTTGGACTCTCTCAAGCAGATCTCTGTCCCCCTTCTCTACAGAAGTTCCGTTTTCTCCCTTAATATTCACTAACAGGAACAAAGCAAAAAGTAAGAAAGAGCAAATCAGTTGCTGAACCATTTTGGTTTATTTTTTACTTGCCCGTGTGATACAGTAGGCACTTCTCTGGTGATTCCTTCATGACCTCTGTGAACCCCCTGTCAACCAGTTACACATCAGCTTGACAGGGCAGACTTCTTTACAAAGAAATCTGCTGCCTTCAACAGGAACTGCTTCCCAAAGAACTTAGTATGCACGGCAGTGCACAGCTCCAAGATGCTAAATGCAGAATTTTATCTACCAGATCCAAATAGACCAGAACAGTATGGTCACCCACAACTCCACTCCAGTGTTTCCTTAATGCTGACCAGTTTGCTTTGAGAGAGTCTCAAAAAATCTACTCTTTTCAGTTCCTGAGAAAGGCCTCCCTGATGAAGACAAAACAGCTAGTGCTGAGTAAAAAATTGATAGACATTAACACCCAGAAAAAAAATAACTCATAGCCATAATAAAGATTCCATATCAGCTCACTTGCTACATGATCAGATGTTTCATTCTGGGGGGACCTTTTCCACACATTTATTTTTTAAATCCTTTGTATCAACTAGCCAAAGACTCAGCTAAATATGAAGAGAACACCAGGGCAGTTTTATGTGCTCCCAAAGAAAAAGCGGTAAAGATTTTCTTCATAGCTGTAATTGGATTGTAGGTCTCAGCCTGACAAGCAGAATTAATTCCTGCCTTTACACTATTTCCCTTTGTCACTACTTGATTCTTTTTCTGACTGCCATCTCTGCTAACTTGCACCTTGCACCAGAAGGAACAAGGATCCTACAAAACCTCAACAACTTCCAGAAGAAGTGCCAAGTGGATCAGTACTGGGACAGGTCTTGTTTAACATCTTTGTTGGTGCCACAGACAGTGGCACTGAGGCAGCCTCAGCACCAAGCTGTGTGGTGTGGCTGACAGCTGGAGGGAAGGATCCATCAAGAGGCACCTGCACAGCCTGCAGAGCTGGGCCCAAGCCAACCTCATGAGGTTCAACAAGACTACACGCAGGGTGCTGAAGCTGGGTTAGAGCAATCCCAGGCACCAATATATGTTGGGCAGTGTTTGGCTTGAAAGAAGCCATGAAGAAAAGGGACTGCTGGTGAATGAGAAACTCAACATGAGCCAGCAGTGTGCACTTGCAGCTCAGAGAGCCAACCAGAGCCTGGGTTGCAGTAAGAGAAATGTAGGCAGCAGGGCAAGGGAGGGGATTCTGCCCCTCCACACTGCTCTGCTGAGACCCCACCTGGATCACCGTGTCCAGTTCTGGAGCCCGTGGTACAGGAAAGGTCTGGAGGTGCTGGAAGGTGTCCAGAGAAGGGCCACAAGGATGATCAGAGGGCTGGAGCTGTTCTGCTATGGGGACAGGCTGAGAGAGTTGAGGTTGTTCAGTCTGGAGAAGAGAAGGTTCCCAGCAGACCTTATTGTGGCCTTCCAGTGTCTGAAGGGGGGCTACAAGAAAACTGCTAAGGGACATTTTAGGGTGCCAGGTAGTGACAGGACTGGAGGGAATGGATCTAAGCTAGAGGAGGGAAGATTAAGATTGAATGTTAGGAAGAAGCTCTTCATCATATGGGTGGTGAGACACTGGCACAGGTTGCTGAGGGAGGTGGTAGAGTCCCCCTCTCTGGAGATATCAAAATCCGCCTGGATGTGCTCCTGTGTGACCTACTCTAGGTGATCCCATTCTGACAAGAATTGGAATTGGTTGGACTGAATGATGTTTGGAGGTCTTTTCTAGCACCTAATGTTCTGTGATCCTGTAGGAGTTGTGTCTGAGGTGTGGTCTCAGTCATGGCCTTGGGATGAAGCTGCCCTTTGGCTGGGCTTTATTGCCCCTCAGACACTGCTCTTCTGGCCATGCTGTTTCAGCTAACTAAGGGTTTTTGAAACTGGCCTTTCCAACCTATTTCAAACACTGCATCTAGAAGTTCCATCCCTGGAAGTTTTTAAGGCCTGGGTGGATGTGGCTCTGGGCAAACTGAACTAGTGTGAGGCCCCCCTGCAGGGGGGTTGGAACTGAATGATCCTTGGGGCCCCTTTCAACCCTGACAATTCTGTGATTCTATGATCTATTCTCAGGTTAGAGAAGAAGTCGTTTTTGAGGAGATTAAACTTTTTTTTAAGGCTTGAGCAGCCCAAGGTACACTCATTTGCTGTTTGGGTTTACAGAGCACCTGCTTCACCCCAACAGGACAAACATAAGGCACTTATCTGCAACAAGAGGAAGAGCAGCAAGGTTTTGAAAAAGGGTCAGATTCCATTGCCACTGGGATTAGCAGCTCCTCTTAAATTGGCTGACTCAGAAGAAATGGAGAAAAGCCTTGCAGTGTCTGAAATAGGTTGACACTACTGCAAAAGGCCAGTTTCAGAAAGCCCTTAGTTAGCTGAAACAGCGTGGCCAGAAGAGCAGTGTCCACGGGGCAATAAAACCCAGCCAAAGGTCAGCTTCATCCCAAGGCCATGACTGAGGCCGCACCTCAGACACAGAACACTTACTGGATCACAGAACATTAGAAGCTGGAAGGCACTTCCAAACATAATTCAGTTCAACCCCTCTTGTCAGTGGGATCACCTAGAGTAGGTCACACAGGAGCACATCCAGGTGAGTTTTGAATGGTCAGCCTGTTTCAGTGTTCTGTCACCCTCACAAGGAAAAAAAGAGAGAAAGCATCCACAGAAGAGACAAGCACCAACTGAGCAAAGCATGTTATGTACATTTCCTACATCCCCAGGTCACCACAGCCAGGCACTCTGAAACACAATTCACAGCAACTGCCACTGGTAGGATAGCTACCCACTATGTGGACTACAAAGCCCCCCAGATAAAACATGCTTCTTGTTTCCAGCATATTACTGGATCAGGCCTGAAACTAGACTCACTTTGGGGAAGAAGACAGCTGCACTGAAATGCTGGAACACAGGACAGGTTTTGATTGGCTTCTGGGCCAGCACCTTGAGTATTTAGGGGAAGTATCTCCCAGCCTTATTCCACTATACTTGTCTTGAGCAGGAAATAATTGAGTAATAATATACTCTAACATTTCTTTTACTACAACAGATTTCATATCCAGTGACAGGATGTGTAAGAATGGCTCAAACCTGCACCAGAGGAGGTTCAAACTTAATATCTGAGGGCATGTTTTTACCAGTTTCCTAAGGAGACGGTCAATGCCTCAAGCCTGACAGTGTCTAAGAAGTATTTGGACAATGCCAATAACAACATGCTTGAACCTCTGGTAGCCTTGACATGGTCAGACAGTTGAACTGGATGATCAGTGTAGGTCACTCTCAACTGAAATAATTTATATGAGAAGATGAGAAAGTTTTCTACTGAAAGCTTCTTCCCTAACTTCAAGAGAATAAAAGTGAATTAATTTCCCTACTACTATTTAATTTCCCTACTACATCTACTCTCAAAAGGAAAATGCACATTTCTCTCCAGCCCACATTCTTATCCTTTAGCATCAGTCTGTGCAGTGTTAGGAGCTGCTGGTTTTGGTGAGAGGGGAAGTTGACATTTTATATAGGAGTTACTTAACACAGCCTTGGCCTCTCACCATATATACAACATCCACAATCAATCAACCTTTTTCTTATTACATTATGCCTGATGCTCCACATCAGAAGGATTGCAACATTTCTTTGTCTTTTTACTTCTTCTCATGCCTACTGCTTTTTGCTTTGCTTTGGGTTTTCTTCTTTCCACAGTTAACTTTGTGGGGGAGGGGATAAAAAGATAAAAATCTTTGGCTGTTGTATACTGGGTTCCGCACTGCAGCATTCAGCTATTGCACACTGGGCTCCGCACTGCAGCATTTGGCTGTTGCACACTGGCCAATTCTTGCTGTATGGCTCTGTAATATCAGTCAGTTGGGAAAGGGGAGAAGGTACATGATTTGACTGACTGTACAACATTTCTAGGGCAGGAGAGCAAAGAGGTTTAGAGAAGTAATTGCTGCTGTCTGGTTTGAGGATTTTAACCTGTGAACTCCAACCATGTCCATTTAGCTCATATTTTTATAATACCAAAAAAGCCTTAAGAGAGAAATAATTATAATACTATATCATACTCCATGGCATAAGACACTTGATAAAGTTTTGTACCCAGCAGTACGTACTGCTGCCCTTCAACAAATCCAGCCCTTCACACTAACAACCCAGAAACATCCTCTCCTCAAAGCCCAGCTGGCTTCAAGACAGTCTGTACTTTCATTGTATTGATCTTTGGCTTCTATTGCACAGCTTAAAAGAGGGCACACAACCCTGTCAGGCAAGTGAGTGTGAGCAGGTCTGCAAGCTTTGGGTGTAGTAAGGCTGCCCTTTCTCTGCAGTTATTCTGTATTGCGATGCCTGTGTCTCTCATTGCACTCTGACACCTAAAAGAGCTCAGGAAGGCTTCGCCCATAGGAAGAAATCACCAAAGGCAGCAGGGTTAAGGTAGGATTAGCATTAAGCTTAGGCAGCAGGGTCCTCATTCTTCATTTGAAGAAAGCAGGATCTCAAATACTGAACCATTTTCTCTCATTCAGCTTCAGGAAAGACAAAGCACACTGGTAAGGCCAAGGTAACACAAGATACTTTGGGGCCTGGAGAATAAATCTGATGAAGAGAGACAGAAGGAGCTGGAGATCATTAGTTTGAAACAGAAGAGGCTGAGGGGAGACCTCATGGTTCCCTACAGCTCCGTGAAATGACCCTGTGGAGAGGTTAGTGCTGGTCTTTTCTCACAGGTCATTAGCCATAGAACAAGAGGGAATGGCCTCAATCTGCAGCGAGGCAGGTTTAGACTGGATATGAGGAAGGATTTTTTTACCAGCAAGAGTGGCCAGGCACTGGAATGTGCTGCCCAAGGAGGTGGTGGAGTCCCCAAGCCTGGCTGTATTTAAAGGTGGCTTGAATGTGGTGCTTGGGGATATGGCTTAGAGGGAAATTTTCAGAGTATGGTTCTGGGTTGGACTTGGTGATCCTGAGGGGATTTTTCAACCTGAATGTTTCTGTGATTGTAAGCATACAGACCTCACCTCCTTCCCTCCAGGAGAGCTGGAGATACCAAGAAGCCCCCCATCTGCCTTATGCTCCTCCAACAGCCTTCTGAATTGCCTGCAATTGAATTTCTGGTACAGTCACACTCAAGACAATGTCACCATACCACAGCACTATCAGGAAAACCTAAACCACCAACATCTGTGGATCTGCTTGGCTTAGCCCCACAGGAGTCAAAGCTGGGGCTTGAATGTATCAAAGTGGGGGCGTTTATGCCTAATTCAGCTAAGAGCTTTAAACAGAGGCTTTAGTACTCAGATAGGCAACTTCATGAGCAGATGTGATAAACATATTTCAGATTTTAGTAAAATGAGCAAACTGTAAAGTAGTATAACTGTAGCTTGTTCACTTTCCTGTACTGATTACAGTAATTTAAGTATTCAGTTCTCCGAGTCTACCCACTGCCATGAATAAATCAAAATCAATTCCATTTATTTCCACTTCATATGGATCCTGTCATGCTACAATCCACTCCAACCAAAGCAATCACAAACCACCACACTCAGTGCAATGAAACTGCACTAACCTGATAAAACACCACAAGAGCTAAACAGAGCTGGGAACCTCTGACTTCATTCCTCTGACCACAGCAACACTCTCTGCTTTGGAGATCAGAGCAAAATCAGCAGTTAGTTGACTTCTGTGGGTCATGTGATCAAGAGCTTCAGTTTGCCCTTTTGGAGTTCAGGGAGTAAATAACTTTTGAAAACTACAGACTCTCAGAACTGGGAGCATTTCAACAGCAGGCATCCATGGTGAGGCACCCAAGATCACCAGCTGTCATCATCTGTGATATGCTGACACCTTCACAGAATCACAGAATGTTAGGGGCTGGAAAGGACCCCAAAAGTCCAACTCCCCTAAAGGAAATGCTTTGTTAGACTCTGCTCAGAGTACTGAGAGACTGATGTGCAGAGATGTTTTGACTTTAGTGGGATGAAAGCCATGGGTACAGAATGCAACTGAGCTGGTGTAAAACTGCTGCTAGGGCACAGATAGATAACTGCTGAAGGTCTGAAAAGACGCAAAGAGCAGAGACTTGGAAGATCTTTTTGTTAGAGATAACGAGTATCTAGAAGTTATGTCGTGTCAAGTAAAAGGAATGTAAGCTTTGCTTACATAGCTTTGCTAACTAACTGCCTCCTGTACACAGCTGAACTAACCAACTATTATTAGACACAATGTACAAGTTTAGATTATTATAATATATAAGCTGGTGCTTTGCACGCAATAAACGGACACCTTACTTGCATCAAGTAATGTCCCGTCTCTCCATTGCTGTCATCCCCCCTACCACAGCAGGATCATCTAGAGCAGATCACACAGAAACTCATCCAGGCAGGTTCTGAATATCTCCAGAGAGACTCCATAACCCACCCTGGGCAGCCTGTTCCAGTGTTCTGTCATGCTCACAGGGAATAAAATTCTTCCTCAGCTTCCACCATTGCCCCTTGTCCTGTCACTGAGCATCACTGAACAGAGCCTGGCTCCATCCTCTTGGCGCTCACCCTGCACATCAACATGAACGAGGTCACCTCTTGGGCTCCTCTTCTCCAAGCAGCAGAGCCCCAGCTCCCTTAGGCTCTCCTCATAAGGAAGATGTTCCACTGCCTTCATTATTTTTGTGGCTCTGCTCTGGACTCTCTCAGGCAGTTTCCTGAGGTCCTTCTTGAACTGAGGGGCCCAGAACTGGACACAATGTTCCAGATACATCCTCACCTCCTGCTTCCCTGCTCGAGTGAGGGAGTCAGACACTCCTGCAATCACACTGAACCTTTCCAGACAACCTAATTCTCTGCCTCCTTCCCTTCTGCCCCTACCAATCTCTCTGCAGCTGTGGAACACTCAGGAATGTGCTCTGAAGAATTTGAAAGCTCATTTTGGGCAGCATGGTTCTATTTTCTACATCAACAGCAGAAGAAATTGGCCTCAAGCCATGACTTTGGAAAGAAAACTTTTTGTTCTGCTGATCCATGTGGAGCTTAAAGCCTTTACCCACACAATTTCTGGCTTTGGCCTAGCTCTCCTGCTCTCCAGCACTTACCAAAACACCTCATCCTAGCAAACTACCCTCATTTCATCAGTGCCCTGACTGTGCAATCCAGCAGCTAGAAGGGCAGTGCTGGTATGCTGTGAATGCTTCCAGTTTCCCCTTGAAACGCATCCCCTCCTCCTACAACAGATGGACTGTAAAATCATTTCACAGGCAAAGGGAGATTCAGTGTCTAGGTAGGAGAAGCAGGAGAGACTGCTGCTTCAACAGCAAGAATCCAGGGGAAATAAAATTGGCAGAACATTCTAGAAGAAGTATGGAAAGCTGTGTTTAAACTCCAGCCCAGTATCAGTTCTGAATACAGCTATAGTTAGGGCAATTTAGACTGCCTTCTGTATCCTGTTCTGCCTTTTATTCCAGGGAAATGGGTTCCATGAGATGCAGCTACAGATTATATAATTTTCTGTTTGAAGCTGCTACGTTCCTCCTTTGGAGATGGCAGCCATTTTGATAACATCAGCCACAGCGCTCCCTAGTAAAGGTCACAGAACCACAGAAAACATCCATTTGGGACAGACCTCCAAGCTCATCAAGTCCAAACTTCAACCCGGCAGTGAAGGGGCAATCCTAAAACATGTCCCTAAGCACCAGCTCCACAGGCTGCTGAAACACCTCCAAGGACAGTGACTCCAGTACTGCACTGGGCAGGCCATTCCAGTGGCTGAGAACCCTCTCTAGGAAGAAATATTTCCTAGCATCCAGCCTGAACCTCACCTGCTGCAGCTTGGAGCCATTTCCTCTGTTCCTGTCCCTTGCCACCAAGGAGCAGAGGCTGCCCCCTCCTCAGTCCAACCTCCCTTCAGGGAGCTGTAGAGAGCAATGAAGTCTGCCCTCAGCCTCCTTTCCTCTAGCTTCAGCATCCCCAGCTCCCTCAGCCCCTCCTCATAGCCCAGGTGCTCCCAGCCCTTCTCCAGCTTCACTGCCCTGCTCTGGACAGGCTCCAGCCCCTCAGCCCTGTCTGGAATGCAAGGCCCAGAGCTGAATGCAGCACTTGAGGTGTGGCCTCCACAGTGCTGAGCACAGGGGGATGCTCCCCTCCCGTCCCTGCTGCTCGCCGTGTTTCTGATCCAAGCCAGGATGCCATTGGCTTTCTTGGCCACCTGGGCACTGCTGGCTCATGTTCAGTCAACTGCCAACCAGCACCCCGAGGTCCCTCTCTGAGTTGCAGCTTCTCAACCACACATCCCCATGTCTGTAGCTCACCATGGGGTTGTTGTGACCCAGGTGCAGGACCTGGCACTTGGCCTTGTTGAACTTCATACATGGCCCATGGGTCTGACCTGTCGAGGTCCTGCTGCAAAGCCTCCTTACCCTCTAGCAGATCCATTCAGCACCACTTTTTGGGCCTTGCCATCCAGCCTGTTTTTTATCCAGTGCAAAGGGCACTGATTCCAGCTTCGTGACCTGAGTTTCTGAAGCAGAATGCTGGGGGAGACAGTGTCACAGGCTTCAGTAAAGTCCAGGTAGGCAATATCCACAGCACCTCTCTCATCCACTAGACAGTTCACCTTGTTGTAGGAGGAGATCAGATTAGCCTCTAACAGGATTTCCAACCCACCCTGACAGCACTTCTACCCACCTTGACAGCAACCTAATTAGCACATGATCACAAGGGAAAGTGAGATAAATGTAATCCTTCCATTGTTTGCTTCTCCCTGGAAAAGTAAAGGTGCAACCCATTCTTGGCTTTTCCAATGGAAAAATAATTGATAATTAAAAACCACCCAAGGAAAATAAGGAATGAGAAATTCTATACATTTTGACAGTAATTAGCTTTCAAACTCACCATACTGGAAATGTTGTGGTATGATGCCCACACTTTTTCCACCCTCTGACATGCCTAAAATATGTATGGGCAACTTCCACCATATTGTGGTGGCTCAGAGTCAACTTGGAGGCCTGTAGCCAGTGGTGTTCCCTAGGGATCAGTACTGAGTCCATCTTTGTTCAGTATCTTTATTAATGACCTGGATGAGGGCATTGAGTGCATCCTCAGCAAAGTCACTGATGATACAAAACTGATACAGACTTCAGGCTGTGCTGCCATTCAACAAGATCTGGACAGGCTAAGAGCTGGGGGAAGGCAAACCTCATGAAGTTCAATAAGGACAAGTGCAGAGTCCTGCAACTGGGGAGGAATAAAAGCAGGCACCAGGACAGGTTAGGGGTTGCCCTGATGGAAAGCAGTTCCATGGAGGAAGACCTTGCAGTGTTGGTGGACAGCAAGTCCTGCATGGGACAGCAATGTGCCCTTGTGGCCAAGAGAGCCAACGGCATCCTGGAGTGCAGCAAGAGAAGTGTAGCCAATATAGTCTATGGAGATTCTCCTGCCCCTCTGGCCTGGTAAGACCGTAACCGGAATACTGTGTCCAGTTTTAGGCTCCCCAGTTCAAGGCAGGCAGAGATCTGCTGGAGAGAGTCCAACAGAGAGCCATGAGGATGACTGGGTGACTTAAGCATCTTCCCTATGAAGACAGACTGAGAGTCCTGGGGCTGTTTAGTCTGAAGAAGAGAAGGCTCATCAATATCTATCACGAGGGAGCACAGAATCAATACTGCTGAGCCAGTATTACTGAAGTATTGTTCCCCTTTATTAGAGACAAGCGATGCTTTTGTACTATCCATCCAGATGCATATTAATTGGCTGGTACAATCAAGGACAATCCCATTCATTAATATTCATGACAACTTGTTATTCCAGACCAGATATTTCCCTTATCTCTTTTACCCTGTGGGAGGCAGTTGCTGCCATGGGAAACCAGAGGCCTAGCAAGGCTGCTCTCCTCTACCTGTGAGATCCAAAGTCAGCTGCCTTCTATCTCACCCCAACAAGCATCTATCAGTATCTGAGGGGTGGGTGGCAGGCAGAGGGGGCCAAGCTCTTTTCAGTGGTGCACAGCAATAAGCCAAGGAGCAATGGGTACAAACTGGAACAGAGAAGGTTTCACTTCAACGTGAGGAGAATCTTCTTTACAGTGAAAGTGATGGAGCCCTGAAGTGGGCTGCCCAGACAGCTTGTAGAGTTTGCTTCTCCAGACACTTCCAAAATCCACCTGGGTGCATTCCTGTGTGGACCACCCTGTGTGATCCTGCTTTTGACAGGGCAGTTAGACTCGATGGTCTCTGGAGGATTCTATGTTTTGCAGAACAGAATCCTAGAGGAGGAATCCCGTCAGTACAAGCAGAACTATACTCTGAGCAATTAATTTCTTCTCATTTGCCTCCTAAGAGAAGCCACAAGAAAGCAAACTGAGCTGAAATGTTCTTGCAAGGTGGAAAGCCACCAGGCTGAGAATGTCACTTCTGTGGTCTGTGACAGTATCTTGACCCTCATTGTCTACATCCACCTTTATATGTTAATAGATGTGTCTAGATTTGTCCTGGTCAGTAAATACATACTGTCACCCCCCAGCTTTGCTGTACTGGTAAGTTTCAGGTATCTGCTGTTTCTCAGAGCACCTTCCACTCTCTGCAGCTCTCTGAAGATCACTCCTCCTTGATTCACCATCAGGATTACTCACCTTGTGTGCTGCCTCCTTCCCATACTATGGTTATGCTGACTTTTGTGTTTCTGTGGCTCTTCTCATCACTGGAGAGGGAGGTGATGGTTGGCTTTGAGAAGGGACTTCTTCAGATCTTCTTCAGATCTTCTCATCCCCTTCAGGGAAGCTGGGTAATCAGTCTATTCCATGAGTGTTGTGGTCAGCATTTTGAGACTTTAGATCGAAAAGGGAAGGAAGGCAGTTGGTGAGGACAAAGTGATTCCCATTCTGATGCAAAGCAAGTCAGACCAGGTATTGCATACACTCAGTGCCCTGCTGCTCAGAGATTGGCTGTGATAAAATCTGTAGCTCAATTTCAGCTCAAAATGTTTCCCTGAAGCCAGTAGTCTAGACATCTTCCTGTAGCTGACCCTTTTAAAACCACTCTTCCCTGCTGCAGGTAGAGTCAGTGAGTCACTCACCTACAAGAAGCAGATACTCATTACATTATCTGACAGAGTCCCTGTATTAGCTGTAATTAAGTGTCAGTCCACAAAAGCCCAGAGACAGCCTCTACACAAACTTCTTTAAATCCTGCCCACTAAAAATGTAATGCCACCCAATCAGCCTAATTTTCTACACATTTCTGCCCCCTGTTGAGTACCTCTTAGGCTAATATACTGTGAACTTCTGTTAAACTCCTTTTACCACCTTTCAGATCTTCAGATCAGTGTCTGGTGTGGTCTGAGCACAGCCAGGTGCTCCTTGGACTGAAGATGACCTTGGAGGCACCTTGAATGCAGAGAATGGAGGCAATCAGATCAACCTTCATTGTGTTGGCAGTTTGATACTCATCAGGAATTGGAGGGTTAACCAGTCACTGACACAGGCATGCTAGAAGTGATGGTAAAGGCTCTTTGTAGCTGGTGGGTGTCTCAACAGACAGGTGTGGTGAAGCTCCCCTGCCATAGCTATAGTGCTGGACTTGGTGCTGCTGTGTGTGAGCACCTTCAGTCTGTACAGAAAGAAAATAGATCAGCAGCACTTTTTCCAGGTGACCCTCCTGCAGCTCCGCTGAGGTTGAACCTCAGTATCCCCATTGAAAGAGTTGCCCCTGACAGTAACCCTGCTTGCCTGTTCACATGACCTCAGAGGCCACCATTCCATACCTTCTACGTGCCTGCAGCTCACCAGGATGATTTTATTTCCTTAAAAAAAAACCCCAAGCTGCTGTGATGAGGCTTTCAAAAGAGGACTCATCATGCCAGCTGGGACACAGCCAGCACAGCTCCCTGTCACTGAACAACCCATGCTAGTAGTGCCAGGAGACAGCACCACGTTTTCTTCTCCAGAGACTAACATCTCTTGATGGGTCACTTGCCTGGAACACATAACACAGCTTGCTGTATGCAGGGGAGCTTCCTGCTTTCTTATTTTATATTTTGCCATGTTTCTGTTTTCAGAAGGACTTTGTAAAGCTTAACTGCCAAAGACGGAAACATACTTTGCCTAACCATAATGTTGCTCAAGCCTGGTGGCTTCCCACCTTGCAAGAACATTTTAGTTCAGTTTGCTTTCTTGTGGCTTCTCTTAGGAGGCAAATAAGAACAATTTAATTGCTCAGAGTATAGGTCTGCTTGTACTGAAGGGATTCCTCATGTTGAGGTGAAACCTTCTCTGTTCCAGTTTGTATCCATTGCTCCTTGGCTTATTGCTGTGCACCATCGAAGAGCTTGGGTCCCTCCACTTGACACCCACCCCTCAGATACTGAGAGACATTGACCAGATCCCCTCTCAGCCTTCTCTTTTCCAGACTAAAGAGCCCCAAGGCTATCAGTCTCATATGCCAAAGCATTTCTGGAGCAGAACAGACCTTGCAATGTACCAGTTTCCAGTGGTACAGATACTTGAGATTGAGGGTCCTTTAAAAACATGGCAGCTAACAGCTTCCAAAACAACTCCACTTGGGCAATATACGCAACAGTAAATTCCATTATAAGACGAGTAAGAGGTACCAGCAGGGTCCTTCAGTGTCCCTCAGAGTCCTCAGATCACCTGTAAAGAGTAGTTTTAGTGCTCAGTGTCATTAAGACCCTGGCACTGCCACTCTGAACTGTTACATAGTGAAGCAAACAGGTCAACTGTCATGCCTGTGCCACTGTTCATCTTTGTAGATATGTCAAGGTGAACATCGAGGCAGAGAGATGTCTGGATGAACAATCAGACATAACCACATCATGCTTTTCACTGGCCATCACACTAAACTTTAAAGAAAGCATTAAGGATGCAAGTATCCTATGCAGAACTGCTGTAGTCATTGAAGCAAAGTAAGAGGTCTGACTTGGTGTCCATTCTGCCCAGGGATCGAAGTGCATCACAGCCTCAGCAAAACCTACTGTCTTCCAGATGGCCTCATCACCAAAGTAGAGAGCTTCGCCCAGTTCTCAGCAGTGTCCTGGATAGTTTTCTTTGCCGTGCCCACACACAGCTCTCAGACACCTCCTCAACCAGGTCTGTTCTCCAGCCTCTGTAATTTGCAATGGAATGGGGGATTCCCACGGCACTTGGGGTGGATCCCTTACGGCAGTAAATGCCGAAACGTCACCGGGGACTGCGACACACGTCTCTGCAAAGAACAGTGGCCTGGTACGCGGAAGCACTGCTCTCCGCTCGGTACTCACATCGCAAAGCAGCCGCACAACCTGACATGCGCAGAGCCCAACCGAGCTCCGCACTTCCGGCTTTTCCCCGGTGCGACACTGCCACCTAGCGGCGCTGTCGTGAAAGAGCACACGCTGCGGGCATGCTGCCGCTAGGGATGCGGTGGAAGCTAAAGCGGGACGCAGCCGTTGTCAACATGGAGGCAGTTAAGCGCTCTACCCATGTAACGTGTCAAAAACACAGCATCGGTCACACCAGCTCAGATGAAAGCTTTCAACACCACCTTTCACACCTGATGCTCAAGCAGTCCTCTCAGCCAGGGCCCCTAACGCAGGCTCGGAAATTCTTGGTATCAGTGGCTTGGGCACATCCCAGGCTCAAGCCTGGTGACATTTTACGTGACAGCCTGTCACAGCTTAATTATAGTAATGATCATCTTCACCTTGCAGTGCTGCCCTGGTCACTTCACTTAGTGTCTATTAGCTTTGAAAGCCAGTTTTGCCTTCCCCTCATCTCACCTGTGACACTTTACAGAATTCTTCTACAGTGCCCTGTAAAAGTCCATTTTCCTGATCAGTTCTACAACTTCTGCTACCCTGTTTGAGATTACATCAGAACTCATCACAGCATCTGTGATGCAGAGGAGCCACAGATACATAACAACATTCTGAGTTTTGTGCTCTTTTCCCTTACTAGCAACAACTCACTTCCTTTTCCTGGCCAGGGAGCAGTGCGTGGTATTTTCACAGAACCACCTACCACATCTCTGAGACCTTAATGGGCTCCTCGGTTCATGAAAGATGTCAGGGAATTGCTTGAGAGAGTCCAGCACAGAGCCACAAAGATGATTAAGGGAGCAGAACATCTCTAGAGGTCCCTTCAAACTAACATTCTGTGATTCTGTGGCCTTGAAAGATTCTCAAGTTCAAACCCCCTGTCAAAAGCAGGATCACACAGGGTAGTCCACACAGGAATGCATCCAGGTGGATTTTGGAAGTGTCCAGAGAAGGAGACTTCACAACCTCTCCAGGCAGCTTGCTTCAGGGCTCCACCACCTTCACTGTAAAGAAGTTTCTCCTCATGTTAAGGTGAAACCTTCTCTGTTCCAGTTTGTATCCACCACTCCTTGGCCCCCTCCACTTGACACCCACCCCTCAGATACTGATAAATGTTGATCAGATCCCATCTCAGCCTTCTCTTCTCCAGACTAAACAGCCCCAGGGCTCTCAGTCTGTCTTCATAGGAAGGATGCTTAAGTCCCTCAGTCATCCTCGTGGCTCTCTGTTGGGACTCTCTCCAGCAGATCTAAGTCTTTTCTTGATCTAAGTCTTCTCTTGAACACCTTTAGGGATGGTGACTCCACCACCTTCCTGGGCAGCCCATTCCAATGGCAAATCACTCTGTGAAGAACTTCTTCGTCATATCCAGCCTATAATTCCCCCAGCACAACTTGAGACTGTGTCCCCTCATTCTGTCCCTGGTTGCCTGGGAGAAGAGACCAAACCCACCTGGCTACAACCTCCCTTTAGGTAGTTGTAGACAGCAAGGAAGTCCCCCCTGAGCCTTCTCTTCTCCAGACTAGACAACCCCAGCTCCCTCAGCCTCTCTTCACAGGCCCCTCACCAGCTTCTCTGTTCACATTCCAGTACCTCAACATCTCTCTTGACTTGAGGGGACCAGACCTGGACACAGTACTCAAGATGTGGCCTGACCAGTGCCAAGTACAGGGGAAGGATAACCTCCCTTGTCCTGCTGGCCACACTATTCCTGATACAGTCCAGGATGCCATTGGCTCTCCTGGCCTCCTGGGCACACTGCTGGCTAATGTTCAGCCTCCTATCTACCAGCACCCCCAGGTCCCTCTCTGCCTGGCTGTTCTCCAGCCACTCTGTCCCCATCCTGTAGCGCTGCCTGGGGTTGTTGTGGTCAAAGTTCAGAACCCTACACTTAGCCTTGTTAAATCTCATCCCATTGGCCTCTGCCCACCCATCCAGCCTGTTAAGTTCTCTCTGCAGGGCCCTCCTACCCCACAATAGATCAACACCTGCTCCTGACTTGGTGTCATCTGCAAACTTACTGATGATGGACTCAATTCCCTTATCCAGGTCATCAGTAAAGATACTGAACAGGATCAGGCCCAGCTCTGATCCCTGGGGCACACCACTAGTGACTGGTTGCCAACTGGAGGTCGCACCATTCACCACACTCTCTGGCCCCAGCCATCCAGACAGTTCTTGATCCTTTCAGAGTGAATCTGTCCAAGCCACAAGCTGCCAGCTTTGCCAGGAGCTCATTGTGGCAGACGTTGTCAAAGGCTTTGCTGAAGTCCAGCCAGACTACATCCACAGCCTTCCCCACATTCACTGGGCAGGTAACCTGATCATAAAAGGAGATCAGGTTAGTCAAGCAGGACCTACCCTTCCTAAACCCATGCTGGCTGGCCCTGATCCCTTGGACATCCTGTAAGTGCTGTGTAATTGCACTCAAGATGACCTCTTCCATAACCTTGCCTGGCACTGAGGTCAGACTGACAGGTCTGGAATTTCCCAGTTCCTCCTTCTGGCCATTCTTGTAGACGGGCACCACATCAGCCAGCTTCCAATCTTTAGGGACCTCTCCAGAGAGCCAGGACTGTTGATAGATGATAGAGAGCAGCTTGGCCAGCTCATCTGCCAGCTCTCTCAGTACCCTTGGATGGATCCCATCTGCTCCCATGGACTTGTGAGGATCCAAATACCTCAGTAGGTCCCTTACTGCTTCCTCTTAAATTACAGGGGGACTATACTGGTCCCTGGCTCCACCTACCTGTTTGGGAGTCCCGTTGTCCTGATGACAATCTGTCCCACTATTGAAGTGGCAAAGAAAGTGTTGAGTACCTCTGCCTTTTCCTCGTCTTTTGTTACTATATTCCCCTCTTCATCCAGTAAGAAGTGGAGGTTGTCCTTGTCCCTTCTTTTGCCATTAATATATTTATAGAAACATTTTTTGTTCCCCTTTATGGCAGTGGCCAGTGTATATCTAAGTGGGCTTTTGCCTCTCTAATTTTTTTTTTCCTACAAGACCTAGCAACATCCTTAAACTCTTCCTCCCCTTTTTTCCAAAGGTGATATGCCCTTTTTTTTCTTCCTAATTCCTTTAGAAGCTCCTTGCTCGTCCAGTCTGGTTGTCTCCCCTGTCGGCTCGCCTTCTGGCACATTGGCACAGCCCATTCTTGTGCCTTCAAGAGTTCTTTCTTGAAGTAGGTCCAGCCTTCCTGGACCCCTTTGTTTTTCAGGGCTGTTTCCCAAGGAACTTTCCTAGTTAGTTCCTTAAATAAGACAAAGTCTGCCCTTCGGAAGTCCAGTGTGGAAGTTTTGTTGATGCCACTCCTAGTTTCACCATCTATTGGAAACTCTCTTATATCATGGTCACTGGACCCTAGGCAGCCCCCAACTACCGCATCTCCCACCAGCCCTTCTCTATTTGTGAACAGCAGGTTGAGCAGGGCTGCACCCCTGGTAGGCTCACGTAACAGCGGGGTTAAGAAGCTATCCTCCTGTCGTGGTTTTAGTGCTGACAAAATGAAGCTCTCAAACGAATTGGAGAAAGACCAGAATTATATTTTGGATAGAGAGATACATAAAGAAAGTTGCAGGGCAGATACAGAAATCATAGCAAACCCCTTGAATTTTTTTCCCCATCCCAAAACTAAATTTATAATCCCCAGTGCTCCAGTCCTCCCCCCCCCCACCAATGCCTCTGACATCCATAGACCCCAAAACAGGCCTACCCCTTACATTATTTTGTCCCAAACACAGCTGCTGCCCAAACATGACCAGAGGGGGGAGGAAAGGAGAAGGAGCTGGCCTTGCTGTGAGTTTATAAAGAGGTAGCAGAATTATCGGATTGAATAACATTTTCTTCTAGTCCCTAGAGGAGTTTTAACCCTGTAGTTCTCAACCTGGGACACCTCTGTGCACTCTAGGAACCTTCTTCTCTGGAGTGTTAAATTCCCAGCAGATGTCTGGCAAGATAAAGTTGCCCACAAGAATAAGGGCAAGTGATCTTAAGGCAGCCTCCAGCTGCCTAAAGAATAATAAATCAACCTCTTCTTCCTGGTTGGGTGGTCTATAACAGATTCCAACCAGGATGTCCACTTCGTTGGCCTTCCCCCTAATTCTTACCCACAGGGACTCCACCTGATCATCCTTAATCTCTACTTCCATGATGTCCAGTGTCTCCTTGATATACAGGGCTATTCCTCCCCCCTTTCTCCCTCACCTATCTCTCCTGAAGTGTCTGTAGCTATTGATTATAGTGCTGCAGTTGTGTGAGTCATCCCACTACGTTTCTGTGATAGCAACAACATCATAGTTTGCCTCTTGCACTAAGGCTTGTAGCTCCTCTTAAGCTTCAAGCTCCTCTTCTCTTCCAGCTCTTTCTCTCTTGAACTGGGGAGCCTAAAACTGGACACAATATTCCAGTTGTGGTCTCACCAGGGTAGAACAGAGGGAAAGGAGAACCTTCCTGGACCTGCTGGCCACACTTTTCTTGATGCACTCCAAGATACCACTGGCTCTCTTGGCCACAAGGGCGCATTGCTGGCCCATGCAGGATTTGCTGTCCACCTGCACTCCAAGGTCTTTTTCCACAGACCTGCTTTTCAGCAGGACTCTTCTGAGGTTCTGTGACAATTCTGTGATATAATCAACTAGCTTTGTGCAGCTTCTGTGACCAATGCTCACACATTGATCTCTTTACAGAGGAAGCTCAAGAACAAACAATCAATGCCATTTGCAGTCATGCTTAGTGTGAACTGGAAAAAGAGACTCCAATAAGACATTTTTTCCCAATAAGGTATTTTTCCTCAGTAACACATTTTCTCCTATTTCTAGATATCTTTTTAAAATGAAGTTTTACAATTCAAATGCAAAGCTTTAACACCTGTATTACCTTCAATAAGCAAAGCTGGTTAGCTTCAGAATGGCACGCAGCTCCTCAGTCCTTTAATACAGGTCTGAGTTTTCACTGAGATCAAGTGCAGTGAACTGGGGCTCTGTTATTAAAGAATAGCACTGAAGGGGCAATCCTAAACCATGTCCCTAAGCACCCCACATACTTTTCTACCAGCATTATCCATGAGGGTATTTAGTGTTTTTTTACAAGGTTCAGAAATGCCTTTCACCTCCCATGCAGAAATGAAGCACCAGTTTCTGCTGTTTACCTGCTGTTTCAGCAACAGACTATGGTGCAGCTTGAGTTCCTGCTGACTGGAGATCAGCAGCAGGTTAAACTACAGAATTGATGGATGGCCACAGTTTGTGAAGGACAATGACCCCAGGAGGAGGTATCTCCTCTTAAGTAGGAGGCATTTCAGTAAATCCTCAGGCAGGATGCCATGTAGTCTGGAGGCAGCTGTAACATCTGGCAGAGATTTGGCATTAACATCCTCACTGGAATGAGGATGGAGCAGACACACAGGAATCTTGAGGTTTTCTTCAGGGAAAACTGAGAAACATCCTTTTTATCCATGTAACTGCAGGGCTATAGTCCAGAAGGAAACACCAAGACCCAGGATCCTTATGCTGCTCCAGTACTGAGAAGCAGAAAATATTGCACATTGTTCTCCTACAACAAAGTGACCTACCTAGTGGGAGATGGAAGGGCAGTGGACATTGCCTACACGGATTTCAATTAAGTCTTTGGCACTGTCTCCCTGGGCATTCTGCCTCAGAAGCTCCTGGCACAAGGCTTAGCATAGTGCCTTCTGCACTGGATAACAAACAGGCTGATAACCAGGCCCAAAGAGTGGTGGGGAATGGAGCTAAACCTGGCTCATGCCAAGTTACTGGGTGGTGTCTCCCAGGGTTCAGTTCTGGGGCCAGTCCTCTTTAATGTCTTTATCAATGACCTAGCTGAGGGCATTGAGGCATCCTCAGTAAGTTTGCTGATGGTACCAAGCTGAGTGTCTGTGTCCATCTGCTAGAGGGCAGAGAGGCTTTGCAGCAGAACCTGGACAGGTCAGACCCATGAGACAAGGCTCACTGTGTGAAGTTCAACAAGGCCAAGTGCCAGGTCCTGCACCTGGGTCACAACAACCCCATGGTGAGCTACAGACATGGGGATGTGTGGTTGAGAAGCTGCAACTCAGAGAGGGACCTTGGGGTGCTGGTTGGCAGTCGACTGAACATGAGCCAGCCACGTCAACTGAACATGGCCAATGGCATCCTGGCTTGGATCAGAAACAGGGCAGGCAGCAGGGACAGGAGGGGATCATCCCCCTGTGCTCAGCACTGTGGAGGCCACACCTCAAGTGCTGCATTCAACTCTGGGCCCTGCATTCCAGACAGGGCTGAGGGGCTGGAGCCTGTCCAGAGCAGGGCAGTGAAGCTGGAGAAGGGCCGGGAGTACGTGGGCTATGAGGAGGGGCTAAGGGAGCTGGGGGTGTTGAAGCTAGAGAAAAGGAGGCTGAGGACACACCTCATTGCTCTCTACAGCTCCCTGAAGGGAGGTTGGACTGAGGAGGGGGCAGCCTCTGCTCCTTGGTGGCAAGGGACAGGAACAGAGGAAATGGCTCCAAGCTGCAGCAGGTGAGGTTCAGGCTGGATGCTAGGAAATATTTCTTCCTAGAGAGGGTTCTCAGCCACTGGAATGGCCTGCCCAGTGCAGTACTGGAGTCACTGTCCTTGGAGGTGTTTCAGCAGCCTGTGGAGCTGGTGCTTAGGGACATGCTTTAGTGTTGACCCTACAGTGCTGGGTCAAGGGTTGGACTGGAGGTCTCCTCCAATGTGATATATTCTGTGATTTTCTCACAGGTAGAAAGATTTTGAGACATCTTTTCAGCCACTGATTTAGAGTCACTTTGGAAACAGATTTTTCGTATGGCTAACTGTGAAAGTACTGCCAGGAAGGCTACTGGGGCCTGCTTTCTCACCATGTTCTTTGTTAGCCTGGATTCATGTCTGGATGTATTCTGAACAGATCTGCTATGAGCACTTATTTCAGTGATCACAGCATGACCTTGCTCACAAACAAGCCAGCTAGATCCCCACTCCCAACACCACAAGGTGACTGCTATTGAAGTGGACCACAGGAGCAGTTTCCCTTTCAAGCTCACTTCTCTCTTTCCATTCTCTGTTCTGCTGGGCAGGTTACTAAGGATGAATCATCAGCACATAACTGGGCTCTGGGTGACAGACCCAGTCAGATAGTCTGGATCTAAGCCCTGCTGCGGTGTGAACAATCCCAGCACCAACACACCACTGTACACATAGAATCAGTCAGGGTTGGAAGGGACCACATGGATCATCAAGTTCCAACACCCCTGCCATGGGCAGGGACACCCTACCCTAGATTAGGCTGGACAGAGCCTCATCCAGCCTGGCCTTAAACACCTCCTGGGAAGTGGCCCCAACCACCCGCCCTGGGCAACCCATTCCAGGGCCTCACCACTATCGTGGTGAAGAACTTCCTCCTCACATCCAATTTGAATCTCCCCACCTCCAGCTTTGCTCCATTCGCCCTAGTCCTGTCACTACCTAGTAGCCTAAAAAGTCCCTCCCCAGCTTTTCTGTAGGCCCCCTTCAAATACTGGAAGGCCACAAGGTGGTCACCTGGGAGCCTCCTCTTCTCCAAACTGAACAGCCTCTGACCTGTCCAGGTCCTGCATCACTGGGATCCTGGTCACCCAGTTAACAGTCCCTCTTTCAGTCTGTCTTCATAGGAGAGGTGCTCCAGCCCTCTGATCATCTCGTGGCCCTTCTCTGGACATGCTCCAGCACGTCCACATCCCTCTTGTAATAGGGACTCCAGAACTGGATGCAGTACTCCAGGTGGGGTCTCACCAGAGTGGAGTAGAGGGGCAGAATCACCTCCCTCGACCTGCTGGACACAATTCTCTTGCTGCAGCCCAGGCTCTGGTTGGCTTTCAGGGCTGCAAGTGCACACTGCTGATTCGTGTTGAGCTTCTCATCCACCAGCACCCCGAAGTCTCCCTCCGCAGGGCTACTCTCCAGCCCCTCCATACCTCAATGTTCTCTGCACCTTTCTTCAGTGCTTCAACTCTTTAAGCCAAGGAGGACCTTGCTCTACCTCTCCTGACAGAATGAGGACAGAGGGAGTCTTCCTAATATATAGGCATCACGTATAAACTTGATCATTGACTGCCTGTGATGACTCCTAAGGTGTAGAAAGCCACCTCTAGGTGATCTTGCCCTGGCAGGGGGTTGGACTAGATGATCTCAAGGTCACTTCTAACCCCTAATGTTCTGTGCAGCAATAGGTTCAATCAAAGCCTAAGTGACCACAACCACTCAGCAAATAATGTTGATATGTTACTTCTTGGCAAGGTAGGTGAGGAAAACAGGCAGGATAACTTGGGAGAAGCAGCTTTGTCTTCAACTGATATGACAAAAAGGGGGAAAAAAGGAAAAAGACCAATAGGAGGAATAAAAGCCAGAAGAAAGGCTGTGAAGCTGAAATGGTGAATTTGATCCAGAGAGTTAATTCTGAACCTTTCTGGTACCCGAAGCGGTCCAGGAGAGCTGGGGAGGGACTTTTGACAAGGGCTTGGAGTGACAGGATAAGGTGCAATGTCTTTGAGCTGGAAGAGGGAAGATTGAGACTGGAGATGAGGAAGAAATTCTAAGTAGAATACCTCAGTTATTTTTGCTGCTGCTAGAGCTGTCTCTCTGAATACTAAAGCTGCACAGCCCATGAGTGAAATTCATTAAACAAGGAAAGACCGAGTGGAAAAAAAAACTGAAAACAAACATCATTGGGATTCTCTTTCCTGTTTGTTTCTCATCATCTCCTGTAATATATTTATTCCCTTTTCTTTGAGCTCTGATTATAGCAACTGTAATGAAGAACAGAGCTGAACAGCAGAATCTTTTCTACAATACAATTGTCCCTAGCATGAATGCAGTGACATAATGTATCATTGGGCGTTCTTAGTCACCACTAAAAGGCAAATTGTTAGAGCAGCTGTTTCCTCTAAACGTACCCAGATAGATTCAGCTCCTACAAAGGTCACTACACTTAGACCTCTACAACCCACCAAGAGCTTCAAGCTCAGCCATATTCATTTGCACTTTCCCAAGAGACACACAAGCACAAGAAGTGCTGTGGAGCCTGAACACTGTGCCTGTCATGCACTTCAACGAGCTAAGAGCTCAAGAAGAGATGTTACAACCCACCTCAGGCCTACAGGGCCAGGAAAATGAGACCTGGACACAGTGATACACCAGGCAGAAATGCAGCACACAAGGACAACTTAGCTCAATGAATACTACCCCATAGCCAGGGGTACACTGTAGGTGGCTGGAGGTACAGGGGCATGCCACCATGGGACAACAGCAGGGAGATTGCTGACACCAGGGCATCACTGCCTGACACGGATCAGGTCTGTGAGTCGCAGGAACCTCCCCTACATTCATGAAGATGTGGCTCAGCCAGCACAAGTGAGAACCTGCAGCTCAGCAGCAGACAAGAGAGCAAGAGCCTCTGCATCTTACTCAGGCCTGGATCAGCTATTGCTGCTGGACTGAAGCAGGGCTCAGCACATGCTCCTTGGACTGACCCTCTGCCACCAACCTGCACACCACACCCATAGGGCTACCAGCCCCACAAGACCAAACATGTGATGCCCATCCCCACAAGACATCAAAAGTTCGAAGGTGAGCTGCAAGGGGCCCCAAACCCCACAGAGCCTGCAGGTCCCAGAAGAATCAAACTGCAGAGGGCTCCTAAATCCCACAGGGCCAGTCACAAGAGACTCCTAAATCCCACAGGACTCCTTAAATCGCACAAGGCCAGCTGTAAGGGGCCACAAACCCCACAGGGCTCCCTAAACCTCACAGGGCCAGCCACATGCAGCCCCTAAATCCCACGGGATTCCCTAAATCTCATGGGGCCAGCCACAACAGACCCCTAGTCCCCAGCCAGCCAGCTGCAAGAAACCTTGATCACTACATAGTTCTTGGTGGAAAGACAGAGTCCCTAAATCCCATACGGGCTCTCTAAGCCCTGCAAGGACAACTGTCAGGGGATGCTAAACTCCATAGAGTCAGCACAATTTGAAAGAGCCCCTTAACATCACAGAGTCGTCATCTGCAACCCTAAAACACTTCATAAACCTTACAGGGCCATATCAAATGAGTATTTAAATGCCACAGAGCTTACAAGTCCCACACAGACAGCTCACAGGGCCTTGAACCACCATGGGGCTTCATAAACCCCACAGAACCAGGTGCAACAGGTCCCTGCACCTCATAGCGCCCACTAAACAGCACAAGATCAGCTGCAATGGGCCTCTAAAGCATACAGGGCTCCCTAAATCCCGCAGGGTCAACAGAAAACAAAAGGGCTTCCTAAATCCCACAGAATCAGGTGCAGTGGCCCCTAAACCCTACAGGGCTCCTAAACCCGACGGGCTGCTGCAATGGGCTCCTAAACTGCACAGGCTCAACAAACACAAACAAGCAAACAAAACTCCAAAGCAAAACAAAAACAAGGAAGGGAAAAAGAAAACCAAAACCAAAACCAAACCAAACCAAAACAAAACAAACAAAAAAAAAACGAACAAGAAGATCCTCTGAATCTCACAGGGCCACCTACAAGATAGCCCTAAACCCTCAAGTGTTCGGTATACCACACAAGGCCAGGCGAAAGGAACCCCTAAGCCTTACAGCCCGCAAGGGCCAGCTGCAGAAGGCCTTAAAACCGCAAACCACTCCTTAAGCCCCCGAGCCCCCAAAGTAGCCGAGCCCGTTGAGCTGAACAGGAGCGACCGACGGAATTGTATCGGCAGCGGCTGCCTTCCGGGGCGGAGCGGGGGCGGACCGCGGCGAAGCGAAGGGAATCCGGGGCGACAGCACCATCATGGCGCAGCGGGCGCTACCTAATCCCTACGCTGACTACGACAAGTCCTTGGCCACCGGCTACTTCGATATCACCGGCAGGGTGAGTGGAGCCCGGGTAAGGCGGCAGGGGCGGCAGCTGGACCTTCCCGGGGACGGACGCTGCGCATTAGCGCGGCAAAGGCCGCTCCCGCCCCGGCCGCCAAGATAGGGAGCCGGGAGCCCAACATTACCTTTCGGGTACCCGAGGGCCTAACAGAGACCTGCCAGCTTGAAAACCACTTGGTTCCCTGGCTGTGCTCCCGCCAGGACACCATCCGCCTTGCCGCTGTTTGCTTCATCTCTGGGGTTTGTTGTTTTCTTTCTTCCAACAGCTGACCCCCGAATTCACTCAGCGGCTGAATAACAAAATCAGGGAGCTGCTCCAGCAGATGGAGAGGGGGCTGAAGTCTGCCGACCCTCAGGACTGCACCACGTACACTGGCTGGGCAGGTAGGGCAGCCCATCTAGTGGGATTGAGCTGAAGCTCTCTGCAGCCAACTTCTAGGTCAGGCCAAGGCAGGCAATGGGGAGTTTTGGCCACTTGAACGATTATCCTAGATACACATCAGGAATGGTGCTGCTTTGACATGCTTAGATCCGTTAAGAGGCTGTCTTCAGCTGACTTTGACATGCAGAGGGAAGACTAGTGTTGCAGAGCAGAACGTGGCCTTCTCTTGGTTGACAGTGCTGAACATTGGCAGCAGAGAGAGCACCTGCTTGATAACAAATGTGGGAACCTTTGAAGGGACTGGCTCCAAATCTGGCCCTAGTTGAGCTGGTGGCAAGTAAATAGTACTCCATGAAGCGGGCAGACGTGTGTGGTTAGTCACTTAACTTGCAAGGCATCCTTGCGTATGGCAGTGGTGAGCTTATAACCTGAGATAACATCCATCTTCTATGTGGGCTGAATTTTATCTTACAACATTGTCTGACTGCCAGGTTGTTCCATTCCTGTTCCCCAGGTAAGTGCCCCTCCACTTAGCCAGGGCTAGTTCTGCTTCAGTACCTGCTGAAAGGGGCACAAATGAAAATGTGAGTGTAATGAAGGATTTAAACCTTCCTCATACTAACTTTTGTGTATACAAAGCTTCCACAAGCTTTCTGCTGTTCTGAATTTTCAACCTGCTTTTCCTTCCTTGGGAGCATGCCATGCCTTTCTCTTCCTGTTCCTACCCACTGGAGCCAGGGAGGACACACCTTTATCCACCACCTCATCCTTGGCTACTTCTGTGTGCTTTGTCAGCTTTCCAAGCTTCTGCACTCTGCCAGGGCCTAGGGTCCCCTCCCAGCCCTTGAGTAGTTGCAATTATTCTCATGCTTATTGCAGGATTTTTTGGTGGCTTTTTTGAGATTACAATCCTAAATGGCATCTTTCTGCATTATGAGGCTGGCTGGCTTCTGCTTGGATGCTGTGGAACTTGATGCCAACAGTTTGATTGGGAGAATGGTGTTTGTTGTATTGGTGCTAAATTAATGCTGCAGCTTCATGACAGTTCTGCCAGAAAAGCCTGCCTAACAATTTTTGTGAGGTAGACAGTGGGAAAACGACGGGAGACATGCACACCCGATGATGTTCAACAAGCCTCAAGTTTATTGATAAGAAGATCACAGTTATATAGCCGCGTTAATGAAGCTCATACATATTACAAAGGCAGAGCTCATGATTGGCTCTTTATTATCTCTCGCCCTTGTCCTTCTCACAGCATAACTTACATTCCTGTGGCTAACTAGATTCTGTTTTGCATGGGTTAGTTTTTGCACCTGCATCCTGTTATTATATGTTTTCTACCGCAAGGTTACTGCCTCCCTGCACAGTGCCCATGCTATTTCTCAACCAGCTCAATGCAATCATGCCCTCTCTCCTTTAACCACTCTTCTATAAAACTCTCCACACCTCCCCCGTTTTCTTTTTTGGCTAGGAGATTTGTGTGCCACAACCTTTCTATAGCACTTTCAATCATGTTCTGAATACACTTAAACAAACAAGGCACAAGAAGCAACAGTATTAGTAATCCCACTAAAATACCTATAGCATACATTATAGTACTTCTTAACCAAGGCCCTATTCCTAAGTTTCTAAGCCACTCATCCAATGGGTTAGAGTTGACAGAAATCTTGTTAGTATGTTCGCGTAGCCANTGTGCTCTGTGGGGTAAGCCACTTTTGGGGAGTCCCAATTATCCATCGCATAGAACCAAACAGTATACATCCTGTACGGTTTCTATTTACTACCTGACGGCCCAGTATATTTATCTCCTGGGGGTGCCAAGGAAGAGAAGTATTCAGGTTACTTAGCAATTTAGCAGTACAATGGCTAACATTCTTTGCATCTGAACAATTTGCCATGCTGAATCTAGCAAAGTCTTGTACATCAAAGCCAGGGATTCCTAACAGACAGGTTCTAAATAGGTCACTAGCTGAAACCAAAGATAAGCAAAAAGAGGTATATTGGATGTTTTCATGCTTAGCAAGGTATTTCTTGAGCGTTCCATTTGCCCTCTCTATAATAGCCTGCCCAGTAGGTGAGTGTGCGATCCCAGTAGCATGCTCGATGCCCCACTGTTTCAAAAACCATTCTACTCTGGCACTAACATATACTGGTCTGTTGTCTGGTCTGATCTTTTTTGGAGTGCCCATGACTGCAAAACAACTGTAAAGAT
>VWZI01022970.1:8028-29800 GCA_013396835.1 Psilopogon haemacephalus
GAGGGGAGAAGAGAGAGAGGGGAGAAGAGAGAGAGGGGAGAAGAGAGAGAGGGGAGAAAAGAGAGAGGGGAGAAAAGAGAGAGGGGAGAAAAGAGAGAGGGGAGAAAAGAGAGAGAGGAGAAAAGAGAGAGAGGAGAAAAGAGAGAGAGGAAAAAAGAGAGAGAGGAAAAAAGAGAGAGAGGAAAAAAGAGAGAGAGGAAAGAAAGAGAGAGAGAGGAAAGAAAGAGAGAGAGAGGAAAGAAAGAGAGAGAGGAGAAAAGAGAGAAAGGGGGAAGGAGGGGGGAGAGGGAGGTAATATTCAGTATAAGGAATTGGTGCTTTTCTTGTAAACGTGGCACTTCCATGCTGCAGGTAACTTTGGAAACATGAAGGGCTCCTTTGACACACAACTTCTATGGATGTTTTCAGCTTACAAGAAGGCACTGCAGAGACAGATGTAAATGTAAAGAGATGCTTCCAGATAGGAAGGGCAGCTGAGCCACTCTGGGGGAGCTAGTAGCACAGAACAAGGAGATGAGGCTCGTACTGACAGAACCCAGCAAGGAGCAAAGAGCTTCAAATTCACCTGTAAGGAGGCAGCATCAAGTTTACCTGCAAATGTGTAGATGCAACAATTCAGGGCATGGTTTAGTGGCCATGGTAGTGTCAGGCTGACAGTTGGACTTGATCCTCTCTGAGGTATTTTCCAAGCAAAATGACGCTTGGATTCTAAGAAAAAATGCAACTTCTTATCTTCCCACAGCACTTTTCCCATTAGCACTGGACGGTGTGACAGGGCAGTCTCTACCTTTCTGATGCAGATCATAGTTCTACCTACCTCATCATTTACAGATGAGAGAGCACTCCCATGTGAATGTAGCGAATTACACAGCGAATTGTTCTGCACTACCAGAACGAGCTGCCTGCAGTTCAGCTGCTAAATTTGAAACTTTGCTATTAGATCAATATGACCAGTTCTGTTCCAGCTGGCTGAGGGAATCACTGGAATGTAATTTCCTGCGGCACTGCTAAGCGGCACCATTAGACTGAAGAAGCGTGGCCAAGTGCTGTTAATATGCTGTAGGAGCAATCTGTGACTGCCACACAAAGGTATGGCCAGTAGGGTACCCATGAAAGAGCAGACACTGCCCTTCAGAGTCTGTGGAAGTAGATGTGAGGGATATCCTCAGAAGTGCAAGGTAAGCCAAGATCTGAGAAAGGTTTTGGGAGATGAGAGCAACATGGTACCCACAAGGATGCTGGATGCTTAAAGCTCCAGCAGTAAACCCAGTATCTGAAGGGGGCCTACAGGAAGGCTGGGGAGGGAATATTCACAAGGTCTTGTAATGACAGGATGAGGAGTAATGGGTTCAAACTGGCAGAGGGGAGATTTAAATGGGATGTTAAGAGGAAGTTTTTTCTGGTGAGGGTTGCGAGACACTGGCACAGGTTGCCCAGAGAGGTTGTGGCTGCTCCCTCCCTGGAGGTGTTCAAGGCCAGGTTGGATGAGGCCTTGAGCAACCTGTTGTAGTGGGAGGTGTCCCAGCCTATGGCAGGGGGTTGGAACTGGATGATCTCTGAGGTCTCTTCCAACCTAAACCATTCTATGATTCCATGATTCTAAATCTTCCATTTTCTTTCTATGCAGCCCGAAGCTTCCTGAAACACTTGATTGTGTTAACCACAGTGGAGTCGCTGAAGATTTAACTGGCAATCACTCCTACTGAAAGTCAGCAGCCTACTTTCAGGGAGGAAGCCCTCTGGCAGAGGGCTAAATCCATATAACCATGGACCAAAGACCTGAATATAAATTCCACTTTAGCACAAACACTTCCTATTTAGTACCTGTCAAAGACACTGAAGTCCATTCACCTTAGGGCAAAATTATTACTTCCTGTGGCATTGAGAAGTCTTAGAATCATAGAACAGCTTAGGTTGGAAGGGATCCCAGAGCTCATCCAGTTTCAAGCCCCTGCCATAGGCAGGGACACCTCCCACTAGAACAGGTCGCCCAAGGCCTCATCTAACCTGGCCTTGAACACCTCCAAGGAGGGAGCAGCCGCAACCTCCCTGGGCAACCTGTGCCAGTGTCTCATCATTGTGAAGAAGGTGATGAGATTCCTCAGCATCTGTTGACTTCCATCTGCAGCAAACACCACCCAGGGTCTAGGTTAGGTGAAATGTAAATTGAATCAAATGTCAAAGCTTCAGCAAGGACACTCTTGTAGGAGAAGCTTAGCTGAGCCACAGACAATCCAGGAAGACAGTATTAGGTTACATCAAATACTTTAAAATTATTTGGAGCAGAACACCAAGGGAGGATGGGGTTGTCTATCCACCAAATATCTGAGGACATCCGAAAGACTCCAGCTGACTCATGCAGAAACTGCTCAGCCCAAGGAGACAAAAGGACTCAAGTAATGATCATCTATATCTCCAGATCCCTTATATAGCTTAGCAGCCCTTGAAGGTGCTCATGGCAGCTAGCACATGTCAGAGAGCAGTGGGGATGGTCCAAGACATTTACCTGGGCAAATAAAGAAATAAGCAAAGCAGCAATCATAGAATGGTTTAGGTTGGAAGAGACCTCAAACATCATCCAGTTCCAACCCCCTGCCATAGGCAGGGACACCTCCCACTAGATCAGGTCGCTCAAGACCTCATCCAGCCTGGCCTTGAACACATCCAGGGAGGGAGCAGCCACAACCTCCCTGGGCAACCTGTGCCAGTGTTTCGTCACCCTCACTGCGAAGAACTTTCTTCTAACATCCCATCTAAATCTCCCTTCTGCCAGTTTGAACCCATTCCCCCTCGTCCTGTCATTACAAGACCTTGTGAACAGTCCCTCCCCAGCCCTCCTGTAGGCCCCCTTCAAATACTGGAAGGTTGCTGTAAGGTCTCCTGGAAGCCTTCTCTTCTCCAGGCTGAAAAGCCCTAACTCCCTCAGCCTGTCCTCGTAGCAGAGCTGCTGCAACCTTCTGATCATTTTTGTGGCCCTCCTCTGGACTCTCTCCAACAGTTCCATGTCCTTCCTGTGCTGGGGGCTCCAGAACTGCACACAGTACTCCAGGTGGGGTCTGAGGAAAGCAGAGTAAAGGGGCAGAATCCCCTCCCTTGCCCTGCTGGCAACACTTCTCTTGCTGCAGCCCAGCACACAGTTGCTCTCTGGGCTGCATGTGCACACTGTTGGCTCATGTTGAGCCTTTCAACCACCCAGACCCCCAGGTCCTTTTCCTCTGGGCTGCTCTCCAGCCATTTGCCACCCAGCCTAGATTTGTGCTTGGGATTGTGCCGACCCAGGTGCAGGACCTTACACTTGGCCTTGTTGAATTTCATGAGGTTAGCCTGGGCCCACCTCTCCAGCCTGTGCAGGTCCCTCTGGATGGATTCCTGCCCTCCAGCAAGTCGACTGTGCCACACAGCTTGGTGCCATCTGCAAACCTGCTGTAATCCTAACATATTACTTTGTGACTGATATTAATGAAGAGCTCCTCCATGAACTAGCCATAGCCACACCACTGTGCCAGAGAGGTCCAGAGAGGTCAACTACAGCAGCCTGAGCATAGTGCCAGCAGCTCAGCACATAAAAGGACAGTTCTGACAATACAAAAGGTCTTTTACAGAGACTGAAAACACCTTGCTCACTGTTACCAGTGAAAACACCAAACAGCACAGAGTTGCTACATTGCCACACTGACAGTTCTTTGGAGTAGAAGACCAAGACTTCAACCTCTGTCCAAAACTTTGTCTATGCTTTGCTGAAGGCTAAAGGGTGAAAATGAAGAGTTATTACAGGCACTTAAAAATAATTCACACTGTATAACTAGGCAGATTGCAAGGGGTAAAACGTACCTCCTGCATCTCCCTCTGCCAGCCAAGAGATGAAGTCCCTCCTCCTGACCAGGTTTTATCCACACTGTCCCAGCAGAACTAAGGAATGACATCCTGAGGTGACCAGTCACATGAAAGGATGAAAGGACACAGCAAAGCAAAGCAGTATGTCAGAACATGACATATGACACAGCTGGAGCACTGTGTCACATAGTGCAAGTTGAGGAAGAGAGCAGAGGGGCAATCTGTCAATCTGGGAGAAGATGGAGAGGGTCTGTTCACTTCCAGTGGCAGCAAGCCTGTTGTAGTGATTTAGCAGTTACCTGTCCCCCCACCTTTTATAAACCCCAGCTAGGACTCAGAACACTGGAAGTTGATAAATGAAGCTTTATATTTACAGCTTTGCACAATATACAAGCAGATATTTACAATGTGTAACAGATATTTACAGATATATACAGTGAAAAGGTAATACAGAAACACCACAGCCCTCCCAGAGACCAAAATCCCCAAGAGGGGTAACCAACCACCCCTACCACCTTTCCCCCCTTCCCCAATCTTATCTCACCACCTGGTGATGCTGCAGATAAGCTGAAATAGATTGGCCAGGGGGATTAGTAGTAGGAGAGAAGTTAGTAGAATTACTGAGAATTAGCTACCAAGGCAGAGGAAAAAAGGTGACCATGCAAGAGAGCAGTTAGAAACCATCTGATATCTAATGTTTTGGGTACAACACTTAAAAACAATTTTTTTTCTCTTTCTCAGTAAAGCTCTGGGTGTAGTGCCATACTGTGTTTTCCTTTCTCAGCCAATAGTCTAATTTCTCACTCAAATTCTCCGATTAGCTCAGACCAGCACACATGTAAACACAGAAAATGACTCCACTAGCTTCTGAGACCTGGGCCACAAAAAGGCTTTGTGATCCTCTGGCCAGCACTATCATATGTAAATAGATGCAAGTGTTGGGCTGTCGAACACACTATCTTCAAAAGACAAGCCAACAATCTGCAACTCCAGAATCAAGCAGTTCACACTACAACACACTAGAACAAAGCAGCTTGATTTCACCTGGATATTCAGCAACAGAATCATAGAATCAGGCAGGGTTGGAAGGGACCATAAGGATCAGCCACTTCCAACCCTCCTGCCATGCCCATGGACACCCTACCCTAGATTAGGCTGGACAGAGCCTCATCTAGCCTGGCTGCAAACACCTCCAGGGATGTGGCCCCAACCACCCCCCTGGGCAACCCATTCCAGGCTCTCACCACCCTCATGGTGAAGAACTTCTTCCCCATGTCCAGTCTGAATCTCCCCACCTCCAGCTCTGCTCCATTCCCCCTAGTCCTGTCACTACCTGAGAGCCTAAAAAATCCCTCCCCAGCTTGGTATAGTCAAGACAAGCAGGGAGGAATCAATATCTTGTCAACTTGAGGACTCTGCTGCACACTCCCACGAAGTACACAGCAGCCCAGCACCAGCTGGAGATGTACAGCTGCTTACATACAGGGTGGTGTGAGCACACCAGAACAGGCTGCCCAGGGGAGTTGTGGAGTCTCCCTCTCTGGAGGTATTCAAGACCTGCCTGGATGCATTCCTGTGTGATCTGGTGTAGGTGATCCTGCTCTGGCAGGGGATTGGACTGGATGAGCTTTCGAGGTCCCTTCCATCCTGTAACCTTCTGTGATTCTGTGCTGTGCCATGAGGCACACATCATGGGAACAGCTGGGAGAGTACCAGTTGTACAAAGGATTAAGACCAGAGGCCACCACACACAGATGTGCCAGTCCAAGCACAGTTGTTCAGGTAGCCAGAAGGAGCAATGTTCTTAAATAGCAGCAGCTGCAACACCAGGAGACTGTAGCTGTACCACACCTGCATCTATTAAGCTTAGAGACAGCCTTCAGCAGATCCAGCACCAGCAATTCAGACCCACAGAAGGCCAATGGGAAACTGCCAAGTGCCATGGCAGAGAAACTCTAAGATGATAGAAGAAATTTTGCTATCTCCTGCAAAGGTGAACTAGAAATGGGGAAATTAGTGAGAGCATATTTAGAAGAATTTGAAGCCAAACAGATAGCCTAGGCTGATAGGCAAAGTACCAGAAACCTCTGGCATCAACAAAAGAGCAAATGCTTGTCAGAAAAATCTGTGCCCTGCAATGACAAAAGTGGAAACAGAAACCTGTAGCACCTGCATAACCTTGTGGCCAAGAAGGCCAATGGAATCCTGGGGTGTATTCAGAAGAGTGTGTCCAGCAGATCAAGGGAGGTTCTCCCCCCCCTTTACTCTGCCCTGCTGAGACCTCATCTTGAGTATTGTGTTGGAGTTGAAGATGGACAGGGATGTGTTGGAGAGGGTCCAGCAGAGGGCTACGAGGATGCTGAGGGGACTGGAGCACTGCCTAATGAGGAGAGGCTGAGAGACCTGGGGCTTTTTAGTCTGGAGAAGAGAAGACTGAGAGGGGATTTAATCAATGTTCATAAATATCTGAGGGCTGGGGGTCAGGAGGTGGGGGACAGGTGCTGCTCACTTGCTCCCTGGGATAGGACAAAGATAAATGGATGGAAGCTGCAGCAGAAGAGGTTCCAGCTCAACACAAGGGGGAACTTCTTTACTGGAAGAGTCCCAGAGCACTGGAACAGGCTCCCCAGAGAGATTGTGGAGTCTCCTTCTCTGGAGCCTTTTGAGGCCTGTCTGGATTTGTTCCTGTGTGCCCTGTGCTAGATTGTCTGGTCCTCCTCTGGCAGTGGGGTTGGTCTTGATGATCTCCTAGGTCCCTTCCAACCCTGTGCTGGTTTGAACTAACCGGAGAATTTAAGTGAGAAATTAGACTATTGGCTGAGAGAGGAAAACACAGTATGGCACTTCACCCAGAGCTTTACTCAGAAAGAAAAAAAAAAATGTTTTAAAAAAAGGGTAACCCAAACATAGATAGGGAGACGGTTTCAGACCTCGCTGGGCTGCAGCTGCTTCTCTTGCATGGTTCCTTTGTCTCTCTGCCTTGGTAGCTAATTCTCAGTATCTCTACTAATTTCTTCCCTACTACTAACCCCCCTGGCCAATCTACCTCTGCTTATCTGCAGCATCACCAGGTGGTGAGATAAGATTGGGGAAGGGGGGAAAGGTGGTAGGGGGTGGTTGGTTACCCCTCTTGGGGATTTTGGTCTCTGGGAGGGCTGTGGTGTTTCTGTATTACCTTTTCACTCTATATATCTATAAATATCTGTTATACCTTGTAAATACCTGCTTGTATATTGTGCATTGCTGTAAATACAAAGCTTCATTTATCAACTTCCAGCTTTCTGCGTCCTAGCCGGGGTTTATTTCAAATGGTGGGGGGACAGGTAACTGCTGAACTCCCACAAACCCCTAACATCCTGCGAGCCTATGAGTACTAGACCTTGCCCAGAACTGGTCAGTCTACGTGTTTGTGTGGCTAGCAATGTAGCTATGCTCCTAGCACCTCTGCAAACAGCTACCTCAGATGCATGCTGTTGCATGACTCACAAAACACAGTGGTTTCCTCTTCCTGGCAGGAAAGGATTATAGCATTATTTCTACATGCTCAATACAAGGAATACTGAAGTTATTAAAAAAGAAAAAAAGCGAGCTTCAGTTTTCCCAGTGAAGGGTTTGGGGAGGGAGGCAGGGGAGAGGGAAGTTCTCTTTAAGCATTCTACTTCTGTAATTAGTCATGTTTAGTTCTCTCTAGTTCTAATTTTTCTTCCCCGGGTTTTAGATAAAGCTTTCATTTTCCTGCTTCTCTGTTTACTAATGCATTAGCAAAACCAACAGAGAGTATGTAATGTGCTATAAATATTAATCATGTATCTAGGCAGTTCTGGAGCCACGGTGATTTTACACTACATACAGTAACTTGCAAGGTGGAATGTCAGAGAGAATAAGAATAAACGGTCTCATGTGAAATATTAAAGTTATTAATAATAATACTACTACACGAGGCTGCAGCAAAGTTAAAAAGGGAAGTAAATTCCAATCCACACAGATACTCTTCACCAAGTTTACCTGGGATCGTAAGAAACTGAAAACTTAATGCAAAACTACCTAGAAAACAACAAGAGAAGCAAGGGCAATGAAGACGAGACACTGGCACAGGTTGCCCAGGGAGGTTGTAGCTACTCCCTCCCTGGAGGTGTTCAAGGCCAGGTTGGATGAGGTCTTGAGCGTCCTGATCTAGTGGGAGGTGTCCCTGCCTATGGCACAGGGGGGCTGGAACTGGATGATCTTTGAGGTCTCTTCCAACCTAACCCATTCTATGATTCTATAAGATGAAAATCTGATAATGTTGCACACATCTCCCTGCTGGATTCACCCAACTTCTAAGGCAAGAAGAGAGAAACCCTGTCCCCAAAACTGAAGGAAAAGTCACAGAATAATAGAATCCTGGAAACAGTCAGGGTTGGAAGGGACCACAAAGATCATCCAGTTCCAACTCCCCCTGTCATGGGCAGGGACACCCTACCCTAGATCAGGCTGCCCACAGCCTCAGCCAGCCTGGCTGCAAACACCTCCAGAGATGAGGCCCCAACCACCCACCCTGGGCAATCCAGTCCAGGGTCCCACAACACTTATGGTGAACAACTTCGTCCTCACACCCAATCTGAATCTCCCCACCTCCAGCTTTGCTCCATTCCCCCTAGTCCTGCCACTACCTGACAGCCTAAAAAGTCCCTCCCCAGCTTTTTTGTAGGCCCCTTTCAGAAACTGGAAGGCCACAATAAGGTCACCTGGGAGCCTCCTCTTCTCCAAACTGAACAGCCCCAACTCTTTCAGTCTGTCCTCATAGCAGAGCTGCTGCAGCCCTCTGAGCATCCTCGTGGCCCTACTCCGGACATGCTCCAGCATCTCCACATCCCTCTTGTCCCAGAGGCTCCAGAACTGGATGCAGTACTCCAGGTGGGGTCTCACCAGGGCAGAGTAGAGAGGGAGAGGATCACCTCCCTTGCACTGCTGGCCACACTTCTGATGCAGCCCAGGCTCTGATTGGTTTTCTGGGCTGCAAGTGCACACTGCTGGCTCATGTCGAGCTTCTCATCCACCAGCACCCCCAAGTCTCCCTCCTCAGGGCTGCTCTGCAGCCAGTCACTGCCCAGCCTGCATTTGTGCTTGGAATTGCCTCAACCCAGCTGCAGGACCTTGCACTTGGCCTTGTTGAACCTCATGAGCTTGGCTTGTGCCCACCTGTCCAAAATCCCTGACAGCTCTGACAGAAATTTTGAGAAGCTTCACTCATCTGAGAGCTCATTCATCATTTTTCGTCACTGTAGAGTCATTTTTCCTCAGCTGAGTTAAGCCACAAGGAAAGTCACACTGCAGCAGATCATGCAGCACCAGTGACACACAGTAATTTGCTCTGAATGCAGACATTTATGGCTCCACACTGACCTGCTTCATGCTAATGGCATAATAATGTTGATCTGTGGGTTTTGCAACAACAACGACAAGAACAAGAAGCAGTAAATCATGGCCAAACAACCCTCGTAGCCAGTACCCACATTTTGCAGGAGAGGCTCTGCTCCTGCTGTTAATGATGTCACCCCCTGCTAACCAGCAGAGTCTTGAGTAATGCTGCTCAAAAAAAAAAAAAAAAGAAGTTCAAAATGTCATTCTGGGGGCTTGCTGGATGGTACTGACAAAAAAATAAAACCAATCTGTCACACGTAGCAAAGGCTTTGCAATATGCTACTGACAGCACTGTGCTGCCCTGGCTCCAGATGGATGTCAGCCTTGATGTGACCTTGGGCTGGGCCAAGGAAGGGCCAAATCAGTGCTGAAACAGAGAGAATTAGGGTCTGCTGCTCTACTGCCCAGGGAATGAAGTGATTCAGTAACAGCCTCATTTCTGAGAGAACATTCCAGATGCAAATGCTCCTGCTGGATACCCTTTTCTGTTGCCCACAGGCTGCATTTCATAGAATCATAGAATCAGTCAGGGTTGGAAGGGACCACAAAGATCATCTAGTTCCAAAACCCCTGCCATGCCCATGGACACCTCACCCTAGATTAGGCTGGACAGAGCCTCATCCAGCCTGGCTGCAAACACTTCTAGGGATGGGACCCCAACCACCCACCCTGGGCAACCCGTTCCAGGCTCTCACCACTCTCATGCTCAACAACTTCCTCATCACATCCAATCTGAATCTTCCAACCTCCAGCTTTGCTCCATTCCCCCTAGTCCTCTCACTACCTGAGAGCCTAAAAAGTCCCTCCACAGCTTTTCTGTAGGCTCCCTTCAGATAGCAGAAGGCCACAAGAAGGTCACCTGGGAGCCTCCTCTTCTCCAAACTGAACAGCCCCAACTCTTTCAGTCTGTCCTCATAGCAGAGGTGCTGCAGCCCTCTGAGCATCCTTGGGGCCCTTCTCTGGACAATCTCCAGCATCTCCACATCCCTCTTGTAATAGGGGCTCCAGAACTGGATGCAGTAGTCCAGGTGGGGTCTCATCAGGGTGGAGTAAATGGGGAGAATCACCTCCCTCACCCTGCTGGCCACACTTCTCCTGATGGAGCCCAGGATCTGTCTGGCTGAGAAGACATCTCAGCTGCAAGTGCTGCTGTTTGATATCCTTTTCTGTTGCCCACAGGCTGCCTTTCCAGGAGTTTGGCACAAGCACAGAAAAAGCAAGGCTGGCTGCTCCCTCCTGCAGCCCTCAGCAGCTGCCCAGAGTACCTCTGCCCGGAGCCAGCCCTGCCCTCCTGGCACTTAGACCCTCGCTTTGCTCAATTTCAACCCATGCTTCATCACCTCTGGGGCTACTGAGGCTTCACTGACAGCTCCCCTATTTGGGAGCCTATCATCCTTTCCCTACCCAGTCTCATCTGTCACTCAAAGACATCCCTGCCTTTAGGAGAAGTCTCCAATGTCGCTTATTTTCTCCCTCCATTCAGTTCCATTAAAACTTTCATTCTTCCATTTCCTTTCTATATTTGATCTTTTAATTAATCTGGTTTCATTTGTTCAGCTGCAGCACATTGTCTTTGCAGCATTATTTTCTGTCCTGTGTCTTGCCTCAGTTATCAAATTCTCTAAAGCCTTCCAGAGATGGCTTATTTACAGGATGGCACACAATTATCAGAAGGTTTTTACATTGCCTGGAAATGAAGTTGTGGCTGGGAAGGCAGCACTGAAAGATGCTGTGGGTTTAACCTGCTGTTTAAGGTACAAACAACACCTAAATGCCAAGGCTGTGAAAGTAGGTTTTGTAGTACAACCATTTGCTCCCAAATAAAAACACCCTCTTAGAATTGCAACCACTGAAATGATCCATTAATTAATTAAAAAAAACAAACAAATATTCTTCAGCAGGTGGTAAACTGTCTGTCGGTCATAAATATTACAATATGCCAAACTGTATTTAGCTCTAGCATTTACATTCAAGCAAATCCCTGCTTCTCCTCCAACAGCTGGAAAATTATTACAGCTTGGACTGTATAATAAAGGACAAAATTCTGCTTTGAAGCCTGTGTGGCCCATGCTAACAGCACTGTCCTGCACTTTGACAAAATGAAGTTGTGCCTGGGAAAGGTGCACTGAAAGATGCTGTGGGTTTAATCTGCTGTTTAGGGTGCAAACGACACCTAAATGCCAAGGCTGTGAATGTAGGTTTGCTCCCTAGTAATACAAAAACATCCTCTTAGAACTGCAACCACCAAAATTATCCCTTCATTGATTAAAAAACAACAAAAACACATTCTTCAGCATGTGGCAAACTGTATGTCATTCATAAACATTACAGTATGCCAAATGGCATTTAGCTCTAGCATTTACATTCAAGCAAACCCCTGCTTCTCCTCCAACAGCTGGAAAATTATCACAGCTTGGACAGTACATTACAAGACAAAAGTCTGCTTTGCAGCCTGCATGGTCCACACTAACAGCACTGTCCTGCACCTTGACGAAATGAAATTGTGGCTGAGAAAGCAGCACTGAAAGATGCTGTGGGTTTAATCTGCTGTTTAAGGTACAAACAACACCTAAATGCCAAGGCTGTGAATGGAGGTTTTGCAGTACAACCATTTGCTCCCCAATAAAATTAAAACATCCTCTTAGAATTGCAACCACCATAAATATCCATTAATTAATTTTCAAAACCATTCTTCAGCAGGTGGTAAACTGTATGTCATTCATAAATATTACAGTATGCCAAAAGATATTGAGCTCTAGCATTTACATTCAAGCAAACCTCTGCTTCTACTTCAACAGCTGGAAAATTATCACAGCTTGGACTGTATAATACAGGTCAAAAATCTGATTTGCAGCCTATGTGGTCCACACTAACAGCACTGTCCTGCACTTTGATGAAATGAAGTTGTTGCTGGGAAGGCAGAACTGAAAGATGCTGTGGGTTTAATCTGCTGTTTAGGGTGCAAACAACACCTAAATACCAAGGCTGTGAATGGAGGTTTTGTAGTACAACCATTTGCTCCCCAATAAAATTAAAACATCCTCTTAGAATTGCAACCACCATAAATATCCATTAATTAATTTTCAAAACCATTCTTCAGCAGGTGGTAAAATGTATGTCATTCATAAATATTACAGTATGCCAAATGGCATTTAGCTATAGCATTTGCATTCAAGCAAACCCCTGCTTCTCCTCCAACAGCTGGAAAATTATCACAGCTTGGACTGTACAATACAGGACAAAAATCTGCTTTGCAGCCTGTGTGGTCCGTGATAACAGCACTGTCCTGCACTTTGGGAACGCCAGGAAATTTTTATCTGGTGAATCAGTCATGGAATCGTAGCACCACAGAAATACTTTGGTTGGAAAAGACCTTTAAGATGACTGAGTTGAACTGTCATCTACAGTTGAACTGTCGACCAAGTCTGGTGCTAAATCCTGTCACTCAGCACCACATCTCTGCATCTTTCTACCTCAGACTACAGCAGAAAGCAGAGAAGAGACCACAGTCATTTTCTCTCCAATATGTTGCTAGTGACTAGAGTCAATAAATTCACTTCTCTACCAGAATGTCTTCTCTACAACTACAGACCATAAGTGAAAGGATTAATATAATGTGCACTTATGGATTCTGGCTGCAGTGCCCTAGGAATCCATGAACAGCCTCTTTCACCCACTTAGGACTAATCATACAACGGTATAAGTTGGAAGGGACCTCAAAGATCATCCAGTTCCAACCCCCTACCATAGGCAGGGACACCTCCCACTAGAACAGGTCGCTTAAGGCCTCATCCAGCCTGGCCCAGAACACCTCCAGGGAAGGAGCAGCTGCAGCCTCCCTGGGCAACCCACTCCAGTGCCTCACCATCCTTACTAGAAAGAACTTCCTCCCAATATCCCATTTAAATTTTTCCTCTGCTAGGTTAAACCCATTAGTCCTTGTCCTGTTGTCACAAGACCTTGTGAATAGTCCCTCCCCAGCCTTCCTATAGGCCCCCTTCAGATACTGAAAGGCTACTATAAGGTCTGCTGGAAGCCTTCTCTTCTCCAGGCTGCAGAGCCCCATCTCGCTCAGCCTGTCCTCATAGCAGAGGTGCTGCAGCCTTTCCTCCTGCCTTTCACCTTTTACTATGCCCTAAACTACTTTGGCAATGTGTATTTTCAGTTTGCCCTTTCTCTCTTTCCTGGAAGAGAAATCTCTTATCAATAGAGCATTGGACAAATTTTGGTAGCTTTCATTCATGTCTTCCATGCTGCGCTCACCCTCCTTCATCTCTGCCTTCTCTGCTCATTTCATTCCCAGGGGCTGAGAAAGCATCACTTTTCTTTTTCAGACAGCAACACATTACAAGCAGAAATAAATCATTTAAATCTCTTACAAACAAGCAAAATGTTTCATAGGCATTGCTTGAATTAGCAATATTTAAGACGCTGCAGTGTTACAAACAGCATCATCAGACCTTCCTCTGATTGTGGTGCTCCAGGGAATTCCAATTAAAAGGTGCTGGATTCAGAAGTCATATTCAAAGAGCTTGGGAGGTTTGCATGCTTGGCTTGTAGAGAAAAACCCCCAAACTTTTACTACTGACATTTCTTTAAATTAAAGTGATGAAGACCCAGCTTGTATGTTTATACAAAATTAAAGAATTGACTAGAAAACAAAAATCTCCTACAAGTCTCTGCCATACCCATGGGGAATTAACCAGGAAAGCTAACAAAGTGAGTGGGCAGAACAAGGATTTTTCTGGCACCTTCTTAGTGTCCTTCCATACACATTTGAGAAGAAGAGAGATTTGCCATTGGAATGGGCTGCCCAGGGAGGTGGTGGAGTTGCCAGTCCTGGAGGTGTTCAAGAAAAGCCTGGATGAAGCACTTAGTGCCATTGGCTAGGGCTGGGTGCTAGGTTGGACTGGACAAGCTTGGAGGTCTCTTCCAACCTGGCTTATTCTATTCTATTCTATTCTGCTCCACTCCATTCTGCTCCACTCCATTCTGCTCCACTCCATTCTGCTCCACTCCATTCTGCTCCACTCCATTCTGCTCCACTCCATTCTGCTCCACTCCATTCTGCTCCACTCCATTCTGCTCCATTCCACTCCATTCTAAGAAGTCCTATACATATATATTTTAAAAGTCACCAGTCATCAGCACTACTACTACTACAGTAGCAGTCATACTTGCCATCTCTGCAAAACACAGCCACAACAACACTCTACACCTAACAGCATTAGCAGGGCTTATTTCCCTAGGGAATGGCATGAAGAGAAGGAAAATCTGCCAGGCTTCAGTAAAACATAACAGGAACTGCACAGTTCCCTCACTGCAGTCCATTTAAATTTAAAAAGCTGCAAAAAAACCCCAAAAATAATGACAAGGAAGGTAGAGAAACGCTTCCATACAAAACTACACAGGATACCAGAGCTGAAGATTACCCAAGAGGTTGTTAATTTGTCTGGTTCTTGGCAAAGCAGACAGGGGCACATTTGACACACGTGCATTGGGTATGGTGATGGCTTGAGGCTAATTGGAATATTTTAATAAGAAAAATTAGGTTGTAAGCTGTGGAAAGAAAAAACAATGATGGTGTCTACTTTGCTCATAGGTTTGCTGACAGATACAAAAGAAATAACACAAACATAGGTAAGACAGAGCCACTGGGGTCTGAGCTCTGGCTGTTGGCCTCCCTTCTCTCTCCTTGCCTTCCAGCTGGATCTGTGTAACCCAACTAATCAATTCCTGCTTCTAACCTCCCTGGCTGATCTTCCCTGTTTACCTGGCATGTAAGACAGATACTGGGATAATTTTTTATTTTTTTTTGGGAGGGGAGGCGTGGTGGTGGTGGATGGGTGGTTGGGAACCCCTCTTGGGGACTCTGATCTCTAGGAGGGCTGTGGTGTTCCTGTATTACCTATTTACTGGATATAGTTGTACATATCTGCTACACATTGTAAATATCTGCATGTATATTGTGCTAAGCTGTAAATATGAAGCTCCATTCTTTAACTTCCAGCTGGCTGAGTCTAATCTGAGTGATTTCAAAAGTGGGGGGAGGGGAGTCAGGGAACTCCCAAACCACGCCATCAGTTCTTCATAGAGAGAGTGATTTGCCATTGGAATGGGCTGCCCAGAGAAGTGGTGGAGTCACTGTCCCTGGATGTGTTCAAGAAAGTACTGGATGGAGCACTTAGTGCCATGGTCTAGTTGACTGGCTAGGGCTGGGTGATAGGTTAGACTGGATGATCTTGGAGGTCTCTTCTAACCTGGCTGATTCTATGCTGGAGCATCTCCCCTGTGGGGATAGGATGCGAGAGTCAGGGCTGTTCAGCTTGGAGAAGAGAAGGCTCCAGGAAGACCTTTTAGCATTTTTCCAGTACCTCAAGGGAGTCTAGCAGAAAGCTGGGAAGGTGATTTTTAACAGGGCTTGTAGTGGTAGTTGACAGGAAATGGATGGAAGCTTGAGGAAGTTAGATTTAGACTGGATATCAGGACAAAGATTCTTTACAGTGAAGGTGGTGAGACTCTGAAACAGTGTAAGGGTTAACCCCTCCTTGGGGGGGGTCTTACCTGAACTGGATCCTGAATCCCCCTTGGGAGTGGTCTGAACCTGCCCCCCAGGTCGTGTTTAGCACTTCCCAGTTCCTGCTGGGACCCTCTATAATGGGGAGATGAACTTCCTGTTCTCTCTCTCTTGCTCCTGCTTCTTCATCAGCCAGCTTCCTAATTTCCTGCAGCTGCTGCCATTACCAGGTGCTCTCCAGCAAACACTTGGGGAGAAGAACCACCTTTGGAAATCTTTTTCCTTACACTGCATCCTTCATCATTTTTTATATCCATCACCAACTTTAACTTCACCACCTGGACCCAGCTCCATCCATTCTCATCTTCTATTAAACCCCACCTAGAGTACTGTGTGCAGTTCTGCAGCCCCCACCACAAGAAGGATGTGGAACTGTTGGAGATAGTCCAGAGGAGGGCCACAAAGATGCTCAGAGGGCTGCAGCACCTCTGCTATGAGAACAGGCTGAGGGAGTTGGGGCTTTTCAGCCTGGAGAAGAGAAGGCTTCTAGGACACCTTAGAGTACCCTTCCAACATCTGAAGGAGGCCTACAGGAGGGCTGGTGAAGGACCATTCACAAGGTCTTGTAATGAAAGGATGAAGACTTACGGGTTTAAACTGGCAGAGGGGAGATTTAAATGGGATGTTAGGAGGAAGTTCTTTGCAGTGAGGGTGGTGAGACACTGGCACAGGTTGCCCAGGGAGGTTTTGGCTACTCCCTCCCTGGAGGTGTTTAAGGCCAGGTTGGATGAGGTCTTGAGCATCCTGATCTAGTGGGAGGTGTCCCTGCCTATGGCAGAGGGCTAGAACTGGATGATGTTTGAGGTCTCTTCTAGCCTAAACCATTCTGTGAATCTATGATTTTGTTCCACTTCCCCATACCTTACCTAAAATACCTCTTATTTATTCTTAAAGTTTATTTTTTTACTTTCAAATCAAACTAAGTCTATTTACTGAGTTTTTGAGCTCAGAGGGGTTAGCTAAAACCAACACAAAGAGGTTGCCCAGGGTGGTCATCAACATCTCCACTCTGGAGGTGTTCAAGGCCAGGTTGGATGAGGTCTTGAGCAGCCTGGTCTGGTGGGAGGTTTCCCTGTCAGTACCAGGAGGGTTGGAAGTAGATAATCTTTAAGGCACCTTCCCACACCAGCTACTCAATGAATCTATGATCTGTGATGTCAAGGAGGCAAGTGGACAGGCCCAATAAATCAAATTAAGCTTCCCCTCAAAAGCAGAGCTAGAAGAGATGTGCAGGACTGACCCACAGCGTATGCTGCAGGGTGGAAAGCAACAACACTATGAGCCACAGATAATATAAACAAACATTGCACACTCAGCCAAACCCACAAAACCAAAGAGTGCATTTAGAAGCACCCCTGTGCAAACTTGTCGAGATCCTACATTTCCATAACATCAATTCTTCAGTCACTCCTTAAAAGCACCGCAGCAAACCCAATATTAGCATACTCTGATAGCCCAGAGCCCAGGTAAATCTTTATATCTTTCAATTTGAAGTGAAGCTTTGCATTTCAGCACAGCTTTTATTTTGATGGCCATATACCACCTGTGATTTATTTCCTAATCCTGGTTCCTGCTTTGCTTAGGGTGAACTAGTTAGCAGCTAAACAAGCAAAGCATCAGGCATTACCTCCCGTGTCTGAAAATAAGCTCATGGCTTATTTTCCATACACACTATCTTGGTGAGGAAATAATGAAAAAGAAATTGGTGGAGGGGAGATTTGAACGGGATGTTAGGAGGAAGTTCTTCACAGTGAGGGTGGCGAGGCACTGGAACAGGTTGCCCAGGGAGGTTGTGGCTGCTCCCTCCCTGGAGGTGTTCAAGGCCAGGCTGGATGAGGTCTTGAGCGTCCTGATCTAGTGGGAGGTGTCCCTGCCTGTGGTGGGGGGTTGGAACTGGCTGATCTTTGAGGTCTCTTCCAACCTAGACCATTCTATGATTCTATGATTAAATTGGTCTTTTATATCTTCTGCTTATAGCAAACTCCCAAAGTATGCTGGTTTATAATTGCGTTTGTACTGCATCATGAATTTCTTTTTACTATGTAAGTGTGGAAAAGCTTCTCCCTTTAGAATAAACTGAGTGGAATATTCCAGTCAGAGGTGAGGGAGATAAAAATGTGTAAAATGTCAGGAAATTGAGCGACCTCAGAGATGCTAACTCCAGGATAAAATGACCAAGCTTCAGTCAGGCTCATGGTTGTCTGGTTCCTGTCCTAACTCAATGACAAACATCAGTCCACGCCACATTTCCTTCCATTTTCAACAGAGTGATGCTTGCTCAGTAGCAGCAGACTGCTGGACAGTGGTTTAGCAACAAGGTGGGAGTGCCCACAGGGGCAGCCAAGCTCTCACTGAGATGTTCCACTGCAATACTTCAGAAGACAAAAATGTTTCTTACCTCACCGCTGTTCTCAGATGCAGTGAGAGATGTTTAAGAAGACAGAAGATAAACCTCATTATGTGAAATGAGGCTATGTAGCAACTGGGGCTCTTTTCAAGTATGACCTGGAAACACACATCTTAAAGAAGCCTCACATGTAGCCTTGCAAACCTGAAACATGAGCAGGAATGAGAAGTGGATGAGAAGCTCAACATGAGCCAACAGTGTGCACATGCGGCTGGACAGCCAACCGTGTCCTGGCCTGCAGCAAGAGAAGCATTACCAGCAGGGCAAGGGAGGGGATTCTCCCCCTTTGCTCTGCTCTCATCAGACCCCACCTGGAGTACTGTGTGCAGTTCTGGAGCCCCCAGCACAGGAAGGACATGGAACTGCTGGAGAGAGTCCAGAGGAGGGCCACGAAGATGATCAGAGGGCTGCAGCACCTCTGCTATGAGGACAGGCTGAGGGAGTTAGGGCTTTTCAGCCTGGAGAAGAGAAGGCTTTGAGGAGACCTTATAGTAACCCTCCAGTATCTGAAGGGGGCCTACAGGAAGGCTGGGGAGGGACTGTTCACAAGGTCTTGTAATGACAGGACGAGGGGGAATGGGTTCAAATTGGTGAAGGGGAGATTTGAACGGGATGTTAGGAAGAAATTCTTCACAGTGAGGGTGGCGAGGCACTGGAACAGGTTGCCCAGGGAGGTTGTGTCTGCNTTTTTATATCCAGGTTGGAAGAGACCTCCAAGATCATCCAGTCTAGCCTATCACCCAGCCCTATCCAATGGCACTAAGTGCTCCATCCAGTCCTTTCTTGAACACCAAATCCACCACCTCCCACCCATTCCAATGCCAATCACTCTCTCTGGCAAGAACTTCCTCCTAACATCCAAGCCTATACCTCCCCCAGCACAACTTGAGACTGTGTCCCCTTGTTCTGTTGCTGGTTGTCTGGGAGAAGAGACCAACTCCACTTACTCCTTTGCCATTTGTCATCAGCACTGATGTAACATAACTGAAGTGGCAAACAAACACTCTGGAGTATTTTTCTTTGCAGGACTGAGCACCAACAGGTTCTTGGCTGTACTCTTGCACACTGCCTATTCCAGCTCTGGACTGTTCCTGCTTCTCTCCCAAAATACCTTTCCTCAGTTTTTCCTCCTCCTCCTCCAAGGTTACTGCCCCAAACTCAGCAAAATACTGCAGCTGAGATCCATCTTGTGCCAGCAACAGAAGGAGGATTTCTCCAGGTATCTTCCAGACAGCTACTCTCCTCCTACATCCCCAGTATGTTGCCTGTTTTGCAGCAGTACAACATTAGTGGCTCCCTGTCAGTTTTCATACCACTGTAACTCCTCCACCCCCAGATCCTTTTCCAGAACACAGCTCCTTGTTCCCTACTCTCCAGAGTTGCAGTGGATTTTTTTTCCTGCCTAAATGTGGTCATCCCCACTGAACAGTACGGGTTTGGGTCTTTTTTGTTTTCCTAGACCATTTTTTCAGTTCATCCCGACCATTTTGAGTTTGAGTTCTGCCCTTCAACATATCTTAGCACATCTGATACTTGAGTCAAAGAACACCACAGAATGTAAAGGCTGGAAGTGACCTCCAGAGATCACTGAGACCAACCTCTCTGCCAAGGTAGGATTCCCTAGGGTAGTTCACACAGGAATGCATCCAAGTGGGTTTGGAAAGTCTCCAGAGAAGGAGACTCCACAGCCTCTCTGGGCAGCCTGTTCCAGGGTTCTGTCACCCTCACTGTAAAGAAGTTTTTCCTAACATTGAGGTGAAACCTTCTGTGTTTCAATTTGTAGCCACTGCACCTTGTCTTATTGCTTCTGACCACTGGAAAGAGATTGGTCCCAACCACTTGGCACCCACCCCTCAGATATCTGATCCCATTCTGTCACCCCAGCTGCAAACAATTATTGACTAGTATCAAATGCAGAATCATAGGATGGTTTAGGTTGGAAGGGACCTCAAAGATCATCCAGTTGCCACCCTTTGCTATAGGCAGGGACACCTCCCACTAGAACAGAATAGAATAGAATGATAGGGGTCGAAAGGAGACTCTGGAGATCATTGAGTCCAACCCCCATGAAGTGACCTCTGTCAAAAGTCCTGTACTACACAGCCCTTCAGGCTAGATTTAATACCTATCCTGTGCCTGTTTTTGCAGGACAGTGTCACACCCACCTTGTAAGAGCTTCACGGGTTTGCAAATGAGAGCATCATGAATAACTTTGTCAAAAAAAACCAAACATTGCTGAAGCCAAGAAATATGCCAACTACTCTTTCTCCCTTAGCCATAAAAGGTGTTGGCTCTGCAGCAGGGAAAACTCACACAGCTTTCACACAGTTTGTTCTTGACACAACCTGATGGCCACTGCTCCTTTCCTTGTTACCTTCCAAACACATACCAAAAGCTTACTTGCTCAGTAACTTCTCCCAGGTTTTGTCAGAGATTAATGCTAAAATATCTAGTCAACAACTTCCTGGCTCCTTTCCTTTTTTTTTTTTTTTTTTTTTTAATGCAAAGCAAACCAACCGAAAAAATTCAAATTCTGCCAGATCTGCCCTGCAACTAAATTCCTGGCGTAGCNTTTTTTTTTCCTCCCCCAGTCAAACAGTCCTATTCCATCTTGATGGACCAGCATTTGTCTTTGTGCTGGGTTGAACTAATTGGAGGATTTGAATGAGAAATTAGACTATAGGCTGAGAAAGGAAAGCACTGATGGTGCTACTTCACTCATAGCTTTTCTGAGAAAGAAAAAAAAAAATTGTTTAAGAGCTTTAACCCAAACATAGATAAGTCTGAGGGCTGGAGACTGCTTCAGACCACTTTGGGCTGTGGCTCTTGCATGGCTTTTTTTCCCCCTGCTTTTCGTAGCTGGATCTGAATAACTTCACTAACTTCTTTCCTGCTGCTAATCCCCCTAGCTGATCTACCTTCCCCTATCTGCTGCATTAAACAGGTGGTGAGATAAGATTAGGGAAAGGGGAAAGTGGTAGGGGTGTTTGGTTACCTCTCTTAGAGATTTTGGCCTCTGAGAGGGCTGTAGTGTTCCTGTAGTACCTTTTTTTACTGTATATATCTGCGAATATCTGTTATACATTGTAAGTATCTGCTTGTACCTTGTGCAAAGCTGTAAATGTAAAGCTTCATTTATTAACTTCCAGCCTCTGAGTCCCAGCCTGGGTTACTTCAAAGTGTGTGTGTGGGGGGGGGGCAGATAACTACCAAACCACCACAACCACGTTAAGGTAAAATTAACTCCTCTGCCTGCACTGTAACACAAGCAAGCTGTCTTGGCACTTTTGTGCTCTCCCTCTCATCATCCTAAATAGATCTCTTTTAAGCCAGCCTCTCTTCTTTCTGCCTTTGAAAATACCTCTCCTCTCCTAGTTCCTCAAAATGCAACCCCTCTCTACTGAGACTCTGAACTGGAATGCTGTTTGGCTTGAAACATCCAGAAAAGCAGTAGATGGCTTTTAGACAGGGCTGGTGGGGCTGATAGCTTGAACCTTGCTCATTTGCTGCTGTGGATGGACATACCTAAAGCTGCCATTAGCAAGGCCTTT
>VWZI01022971.1:5138-15144 GCA_013396835.1 Psilopogon haemacephalus
ATCCTAAGGTGTGGGCTGGGGGAGGGTGCTGGGTGCTGGTTGTGACCTGGGAAGGGTTGCAGTGAGGTGATCTGAGGGTGTGGAACCAGGAGAGGAGGCATAACTGGGTCATCCCAGGGCATATCTGCTCTAGCTGGGATCACAGATGTGAGGGGTTGGAAGGGAGCCAAAGAGCTCCTCCAGTCCAACCCCTCCTGCCAGAGCAGGAGCATCCAAGCTAGCTCAGGGCACACAGCAACACATCCAGACAGAGTCTGCAAAGGCTCCAGACAAGGAGACTCCACAACCTCCCTGGGCAACCTGTGCCAGTGTCTCACCACCCTCACTGTAAACAACTTCCTCCTCACATCCACTTTCAATCTCCTCTCTGCCACTTCAAATCCATTCCTCCTCCTCCTCTCATCCCCAGCCCTTCTCAATAGTCCCTCCCCAGCCCTCCTGCAGCCCCTTTCAGATCCTGCAAGGCCACTCCAAGGTCTCCCAGAAGCCTTCTCCTCTCCAGGCTGCAGAGCCTCAACTCTCTCAGCCTGTGCTCAGAGCAGATCTGCTGCAGCCCTCTCAGCATCTTCATGGCCTCCTCTGGACTCTCTCCAACATTTCCACCTCCTTCTTGTGCTGGGGGCTGCAGAGCTGCACACAGAAGGCTTCAGTGTCCCTTTGGGCAGCAGGCTGGGGAAGGTGCCTGTGCCACCTGCCCTGGGGGGGGATTCTTCCTCCCTCAGCTGCCTTTGCTGCTGGGCTGTGGGGCCCAAGGCTGGGCCTGGGTTTGTTTCAGGCTTTGATAGGAAGCTGCTAACTCTTTCCTGCTGTGGCAACCCTCTGAATGCTTCACTTCTCCTGGAGTGGCCATATGGCATTTTTCCATTGTGTCAACCCCAGCTGGCACTGCATGAAAGGAATTGCTGCTGAGGAGCCTCTGCTGCTGAGCTGTGCCATTTAAAGAGCCAGGAAGGGGGACTGGGAGTGGGGAAAAAAGAAAAGATTGGAAGCAGATTGATGGCTGCAGGCAGAGAGCTCTTGCAGAAGTCTGCATTCCAGGGGGCAGGAGCTGCTCCTGCAGTGGAGCAGGGTTGGGGCTCAGCCGTTTCCTCTCCTGTCCTTGCTGCTTCTTTTGCTTGGTGGAGCTTTTGGGTTGCTGCTTGAGTGCTGAGAGGAGAATTCCTCTGGAGTCTGCTGGGATCTTTGATCACATTGGGTGCTTCTGTGCTCCACAACCTCCCTGGGCAACCTGTGCCAGTGTCTCACCACCCTCACTGTAAAGATCTTCCTCCTAACATCCAGTTTCAATCTCCCCCTTGCCAGTTTAAAACCATTGGAAGAGACCTCAAAGCTCCTCCAGCTCCAAGCCCCTACCAAGGGCAGAGACACCTCCCACCAGCCCAGGGTGCTCAAGGCCTCATCCAACCTGGTCCTGAACACCTCCAGGCATGGGGACTCCACCACTTCCCTGGGCAGCCTCTTGCAGTGTCTGAGCCCTCTTGCAGCAAACAAACTGTTCCTCATCTCCAACCCTCCTCTGGCCCAGCCTAAGCTCATTTCAAAGAAGCACAGAATGAAGCAGGTTGGAAATAACCTCTGAGCTCATCCAGTCCAACCTGTCCCTAACCCTTCTCATTAACTAACCCATGGCTCCAAGAGCCTCATCTTAAACACCTCCAGGGGTGGGGACTCCACCACCCATTTCACAGGCTCACAGCATTAAGCAGGTTGGAAAAGACCTGAGATCATCCAGTCCAACCTATCCCTAACCCTTCTCATTAACCAACCCCTGGCACCGAGTGCCTCATCCAGCCTCATCCTAAGCACCTCCAGGGATGGGGACTCCACCACCTCCCCTGCAGCCCATCCCAATGCCAATCTCTCTCTCTGTGCACAACTTCCTCCTAACCTCCAGCCTGAGCCTGCCCTGGCACAGCTTCAGCCTCTGTCCCCTCCTTCTGTCCCTGGCTGCCTGGCAGCAGAGCCCAACCCCAGCTGGCCACAACCTCCCTTCAGGGAGCTGCAGAGAGCAATGAGCTCTGCCCTGAGCCTCCTCTTCTGCAGGCTGCACACCCCCAGCTCCCTCAGCCTCTCCTCTTGGGGCTGTGCTTCAGGCCCCTCCCCAGCCTTGCTGCCCTTCTCTGGGCACCTTCCAGCACCTCAACATCTCTCTTGAATGGAGGGGCCCAGAACTGGACACAGCACTCAAGGAGGGAAGTTCTCTGGGATGGGAGAGAAACTCTCTAGGGGAATGGGAAGCTCTCTGGGGAGGGAGAGAAGCTCTGGAGGGCAGAGAGGGAAGCTCTCTGTGGGGGGAAGGAAGCTCTCTGGGGAAGAAGGAAGCTCTCTCGGGGAAAGAGAAGCTCTCTAGGGGAGAGGGAAGTTCTCTGGGGAGGGATGAAGCTCTCTGGAAGAGAGATAAGCTCTCAGGGAGCAGAGGGAAGCACTCTGGGGAGGAAAGGAAGTTCTGTAGAGGAGAGGGAAACGCTGGGAAGAAAAGGAAGTTCTGTAGGGGAGAGGGAAACACTCTGGGGAGGAAAGGAAGTTCTGTAGGGGAAAGGGAAATGCTGGGGAGGAAAGGAAGTTCTGTAGGGGAGAGGGAAACACTGGGGAGGAAAGGAAGTTCTGTAGGGGAGAGGGAAGCTCTCTGGATGAGAGGGAAGCTCTCTGGGGAGGAAAGGAAGCTCTCTGGATGAGAGGGAAGCTCTCTGGATGAGAGGGAAGCTCTCTGGATGAGAGGGAAGCTCTCTGGGGAGGAAAGGAAGCTCTCTGGATGAGAGGGAATCTCCCCCCCACCTCCTCAAGGCCTTCACCTTCCCTCAGCTGTTGCTCTGCAGCCACAGCCTGCTGAAGTTTACCTCAGGTCACTTCCCCCAGGCTGTGCCCTGCCAGGTGCCAGGGGCTCAGATGAGTTTTTTTTTTTTGGGGGGGTGTTTGGTTTTTCTCTTTTCCCTGTAGCCTCCAGCAAACAAATTCATCTGTTAAAAAAAGAAAAAAAAAAAANNNAAAAAAAAAAAAAAAAAAAAGAAACCAAACCCCAACCCCAACCTCAAAACCCTGAATGCAGACCTGGTTTGGGCTGCTAAATTTAGCAGGCAGGGCAAAGCTGGCAGCTCTCAGGAGCAGATTGGCACTCAGCTAATGCTGCTGGAAGCTGAGGCAGAGCTGCTGCATTGTCTGCTCAGAGGAGGATATCTGCATTACAGATGGGCTCTGCCATTCATTATTCACTAAGGAGATTAAAGTTGCACACACAGAGAGGAGAGAGAGAGGCAGGAGGAAGATGATGGGGGTGGGGGATGCTGATGGGATGAGATTGAGTGCCCCAGAATCGTTGGCTTGGGTTGGGTTGGGAAGGACTCTCCAAAGGTTTCATCTCGACTGTGTGCCCAGCACAAGCAGGACATGGAAGTGTTGGAGCCAGTGCAGAGGAGGCCACCAAGATGCAGCTGAGAGAGCAGCAGCTCTGCTCTGAGTACAAGTTGAGAGAGTTGAGGCTCTGCAGCCTGCAGAAGAGAAGGAGACCTTGGAGTGGGCTTGCAGGCCACCAAGATGATCACCTGGGTGGGCACAATGCCAAGCACAGCTCCAGGCTGGGTGGGGAATGGCTGAGAGCAGCCCTGAGAAACAGGACCTGAGGATCTGGGCTGGTGTAAAGCTCGACATGAGCTGAGAGCAGCCTTGAGAAACAGGACCTGAGGATCTGGGCTGGTGTAAAGCTCAAGATGAGCTGAGAGCAGCCTTGCGAAACAGGACCTGAGGATCTGGGCTGGTGCAAAGCTCAAGATGAGGCTGCAGTGTGAGTGCAGCCCAGACAGCAACTGTGTGCTGGGCTGCAGCAAGAGCAGCTGTGGGCAGCAGGGCAAGGGAGGGGATTGTGCCCCTTGGCTCTGCTCTCCTCACACCCCACCTGCAGCACTGTCTGCAGTTCTGCAGCCCCCAGCACAAGCAGCNGCACAGAAGCACCCAATGTGATCTTTGATCACATTCTGTGCTTCTGTGCTCCACAACCTCCCTGGAGAGATGTCCCAGGCCAGGCTGGCTGAAGCCCTGACCAACCTGGACTGTTGAGAGGTGTCCCTGCCCATGGCAGTGAGGTTGGAGCTGAGCTGACCTTAAAAGTCCCTTCCAACCCTACTCCCATTTCCATGCTTCTGTGCTTCACTGCCTTGAGTTATCTCCTACAGCCTTTTTGTGTGCCCTTGTGGCAGCAGCACTGAGCTGCCACCTCCTGCCTGGGCACCCACTCCTGGATCCAGTGCTGGAGCCCCTGGGCCAAGAGGGATGTGGAGATGCTGGAGGTGTGCAGAGAAGGGCCCCGAGGATGCTGAGAGGGCTGCAGCAGCTCTGCTGTGAGCACAGCCTGAAAGAGTTGGGGCTGTGCAGGCTGCAGAAGAGGAGGCTCCCAGGGGACCTTCTGGTGGCCTTGCAGCATCTGAAGGGGGCTGCAAAAAAGCTGGGGAGGGACTTTTGAGGGTGTGAGGGAGTGAGAGGAGTGGGGGGAATGGAGCAAAGGTGGAGGGGAGGAGATTGAGGCTGGAGGTGAGGAGGAAGTTGCTGAGCATGAGAGTGGTGAGAGGCTGGAATGGGTTGCCCCTGCAGGGAGGTGTTTGGGGCCAGGCTGGCAGAGGCTGTGGTCAGCCTGCTTTAGGGTAGGGTGTCCCTGGGCATGGCAGGGGGGTTGGAACTGGCTGCTCCTTGTGGTCCCTTCCAAGCCCTGACTGATTCTGTGATTCTCTCTCCAGAGGAGTGAAGGTGCTGGGGAGCAGGAGGAAGCAGTTGCTAATTTTTGTGTCTCTGTTTTCTGCTCTCTGTCTTTTCTTTCCAAGCTGGAGCGTGGTGACTTCCTCTCAGAAGAGTGGAGGGAGAGAATTGCAAACACAAGGTACAGTCCAGCAGCTGCCTGCTTCTTCCTGAGCTGCAGCTTTGGGAGGCTCCAGTGTGGAATTCAGGAGCTCTGCCAGCTTCTTAGGGAGAATTTCCACAGCAGAGACCCCCAAACTCTTTTAGCTGCCAACTTCTCTCCTGGCCTCTTTACATCCTCCTCTCTGGCTGTCCCCTGGCCCCTTTACCTCCTCCTCTCTGGCTGTCTCCTGGCCCCTTTACATCCTCCTCTCTGGCTGTCTCCTGGCCCCTTTACCTCCTCCTCTCTGGCTGTCCCCTGGCCCCTTTACCTCCTCCTCTCTGGCTGTCTCCTGGCCCCTTTACATCCTCCTCTCTGGCTGTCCCCTGGCCCCTTTACATCCTCCTCTCTGGCTGTCTCCTGGCCCCTTTACATCCTCCTCTCTGGCTGTCCCCTGGCCCCTTTTCCACCTCCTCTCTGGCTGTCTCCTGGCCCCTTTACATCTTCCTCTCTGTCTGTCTCCTGCCCCCTTTGCATCCTCCTCTCTGGCTGTCCCCTGGCCCATTTACCTCCTCCTTTCTGGCCGTCTCCTGACCTCTTTACCTCCTTCTCTCTTGCTGTCTCCTGACCCCTTTACATCCTCCCCTCTGGCTGGGGTGGGTTGCAGTGTGCATCCCCCACAGGGCAGTGATCAAGAGAAACCCTTTTGGGGGGAGGTTGTGCAGAGCAGGAGAGAGCTTTAGTTTGTCTTGCACCTCCCTGCAGGTTGTTGTCAGTGATGCTGGAGCCTCCTCCTAGCTGGATGTTGGGAGGAAGCTCTTTGCAGTGAGGGTGGGGAGACACTGGCACAGGTTGCCCAGGGAGGTTGTGGAGCACAGAATGGGATCTGTGCCCATCCCTGGGGCCCTGCTCCCTGCAGGGCAGAGCTGGGCTAGAGGCTCCTGCTCCTGGTGTGCCTGCAGAGTGCTGTGCCAGAAGGAACACTGAGAAAATCCAATTGGGTCTGGTGAGTGATGCCTTTCCCCTTGCCTTTCCTGGCTGTTTCCCAGCCCAAAGAGTAGGTTTGGCTCTTCTGCAAGGCCTCTTGTTTGGCACTGGGTGGGAAGAAGGAGGAGGAGGAGGAACCCCCTCCTAGGCTCACTTGCCAGACAGGGTTTCCCAAATTTCCAAGAGCAAGGCAGAGCAAGAATAACTTCTTTTTTTATTTAACTTGGTGTATAAATGTTTCTCTTGCCTGCTTTTTAATAGCTTTGGCTGCTGCTCTTCAACTCTCTGGCCCTGCTCAACTGCTTCCATCTGTGGAGGCACTGGGAGGGGAGCTTTCAAAGTTCAGCATGGAGCTGAGGAAGAAGGTCTGCAGCAGGAAAGTGCTGAGACACTGGCACAGCCTTCCCAGGGAGGCTGTGGCTGCCTCCTGCCTGGAGGTGTTCAAGGCCAGGCTGGATGAGACCTTTGGGCAGCTGAGTCTGGCTGAGAGGTGTCAGGAGAAAGGGGTTGGAGGAGCTGAGCTCTGAGCTGCCTTCAACCTGAGCTCTGGTGAGACCTCTGGGCAGCTGAGCCTAGCTGAGAAGTGTCAGGAGAAGGGGTTGGAGGAGCTGAGCTCTGAGCTGTCTTCGAACTTGACCCAGTCCAGGATGCCTGAGCTCTGGTGAGGCCTTTGAGCAGCTGAGGAGCTGAGCTCTGAGCTGCCTTCCAGCCTGAGCTCTGGTGAGACCTTTGGGCAGCTGAGTCTGGCTGAGAGGTGTCAGGAGAAAAGGGTTGGAGCAGCTGAGCTCTGAGCTGCCTTCCATTCTGTGCCAGTCCAGGATGCCTGAGCTCTACTGAGACCTTTGAGCAGTTGAGGAGCTGAGCTCTGAGCTGCGTTCCAGGATGCCTGAGCTCTACTGAGACCTTTGAGCAGCTGAGTCTGGCTAAGAGGTGTCAGGAGAGAGAGGTTGAAGGAGCTGAGCTCTGAGCTGCCTTCCATTCTGAGCCATTCCAGGATGCCTGAGCTCTGGTGGGGCCTTTGGGCAGCTGAGTGTGGCTGAGAGGTGTCAGGTAAAAGGGGCTGTGTGCTGTGCTGTGCTTCTGTGCTCCACAACCTCCCTGCAGAGATGTTCCAGGCCAGGCTGGATGAGATCTTGACCAAGCTGGGCTGGTAGGAGCTGTCCCTGCTTATGGCAGGGGGGTTGGAACTGGCTGAGCTTTGAGCTCCCTTCCAACCTAAACCATTCTCTGATTGTGTGTGGAAGAAGATTAGGAAGAAACTCCTGACAGTGAGGGTGGGGAGAGACTGGCACAGGCTGCCCAGGGATGTTCTCCAGACCCTTCCCCAGCTTCTTTGCTTTTCTCTGGACGTGCTTCAGCTGAGATCCTATTCTGTGCTTCTGTGCTCCACAACCTCCCTGCAGAGATCTTCAGGGCCAGGCTGGATGAAGCCTTGAGCACCCTGGGCTGGTAGAGGTGTCCCTGCCCATGGCTGATCTCATAGGTCTCTTCCACCCCAATCCATGCTGTGACTCCCTGGCTGGCTTTGGTGGTCCTGGGTGTACCTTGCCCCTTCCTCACTCCTTCTCTCCCTGCTCTCTTGCAGTGTTATCTTTGTGAACAACTTTGCCTTTGGTCCTGAGGTGGATCACCAACTGAAGGAGAGATTTGCAAACATGAAGGAAGGTAACAAACTGACCTTAAAACCTTTGCCCCATCCATTTCCTGCTCCCTCTTGCTTGCCAGGGGCTTGGTTCCAGAGCAGTTTGGGGTCTGTGGGAAATTATTGCCTGGGGTTGGTGTTGGTTTTTTTTTTTCACTTCCCTTCTGAACACCTTCCCATGGCCCAAGCTCAGCATCTGCAGGTGGAGGACTCTGCTTGGCCTTAGGACAAGGAGTGATGGATTTAAACCAGGGAGATTTAGACTGGCTCTAGGACAAGGAGTGATGGATTTAAAGGAGGGAGATTTACACTGGCTCTAGGACAAGGAGTGATGGATTTAAAGGAGGGAGATTTAGGTTGGCTCTAGGACAAGGAGTGATGGATTTAAAGGAGGGAGATTTACACTGGCTCTAGGACAAGGAGTGATGGATTTAAAAGAGGGAGATTTAGACTGGCTCTAGGACAAGGAGTGATGGATTTAAATGAGGGAGATTTAGGTTGGATCTGAGGAAGAAATGGTTGGCACTGAGGGTGGGGAAGTTCTTCAGTTCTGGTCTGGTATCCCCAGTCCAGGTCTGGTGTCCCCAGCAGAAGGACACAGAGATACTGGAGTGAGGCCAGAGGAGGGAAAGTTAAGTTTAGGATGAGTGTTAAAGAAGGAAAGTTAAGCTTAGGGTGAGTGTTAAAGAGGGTCCCAGGCTGAGGGAGCTGGGGGGGTGCAGCCTGCAGAGGAGAAGGCTCCAGGGGCACCTCAGAGCTGTTGGAATGAGAGGAGGTCACAAAGAGGATCCCAGGGCTGGAGCAGCTCTGCTGTGAGCTCAGGCTGAGGGAGCTGGGGGGGTGCAGCCTGCAGAGGAGAAGGCTCCAGGGGCACCTCAGAGCTGCCTGAAAGGATCCTGCAGGAAGGCTGCAGAGAGACTTCTGCTGAGGGTGTCTGAGCCAGGCAATGGGGAATGGTTTGGAGCTGAGGCAGAGGATGAGAATGGAGCTGAGGGAGAAGTTGTTGAGTGTGAGGGTGGTGAGAGCCTGGCACAGGCTGCCCAGGGAGGCTGTGGCTGCCTCCTGCCTGGGGGTGCTCATGGCCAGGCTGGATGAGGCCTGGAGCAAGCTGTGCTGGTGGGAGGAGGATTTCTGAGGTCCCTTCCAAGCTAGGATCTGTTCTTAGAGCAGCTCTGGATTCTTTTCCATTCTTTCTACAAGAAACAGCTCAAAGTTTCTACAAGTCATCTCCAAGTTTGCTTCTTTCTTTCTTTCTTTCTTTCTTTCTTTCTTTCTTTCTTTCTTTCTTTCTTTCTTTCTTTCTTTCTTTCTTTCTTTCTTTCTTTCTTTCTTTCTTTCTTTCTTTCTTTCTTTGTTTTTCTTTCTTTCTTTTTCTTTCTTTCTTTCTTTCTTTCTTTCTTTCTTTCTTTCTTTCTTTCTTTCTTTCTTTCTTTCTTTCTTTCTTTCTTTCTTTCTTTCTTTCTTTCTTTCTTTCTTTCTTTCTTTCTTTCTTTCTTTCTTTCNTTCCTCTCTTTCCTTCCTTCCTCTCTTTCCTTCCTTCCTCTCTTTCCTTCCTTCCTCTCTTTCCTTCCTTCCTCTCTTTCCTTCCTTCCTCTCTTTCCTTCCTTCCTCTCTTTCCTTCCTTCCTCCATCTCTTTCTCTCTTTTTCTTTCTTTCTTTCTCTTTCTTCCTGTCTTTCTCTCTCTTTCTCTCTCTTTTTTTAACATTTTCTCTCCATTTTTTCCCCCCAGGTGGCAGAATTGTGTCCTCAAAACCTTTTGCACCTCTGAATTTCAGAATCAACAGTCGAAACTTGAGTGGTAGGTTTGCCCTTCGTGGTATTGCTTTATTATTCCTTCCAATTAATGCTGTATTTATTACCTGAGCAGGGCTGGGGAGGAGCAGCTGAGGGAGCTGAGGGTGCTCAGCCTGAGGGGAGACCTCTTTGCTCTCTGCAGCTCCCTGAATTGAAGCTGGAGCCAGGAGAGCTGAATGCAGCACAGGCAGCTGCATTCCTGCCCCAGGACACACAGGAAGCTGCCAGCCAAGAAAGGCTTCAGCAGTTCTTTGTCACTTATCAAACAAAAAGTCAGGTTGACTTTAGCCAAAGCTGCTGCTGGGTTCAGTTCTGGGGCACTCACTCCAAGAACGACATTGAGGAGCTTGAGCAGGTCCAGAGAAGGGCAAGGAAGCTGGGGAGGGGTCTGGGGAGGAGCAGCTGAGGGAGCTGGGGGTGCTCAGCCTGGAGGAAAGGCTGAAGTGAGACCCCTTTGCTCTCTACAGCTCCCTGCAGCCAGGTGGGGTTGGGCTCTGCTCCCAAGGAACAATGACAGGACAAGAGGAAATGGCCTCAGGTTGCCCCAGGGGAGGTTTAGGTTGGACAGGGAGGGACTATTGACAAGGTCTGGTAATGAGAGGAGGAGGAGGAGGAATGAACTGGCAGAGGGGAGGTTGCAAGTGGATGTTAGGAGGAAGTTGTTTGCAGTGAGGGTGATGAGACATTGGCACAAGTTGAGGGTGGTGAGACACTGGCTCCAGGTTGGGGGTGGTGAGACACTGGCTCCAGGTTGGGGGTG
>VWZI01022971.1:26495-36580 GCA_013396835.1 Psilopogon haemacephalus
AGGTTGATCTTTGATCACATTGGGTGCTTCTGTGCTCCACAACCTCCAGGGACCAGGTTAGTGTTCAGGACCAGGTTAGATGAGGCCTTGAGCAACCTGTTCTAGTGGGAGGTGTCCCTGCCTATGGCAAGGGGTTGGAACTGGTTGAGTTTTGAGCTCCCTTCCAACCTAAACCATTCTATGGTTCTATGAGCCCCCGGCCATGCCCAGGGACACCTCTCAATTTGGCTGCTCAAGGCCCCATCCAACCTGGCCTGGAACATCTCCAGGCAGGAGGCAGCCACAGCCTCCCTGGGCAGCCTGTGCCAGGCTCTCACCACCCTCACACTCAACAACTTCTCCCTCAGCTCCACTCTCACCCTGCTCTGCCTCAGCTCCAAACCATTCCCCTTGGCCTGGCTCAGACACCCTCAGCAGAAGTCTCTCTGCAGCCTTCCTGCAGGATCCCTTCAGGCAGCTCTGAGGTGCCCCTGGAGCCTTCTCCTCTGCAGGTTGCACCCCCCCAGCTCCCTCAGCCTGAGCTCACAGCAGAGCTGCTCCAGCCCTGGGATCCTCTTTGTGACCTCCTCTCATTCCAACAGCTCTGAGGTTCCCCTGGAGCCTTCTCCTCTGCAGGCTGAACCCCTCCTGCAGGATCCCTTCAGGCCCTAGCAGGCAGCTCTTAGATCACAGAATGGCTTCAGCTGGAAGGAACCTTAAAGCCCATCTAGTTCCAACCCCCTGCCATGGGCCCCAAGGACACCTTCTACTAGACCAAAGTCCCCACAGAGTCTTCTCCAGGCTGACAAAAGAGCTTCAAAGCTCTTCTGAGCTTTGCCCACTCACAAAGAGAAGCTCCCAGGGCCTGAGCTTGCTTCTCTCTGTTCTGAGCTCAGCTTCCCTCCCAACTTCCTTCACAAACTGAACTCCAAAAGGTTCCTGAAGCTGAACCTTGCTGCAGGTGGTGCTCAAAGTGCTTTTTGCTCTTCTGCTCTCTTCCAGGAGAAGAATGCTCAGCTGCAGGGCACAGCTCAGCAGTTGTTCACTCACTGCCAGGCACAGAAAGAGGAAATCAAAAGACTCTTCCAGCAGAAGCTTGATGAGGTAGCTCTGGGCTGGGGGGGGTGGGGGCTGCTTGAGCAGAGGAGCTTCAGCTTCTGCCTTGGGGCTGAGCCTCTCCAGCAGCCTGGCACCTGCAGCACTCCAGGGCTCTCTTCTGCCTTCTCTGTAGAAATTGTTGGGTGCCTTTTGTGCCTGTGCCAGGGGTGGTTGTGTGCCCTCTACCCATGCCAGGGTGGTTGTGTGCCCTCTGTGCCCATGCCAGGGGTGGTTGTGTGCCCTCTACCCATGCCAGGGTGGTTGTGTGCCCTCTGTGCCCATGCCAGGGGTGGTTGTGTGCCCTCTACCCATGCCAGGGTGGTTGTGTGTCCTCTGTACCTGTGCCAGGGGTGGTTGTGTGTCCTCTGTACCCATGCCAGGGGTTGTTGTGTGCCCTCTACCCATGCCAGGGTGGTTGTGTGTCCTCTGTGCCCATGCCAGGGGTTGTTGTGTGCCCTCTACCCATGCCAGGGGGGTTGTGTGTCCTCTGTGCCCATGCCAGGGGTTGTTGTGTGCCCTCTACCCATGCCAGGGTGGTTGTGTGTCCTCTGTACCCGTGCCAGGGGTGGTTGTGTGCCCTCTGTGCCCGTGCCAGGGGTGGTTGTGTGCCCTCTACCCATGCCAGGGGTAGTTATGTGCCCTCTATACCTAAGGGGAGGGGTGGTTGTGTGCCCTCTGTGTCTAGGGGCAGGGGACTGCAGCCCCCAGCCCCTGTGGTGTTATGTTGAGGCCTCCCCTCCTGGGCTGCCCAAACTGTGCTGGCAGAGCAGGTGCCAAGGCTCAGAAGGGGCTGTGGCAAGCAGCTCAGTGCCTGTTGTGGAGGTGAAGCTCTTTTGTCCTCCCTCCTTGTCCCCAGCCATGCCCAAGTGCCTTGGAGGAGTGCTGGGAGAGCTCCTGAGAGCTGCAGATCTCCTCAGTGTCACCTGTGGCTGTGAAAGTGTCACCTGGAACCTGCAGTGCCAGCAGCTCCCTGAGCCATCTCTTTTCCCCTTCCTCTCTCTTCCTCTCCTAGCTGGGAGTGAAAGCTCTGACCTACAACGACCTGATCCAGGCTCAGAAGGAGATCTCTGCTCACAACCAGCAGCTGAAGGAGCAGACCAAACAGCTGGAGAAGGACAACAGTGAACTCAGGAACCAGAGCTTGCAGCTGGTGTGTGTCACCCTCCTGGCCCAGGTGGCAGGAGCTAAGGAGCTGCCCCTTGGCTTCCTCCAGCTGCTCCTCTGGGGCACTGCTTGGGGAAGGAGGTCCTGAAAGTGCTGAGCTGCCAACTGGCTCTGGCCTCAGAGCAAGCAGGGCAAGGGAGGTCATTCTGCACTTCTGCTCAGCACTGCTCAGGACACAGCTCCAGTGCTGTGTCCAGTTCTGGAGGGGGTTCAAGTCATAGAATCAGTGAATGGTTTGGGTTGGAAGGGAGCTCAAAGCTCAGCCAGCTCCAACCCCACCTGTGCCACAGGCAGGGACACCTCTCACTGGAACAGGTCACTCAAGGTCTCATCCAGCCTGGTCCTGAAGACCTCCAGGGAGGTTGTGGAGCACAGAAGCACCTGTTCTGTGGCTCCACAACCTCCCTGGGCAACTTGTGCCAGTGTCTCACCACCCCCAACCTGTGCCAGTATCTCACCACCCTCAGCTTGTGCCAGTGTCTCACCACCCCCAACCTGTGCCAGTGTCTCACCACCCCCAACCTGTGCCAGTATCTCACCACCCTCAACCTGTGCCAGTGTCTCACCACCCTCACTGCAAACTTCCTCCTCACATCCACTTCCAGTCTCCCCTCTGCCACTTCAAACCCATTCCTCCTCCTCCTCCTCCTCTCATTACCAGACCTGGGCTGGTGGAAGCTGTGATCATTGATCCCATTCTGTGCTTCTGTGCTCCTCAGCCTCCCTGAAGAGATGTTCAAGGCCAGGCTGGATGAGGTCTTGACCCACCTGGGCTGGTGGAAGCTGTGATCATTGATCCCATTCTATGCTTCTGTGCTCCACACTCCCTGGACAGATGCTCAAGGCCAGGCTGGATGAGACCTTGAGCACCCTGGGTGTGATCTACAACCTCCCTGAAGAGATGTTCAAGACCAGGCTGGATGAGGTCTTGACCCACCTGGGCTGGTGGAATCTGTGATCTTTGATCCCGTTCTATGCTTCTGTGCTCCACAACCTCCCTGGAGAGATGCTCAAGGCCAGGCTGGATGAGACCTTGAGCACCCTGGGTGTGATCTACAACCTCCATGGGAGAGATGCTCAAGGCCAGGCTGGATGAGACTTTGAGCACCCTGGGTGTGATCTACAACCTCCCTGGAGAGATGCTCAAGGCCAGGCTGGATGAGGCCTGGAGCAACCTGGGCTGGTGGAGATGTTCCTTGCCCATGGCAGAGAGTTGGAGCTGGCTGAGCTTTGAAGATCCCTTCCAACCCAAACCCATTCTGAGTGGGTTCCACATCAGCTGCAGACCTGCAGGTGTCTGGAAGTTGCCTTTGATCTGTGTCTTTGGTGTGTCCTTGCAGCTGAAGGCGAGGTGTGAGGAGCTGAAGCTGGACTGGTCGACACTGTCACTGGAGAACTTGCTGAAAGAGAAGCAGGCACTGAAGAATCAGATCTCTGAGAAGCAAAAACACTGCTTGGAACTGCAGGTAGAGAGCAGGGAACAAAACTGGGCTCACCAGTTTGGGGGGTAGGGGTTGGGGGGAGCAGCCTGGGGCAGCTGTTGGGCAGTGGAAGGAGTTTTGCCTGTGATGCTGAAGGCTGAGCTAGGTTGGTGCTGATCTTTTTATCCTTCTTTCCACCCTCCCTCCACCCCAAGATGAATCTCAGAGGATTTTAGCACACTTGAAGCCTAAGGATGTGGCTCAAGGTGAGCCAGCAGTGTGCACCTGCAGCCCAGAAAGCCAAAGCAGAAGACCTGATGCAAGGGGAGGTTCTGCTCCTTTGCCTGGCTGCTCTGCTCTCCTGATTCCTTTACCATAGTGACAAGAATCTGGGTGGAGGCAATGGCAAGCACCAATGCAGGCTGGGCAGGGAGAGCAGCTCTGAGGAGAGGGGAGGAGGTAGACAGCAGCTTGAGGTAGTTCTTGGGCAGTGGAAGGAGTTTTGTTTGTGATGCTGAAGGCTGAGCTAGGTTGGTGCTGATCTTTTTATCCTTTTTTCCAACCTCCCTCCAACCTAAGATGAATCTCAGAGGATTTTGGCACACTTGAAGCCTCAGGATGTGGCTGCCCCTCAGATGGCACAACCTGATGGGTTCCTTGCCAGTGCTGTGGAGCAGGAATCCTCCTTCTGCTCTCCTGACCTGATGCAAGGGGAGGTTCTGCTCCTTTGCCTGGCTGCTCTGCTCTCTTGATTCCCTATGATAGTGACAAGAATATGGCTGGAAGTGTCCAGAAGTCATTGCAGAGCTCTGAGGGGGAAGGTTCCTCTGCCACGGGCAAGGTCTCTTCATCAGGGCTAACTGAGAAAGCAATTCAGTTCCTCACAATTGAGGTGAAGCACTCCCAGAAGGAAAGGTTGTTTAGGTAGGAATTCCTCTCCCTCTGCTGGGGAGATGGATCCATAGCAGAGGAGAATCCAACACCCAGAAGGTCCTGCAGCTGGGTGGAGGCAATGGCAAGCACCAATCCAGGCTGAGCAGGGACTGGCTGGAGAGCAGCCCTGAGGAGAGGGACTTGGGGGTGCTGGTGGTGAAGGAGAAGCTGAAGCTGAGGCAGCAGTGTGCACTTGCAGGGCAGAAAGGCAAGCAGAGGCTGGGCTGCAGCAGGAGCAGTGTGGGCAGCAGGTTGAGGGAGGTGATTGTGCCCCTCTGCTGTGCTCTGCTGAGAGCCCACCTGGAGTAGTGCATCCAGTGCTGGAGCCCCTGGGCCAAGAGGGATGTGGAGATGCTGGAGGTGTGCAGAGAAGGGCCCCGAGGATGCTGAGAGGGCTGCAGCAGCTCTGCTGTGAGCACAGCCTGAAAGAGTTGGGGCTGTGCAGGCTGGAGAAGAGGAGGCTCCCAGGGGACCTTCTGGTGGCCTTGCAGGATCTGAAGGGGGCTCCAGAAAAGCTGGGAAGGGACTTTTGAGGGTGTGAGGGAGTGAGAGGAGTGGGGGGAATGGAGCAAAGGTGGAGGTGAGGAGATTGAGGCTGGAGGTGAGGGGGAAGTTGTTGAGCAGGAGAGTGGTGAGAGGCTGGAATGGGTTGCCCCTGCAGGGAGGTGTTTGGGGCCAGATCCCTGGAGGTGTTTGGGGCCAGGCTGGCAGAGGCTGTGGTGAGGCTGCTCTAGGGTAGGGTGTCCCTGGGCATGGCAGGGGGGTTGGGACTGGCTGCTCCTTGTGGTCCCTTCCAACCCTGACTGATTCTGTGGTTCTGTGAAGAAGTGAAACTTTTTGATCTGAAGGACTTTTGCTTCCCCTGGGTGCAGCAGGGACCTGGGACCAGATGAACTCCAGAAGTTCCTCCTGACCCCTGCCGTTTTATGACTGTGGGCAGTGTGAGGGTTCTAATCCTTGTTCCTCCTCCTCTTTGTTTCAAGATCAGCATCGTGGAGCTTGAGAAGAGCCAGAGGCAGCAGGAGCTGCTGCAGCTCAAGTCCTACACCCCATCAGAGGAGTCCCTCTCGGTGCAGCTCCGCAACAAACCTCACCTGAGCCGGGAGCCAGAGCCTGAGCAGGGCAGGTTCCAGTTGGAGCTGGAATGCTCCAAATTCCCTATGCCCCACATCAATGGCATGAGCCCAGAACTCTCCATGAATGGCCATGCTGCTCCTTATGAAATCCAGCACAGCTTCAGCAGGCCTTCCTCCAAGCAGAACACCCCCCAATACCCAACCTCTCACCTGGACCAGGAGATCGTTCCCTGCACCCCCAACCACAGCAGCAGGCAGAAGGCAGACAAGATGAGCAGCTTGGCCCTGCCTGACTACACCAGGTTCTCCCCAGCCAAGATAGCCCTGAGGAGACATCTCAACCAGGACCACGGAGTCAATGGGAAAGCAACAGCCCACGAGATACAGAGGTGAGAGGTGGATGTTGGAGAGGGCGAGGGAGGGGATTCTGCCCCTTTGCTCTGCTCTCCTCAGACCTCACCTGGAGCACTCTGTGCAGCTCTGCAGACCCCCACAATGGTTTAGGTTGGAAGGGAGCTCAAAGCTCAGCCAGTTCCAACCCTCCTTGTGCCACAGGCAGGGACACCTCCCACTAGGACAGGTCACTACTGGATGGGGCACTGAGTGACATTGGATAAGGCTGGGGGATAGGTTGGGTTGGATGAGCTTGGAGCTCTCTTCCAACCTGGCTTATTCTATTCTATTCTATTCTATTCTATTCTATTCTATTCTATTCTATTCTATTCTATTCTATTCTATTCTTTCTATCCTCTCCATCCTATCCTATTCTATTCTATTCTATTCTATTCTATTCTATTCTATTCTATTCTATTCTATTCTATTCTATTCTATTCTATTCTATTCTATTCTATTCTATTCTATTCTACTCTACTCTATTCTATTCTATACTGTTCTGTTCTGTTCTGTTCTGTTCTGTTCTGTTCTGTTCTATCCTACCTGTCCTATTCTGTTATATTCTATCCTGGCTGAGCTTTGAGATCTCTTCCAACTTAAACCATTCTGTGGTTCTACAGTTCCTGGGCAGTGTTCAGCGCTCGCTCGAAGCCAATCAGCAGTGGTGGCCCAGGGGTAGCTTACAGAGGGGGTGGAATCATTAACTTGGGTGTGCTAACGAGTGTGCTTCTGTCTTGCAGAGCTGACCATGCCAAGGAGAATGGCCTCACCTACCCCAGCCCTGCTCTTGCCAATGGCATCAAGCTGAGCCCTCAGGAAGCTCGGCCCTGTTCCCCCGCGGCCTTACCCATTGCAGGAGAGAAGGTGAGAGCCCTGCTCTGCCCCACCTGGGCCACCCAGCAGCACCCAGGGCTTCCTTGGCCTAAGCAAGTGTGCTGGGTTTAAGCTAGCCCCATCTGAGCTCAAAAGCTAATGAGAAGGGTTAGGGATAGGTTGGACTGGATGAGCTCAGAGGTCTTTTCCAACCTGTGAGCCTGTGAAATGGGTGGTGGAGTCCTCACCCCTGGAGGTGTTTAAGACTAGGCTGGATGAGGCTCTTGGTGCCAGGGTTTAGTTAATTAGGTTACCTAGACTGGATGATCTCAGGTCTTTTCCAACCTGCTTCATGCTGTGAGCCTGTGAAATGGGTGGTGGAGTCCCCACCCCTGGAGGTGTTTAAGATGAGGCTCTTGGTGCCATGGGTTAGGTAATGAGAAGGGTTAGGGATAGGTTGGACTAGATGAGCTCAGAGGTCTTTTCCAACCTGCCTCATTCTGTGCTTCTTTGAAGTGAGCTTAGGCTGGGCCAGGGGAGGAGGGGGAGGATTGGAGGTGAGGAACAGTTTGTTTGCTGCAAGAGTGCTCAGGCACTGCAAGAGGCTGCCCAGGGAGGTGGTGGAGTCCCCATGCCTGGAGGTGTTTAAGATGAGGCTCTTGGTGCCATGGGTTAGGTAATGAGAAGGGTTAGGGATAGGTTGGACTGGATGAGCTCAGGTCTTTTACAGCCTGTGAGCTTGAGAAACGGGTGGTGGAGTCCCCACCCCTGGTTGGTGTTCAAGAGGTGAGGGGACAGAGAGCCAGGAAGGAGCCCTCGGTGAACAGCTCTTGAGCTGCTGAGGTCTTCTCTGTGCTTAAAGATTGCACTTTTTTTAATTTATTTTTTTTTCCCCTCTCCTCTCTTTTTTTGATTTCCAGGTTTTGAGAGAGAGAACCTCTGTGAGTAATGGAGAAACCATCACCAGCCTCCCCATCAGTATTCCTCTCAGCACAGTGCAGCCCAATAAGCTCCCTGTTAGTATCCCTCTGGCCAGCGTAGTCCTCCCTAGCCGTGTTGAGAAGGTGGTGAGTAAGGGAACGACACCTCCCATCCCTCCCTCCAAATCACCCTGGGCAGGGCTGGGCTGCACCACAACCCTCCCTGGCCTGCAGTGATGCTCCAGGGGCAGGGCTGCTGGGGGTGGGGGAGGGGCTGGAGGTGGTGCTGAGCTCTTGAGTCAGAGAGGAAGGGTCGAGGAGGAGCCTCGAAAGAGGCTTCAAGGGACTGGGTGGAAAAGATGCAGAGGCTGAGAGCTTGTAGAGAGGCTCACACCTGGCAGTGTCCCCTCAGCCTTCCTGCATGAGAGCAAAGCCTTGGGCCTCATGTTTGGGCTTCTCTCAGAACTTGGCCAACAGGTTTGTGTGGGAGATGAGCTGCAACAGGTCCTTCAGGCTGTGGCATCTGGAGTGTGCTGCAGGGTTCTGCAGCAGCAGGCAGCAGCTGCAGCTCTGACCCAAGCTGCTCTGCAGCAGCTGCAGCTCTGACCCAGGCTGCTCAGCAAGCAGCAGCAGCTCTGACCCAGGCTGCTCACCAGGCAGCAGCAGCTGCAGCTCTCACCCAGGCTGCTCAGCAGGCAGCAGCTGCAGCTCTGACCCAGGCTGCTCAGCAGGCAGCAGCTGCAGCTCTGACCCAGGTTGCTCACCAGGCAGCAGGCAGAAGCTGCAGCTTTGACCCAGGCTGCTCAGCAAGCAGCAGCTGCAGCTCTCACCCAGGCTGCTCTGCAGCATCAGGCAGCAGCTGCAGCTCTCACCCAGGCTGTTCAGCAAGCATCAGGCAGCAGCTGCAGCTCTCACCCAGGCTGTTCAGCAAGCATCAGGCAGCAGCTGCAGCTCTCACCCAGGCTGCTCTCAGGGGCAGAGGAGTTCCAGTGTTTGTCCCCAGAGCAGACCACTGAGAAGCTTTCCCTTCAGAGTTCTTCATTCAGAAGCCCTCTGCAGGTGCTTCTCTCAAACCCTGTGTTTGGGAAGCTGGGATTGCCTCGTGGGATGGGATCCATCATCTCTTGCCAGCTGTGGGCTTGGAGTTGTGGCAGAGCTGCAGGCCCTGCCCAGCTCCCAGCTGCAGCTCTTGGGGAGCAGGAATGTGAGCTCTGGGTGGCTCCTGCCCCTTCAGCAGGTTGCTTCTTCAGGCTGCCATCTCACAGAGGGTTTGCCCAACCCCTTGCCACTCACCAGAGAACACAGCCTGATGCATTTCACCTTCACTTTGGGGTGGCTTGGGACAAGTTGGGGTGCCCAGGCCTGTGGTACAGCCCTTGTGTCCTGCCTGGCTGGCTCTGAGAGTGGACTTGGGAGGGCTGAAGTGGGAGGCTGAGCCAGCTCTGCCTCACTGATGGGATCTGCTGTGGGCAGTGTTGCTGTTCCACACCATGCTGAGCTCTGCTCAAGCAGAGCCTGGGGAGAGGGAGGCAGCAGAGCCACTTCCCCTGCTGCCTGTGAACTTTGCTCCAGCTGTTGCCTTCCTGTACTGAAATGCCTCTTTCTGTCCCCCTCCTCAGAGAAGCACACCCAGCCCAGTTCACCAGAGCAGAGACTCCTCCACACTTGACAAGCAGATTGGTGCTAGTTCTCATAATGGTGTCAGCAATGCTGCTGGAAACAAGCCACTGGCTTTGGCTACCTCAGGTAACAGCCTCCCCTCGGCTGCCTTCTCTTGACAGCAGGTCCCAGAGGTTCCCAAGCACTCCTTGGCAGCTCCTTCAGGCCTAGATCCATGAGGAGACCAAGGAACCATGGCTGGTGGTGATCTGAGGCAGCTGAGCTTGCATCTTGCCCTCAAGTCTTGCTCTGCTCTGCCTTTCCCTGCACTGCAGCACCTTGGCAGGGCCAAGCAGCACTTGCTGTGGTTAAGTTTGCTCCCTGGCTTAGGATCATAGAATGATAGAATCAGTCAGGGGTTGGAAGGGACCACAAGGAGCAGCCAGTTCCAACCCCCCTTGCCATGCCCAGGGACACCCTACCCTAGAGCAGGCTGCCCACAGCCTCTGCCAGCCTGGCCCCAAACACCTCCCTGCAGGGGCAACCCATTCCAGCCTCTCACCACTCTCATGGTGAAGAATCCAATCTGAATCTCCTCATCTCCAGCTTTGCTCCATTCCCCCCACTCCTGTCTCTCCCTGACAGCCTCAAAAGTCCCTCCCCCGCTTTTTTGTAGCCCCCTTTAGATC
>VWZI01022976.1:0-11342 GCA_013396835.1 Psilopogon haemacephalus
GCTTAGCTGCAGCACCGCAAAACACACCATAACCCCAGCTCAACCTAGTTCTAACCTACTACAACAAATAACAAGTAAGCTTTGCTTGTTGTTTTGTTTTCTGCCTAAGGAAGGAAGAGAGAGCAAGAGAGAGAGAGAGAGAGAGTTTGAGCCTCTTCTTCACAGTTTCTTTGTGAGGGAGGGAATTTGGATTTCTACATTACTTTTAATTTGTATAGAAATGTAAATACTTGTAAATATATTGTGTATATATACGCTTGTATATTTTGCTTTGCTGTAAATATAGCTTTATCTTACTCCCAAGCCATCTGAGCTGGTCTGGTGAATTTCAATAGTGTGTGGAGAGGAAAGTCCTTAACCCAACCACAACCTCAAAACCTCAAAACCCAGACTTCCCCTTTGTACTGCAGAGGTGAATAATTGGAAAGTGCATCAGAGCACACACTGCACCTCTGCTGTCCCGTCTACAGGTGTGGGGAATACAGTGGGAGCATGGGAGCTTTCCTGGGGTGCACATGTAGCTATGCAGTAGAGAGTTCACTGAAGAATCCAGCCCTGTACAGATGTATTTGTCCCTGCCAAGAGACTGCAAAATGAATAAATGTAATGACCCAAAGTTTGCAAGTTGACAGCACTTTGCTGGACCAAATTCAGGCACAGAAAATACATAAAGCTACCCAGGGCAGTCAACCTCCCACTGCATCAACATTCAACAGTGTCTCAGATACGGACACTGCTCAGCAATCCAGCCACAACCATCAGTGGGCACAGCCTTATTGTCCAGCTGCTTCTGGTAAGAAATCTCCATAGGATACGGAGCTACAACACTCTCACAGTCACAGCAGCTCTTAAATACCATCCCTAAAGTGGTGCAGGATCAGTTAATGAAACTTTGGTGCAACGGATCCTAGCATTCCTCTTTTCTAGACTAATCTCTGGGCTGTATGATTCACATCAACTGCCTCCTGCAGCATAAGGTACCAGAGGGTGAGCAGAGTTCCTGATTTGGACGTGTCTGCTGATGGAGTGGCTTGGAGACTGTTTAATGCTCCAGGAACTGACCTACCGGAGGATGGAGATGAAGCAAGGTTAAGGCCTGTAGTAAAGGCAAGAAAAAGGCATGGAAACTCTGTCTTCATTTTCCAGAATCCCAGATGACTTCACGTGACATTTCCTACAACACTCCCTCCCTTCCCTTTTCCACAAAATGCAATGCTTTCCTCCAAAGATGAGGACACAATAAAGTGTGTGTGGATTCATTCTTTGAAATCAGAAGCCCTTTCTTTCATCTATATAGTACAGTAGGTGTTCAGAAAATACACACAGAGGTAAGTATGGAAATTCTTTAATTTGGAAGCAAAAGGAAACTTAAGAAAATGGGTTAGGTTTTCCTCTGAATGACCCTAGACCCAATGGCTCTAGACCCGGAGTCTAAATTTTCACTTGCTTTATCTTTTGACACCTTTAATGTAGTAGAGACAGTCATAGTAATTATTATCATTATTTAAAAAAAAAAAGAGATTAAATCTGTTTCTTTGCTCCTCATTCCCATGATCTGCTTCATAACTACGCTCCACAGAAACCTTGTCACACTTTTATTCTCTCCTAGCATATGAAGAAAGCAATCTCACTATAGCTGTTTCTAGGGATGAGATTTTTAAATTCTGGGTGTTTGCCTCCTCAGTCAATACCAAGTTACTGACAGACATGTTTAAATGCATCACCACAAGCACAGGATGTCATTTAATATACTAGTTTTTGGTTCATGCCTTGCTCTATGCTTCTATCACTGTGTGAGCACAAGTGAATCTGGTTCAACATCTATTTTGTAGAAAACATTTTTGCAGCTGAACATTGTTAATATGATGAATAGACTTGCAATGCTTTTCCCTTTATACTGTATGAGCTGCAGAAAACAAAGCAGGTCTGATATCCAGTTTGGAGTCTTGGCTTGTCTCAGAATCATTCAATTTTACAAGCAACCTGAGAATGAATCTGAAAACTATGATCCACTTAGTCCAACACTCATCACTCACACGCTCTAAAATGGATTTAGGAAGCAGAAATACCCATGAGCCAAGGCATTTCTAGGCCTCCATAAAGTAAGCCCTCTGTGTCCCCAAAAACAGTCAGCACTACACTGTCTTTGGTTCTTCTCTTTTGGAAATAACTGTCTTTGTTATGCATGAACTACTGATGATATGATTATATCACTCCACATGTCATTAAAGGGCATTACCTTAGAATTTTTGTAAAGGTGAATCCTATACCGTCCTGGAAAGTTGCTGGGCAGCAGGAAACATTTTCCAAATATAGCAGACAAGAAATGGAAATAGTAGAGAAGCCCATAGACAGTTCTGCCTCTTAACAATTTTCAATTCTGGCAGAACAGAGGAAAGAGGAGAGTGTTGGCATATACGGTTGTACTTTCTAGTGATGCTTCAATTTCAATATGAAGAAAGGAAATTGCTTCACATGGATTATAAATTTCTGTATTAAGTAAATTACATTGTTTTATGTGAAGCAAACTTTCAGGGTATGTGGGAGGTTTTGATGTTTTATACCGTTCATAACAACTCTCTCCTTTAGAAATTATGCAGCTGTGATCTGAGAAGGGAACAAACACTCAGCAACAGGCCCTGGAGTGGTTTTTTGTTGTTGAATGTTTACTAGATGCAATGTTTTGCCTAGTTTTGCAGTGGTTTGTGGTTTGAGTTTTTTTACATTAGTGGAAAAGGACTAAGAACAAACCCAGATTACAACTTTTAGTCCTGATCTATCATATTTGAAGACTTCACATTCAAGATTTGAAATCTTCTTTTTCACAGACTTAATGACCTTTTACAACTTGCATTGTCTTCTCCTTGACTGCCTCCATAGACTATTTCTGCTCAGTCCCCCCAAGACTCCTGCTACATTGTCCAGATTCTAGGACTCCATGTCAGGCACAGCTGGCCCCTGCACCAGCAAAGCCACAGTCAGGCTGGTCTCCAGCTCCCCACAACTCTCCCCTGCTGTAGCACACTCCAAGCTAGACCCAGCGGTGGGCCCATGACCCACTCGATCCTCAGGAGGGTGCCCCTGAAGCCCAGGGCTGGATGCTCTGTCCCTGGCTACTAGGCTCTGCCTAACTGCCCTCTGTTGGGAGCTCCCACTGCCTCCAGCCTCCAGAAACTGTTTGTATTGAGAGATTTGTACTACTTGATATCACTCAGGGCGAGAGACAAATTCCTGTAAAAGAACAGATTTGTGTGTACTCACTGGATTACCAAGCAGCAGTGGACTCTCTACGACAGAATGGAAACTTTAAATAGCTAACAGCTTGTTCATGTTACGTGAAATCATGACTTGTGCAACCACATACATTTGGTAAGAATTACGAGGGAAGTGATGAACATTGTATTTTGCAACACTTCCGACGGTACAGCAGTTCCCTAAATCACAAGCTGCAAAGGAGACAGCCCTATTTATAGCTACAAAACCATTTTAAATGGAAGTCTTTCCATCATCTCTGACCCTCAAAACTATGATGGAAAGATAAACACAACAAAGACATTTTTAAATAGAAGGTAGGTTCATCTTTGTCTTTCTGATTATTTTGTTTGCTGAGGTATTCACTGAGGTTCTGTGAAGTCGTGGGCTGGAGGGGTGATATCCTAGTCAAAATCTAAAAGACCTGTTAGAGGAATATATGGATCTAAGTAGAATGAATATTTTTGTTAATAACTTATCCATTGCCTGCTTAGAAAGGTCCTAAACACAGTTTTGATTTTTTTGGACGAGTTTAGTAACAGATTTGTAGAATTGAGACAATGGTCCGAGATCCATTTTTAAAGAACATAATCAAAATAGTCCTTGAAAATTAGTGAACTAGCACTCTCACGGAACCTACCATCCTCACCACTGCATAATTCAAGCTGATTGATATTGCTGTGACCCATTCTAGTATTTTAAGTTTGCAACTGTTTACCCACCTGCTTGGTATCCATTTAGCCTTTGTATCTATCAGGTAGATAAATATTCTTTAGACCTTAAGATAGCAGTCACAGAATGTCTGTGTGTAACATTTATGCAGAACTCCCAAGATTACCAGTTTTATGAATCACTACACAAGTTATTTTGTTACAGAGAGGGAAAACTTCTTATAGTTTGTTACTGTTTATTTGAACGTTCCTGTGACTGCTTGAGAAATCACTTAATCTTTCCTCCCACCAGAACTGAGACATGGCCAGATGATGTAGAAGCAGGCAGAGGAGCAAGTCAGACTACACAAATTTAGGGGAGAGTGGTTCATATTTCAGCCTTGAGCAAGTTTCACTGTTCTCCATCTTCAAAGAGGACGAGATGGTTGCTCCTTTTGCACTCATCTTCATGACCCAGTGGATGTTGCTGATCACACAGCTGTGTGTTGGTTGGCACTGCACAGACTGTAAGTACAACACTTCCATGGAACGGTCATCTGAGGTGGAGTATAATGTGCTTATCACTACAGATATTTGTGCTTAGGTTGCCTTCAGTCTCAGAATAAATAACCAGTACACTCAAGTATGTGGGAATCAGTCTTGTTCCTTTATGATCATACTATGTGACATTTGCAGCAGAAATGTCAGGTTTACCTTTTAGAAATTTATTGCTGAGTCAGTGGAAAATAGAACTGAGTTGGATGAGCAGCATGAATTTCACTGAGGACTAGTGTTCTGTGATTGCAAGGGATTTTACTAAGACTAGAACAGAAAATTTGCTGTGCAGAGTTTTAACAGAGATAAATCGTTACACTTGTTCTGTTTCTTTCACATCCTTAAGTAACTGGAGAAAAGTATTCCTGGTAGGAATAAAGTGTCTATGTTTGAGCAGTCCTTTCTAGATTTTTTTTGAGACCATCTTTCTACTGAAGCATATGTCTGTCTGTTCTTATGAAATTCTTACCTTCAAAAGACTTATGTGAAGTCATGGTCTGAAATGATTCTCTCATCTACTGTTTTTAGAGGAACTTTGGCGAGAGGCTTCTCATTCTGTGCAGATGACAAATTAAGTATGAAGGACAGACTGAATTATATACACGTGTGCTTACTGATTTAACTACAAGCAAGACATTCAGGGACACTGGAGATACAGTAATGTGTTTATTCAGGGCTGACTGCTTGTGCTGGTTTGAACTGATTGGAGAATTTGAATTAGAAATTAGACTATAGACTGAGAGGAAAGCACTGGCAATGCTACTCCACTCAGAGTTTTACTGAGAAAGAAAAAAAAAATTGTTTTAAGAGTTGTAACCCAAACATAGATAAGTCAGACAGTTTCAGACCTCTCTGGGCTGTGACTGGCTCCTTGCAGGGCTCTTTCTCCCTGCCTTTTGTAGCTGATTCTGAACAATTCCACTAACTTCTTTTCCTACTGCTAACCCCTCTGGCCAATCTCCCTTCACCTATCTGCTGCATCAACAGATGGTGAGATAAGATTGGGGAATGGGGGAAAAGTGGTAGGGGTGGTTGGTGACCCCTCTTAGGGATTTTGATCTCTGGGAGGGCTGTGGTGTTTCTGTATTACCTTTTCACTGTATATATCTGTAAATATCTGTTATACATTGTAAATATCTGCTTGTATATTGTGCTGAATTGTAAATATAAAGCTTCATTTATTAACTTCCAGCCATCTGAGTCCTAGGCTGGGTTATTTCACAGTGTGGGAGGGCAGGCAATTGCTAAACCACCACACTGCTGTGACACAAAAGCCTGTGAAGACACTGTTTCTGGAATGGCTCTTGAGGACCATGCAGATTCAATCAATCATAGAATGGTATGATTTGGAGATGAACTTTTAAAGATAATGTAGTTCAACCCTCTTGCCATGAGCAGAAACAACTTTCACTAGGTCGGGTTGCTTAAAGACACATCCAATCTGACCTTCAACATTTCCACAACTGAAGAGCATCCACAACTGTTTATTCGCTATTTTTTATTTGAATATTTCTCTAATTGCTAGTTCGTCTAGTCTTTCCTCCCACCAGAACTGAGAGATGGTCAGATGATATAGGAGTAGATATATGGGCAGGTCACAAATCTAGTGGAGAGTGGTCCACACTGACATCTTTCACCCTGATCAATTTTCACTCTTCTCTTTCTCCATCTTCATGATTTGTTCCAATGTCCAACCACCCCCATAATAATAATAATTAAAAAAAAAACAAACAAACAAACAAAAAAATTGTCCAATGTTTAATCTAAATCTAGCTTCTTCCAGGTTAAAAATGGTTTCTCTTGTTCTGTCATTACAGGTCCTGGCAAAAAGTCTCTCTTGACCTTTCTTAAGTGCATCCTTTCTATATTGAAAGGTCACAAAAATGTCTCCTCAGAGCCTGCTTTTCTCCAGGCTGAAAAATTCCAACTCTCTCAGCCTTTTCTCAGAGAAGAGGTGTTTCAGCCCTCTGATGGTTCTGGTAGCACTCCTCCAGACTCATTCCAACAGTTCCATGTCTTTCTTTTACTGAAGATCCCAGAGCTATGTGCAATACCCTAGATGGGGTCTCACAAGAGTGGTGTAAAGGGTAAGAATCACTTCTCTCAACCTGTCAGTCACGTTTCTTTTTACACAGCCACAGGACACAACTGATTTTCTGTGCTGTGATCGCACAATCACAGTTCACATCCACTTTTCACCCTTCAGTATATCTTTATGTTCTTCTCTGCAGGTCTGCTCTCAAACCATTCATCCCACAATCTGCATTTAGACTAGCGATTGCCCCCATATAGGTGCAGGACTTTGCACTTGGCCTTGTTAATCTTCATGAGCTTTGCACAGGCTCACTCCTCAAGCCTGACAAGGTCCATCTGGATGGTATGCCTTCTCTCTAGTGTATCAACTTCACTGCTTGGTGTCATCCTCAAACTTGCTGAGTGTTCAGTCAATTCCTCTCTCCATGTTATTAATGAGGACATTAAATTGTATTTGTCCCAGTATAGACCCCTGAGGAACACCACTGATTCTACTCAGACATTGAGCCCCTGACTGTCTTTGAACTCATAGAATCATAGAGAATGGAATCACAGAATTGTAGAATCATTACATCTGGAAAAGACCTCTAAGATCATCAAATCCCACTATCAGCCCAACACCACCATGCCCACTCAACTATGTCTATGCATTTTTTTAACCCCTCCAATGATGGTAAGTCCTCTACTTCCCTGGGCAGCCTGCCCAATGATCCAATTTCTTATTATGTAACAGCCCTTCTGTCAAACTCGTACTTCTCCACGTTTATAAGAAAAAGTATGTTGTGGAGGGATCACATCAAAAATCTTACAGAAATCCAGATAGATGACATCTGCTGCTCTTCCATTGTCAGCTGATGCAGCCACTTCATTGTACATAAACACTAGATTACTCAAACACAATTTGCCTTCGGTGATACCACATTGGCTATATTTGACCACCACCATGTCTCACATATAGAATCATAGAATCATAGAATGGTCTAGGTTGGAAGAGACCTCAAAGATCATCCAGTTCCAACCCCCCGCCACAGGCAGGGACACCTCCCACTAGATCAGGATGCTCAAGACCTCATCCAGCCTGGCCTTGAACACATCCAGGGAGGGAGCAGACACAACCTCCCTGGGCAACCTGTTCCAGTGCCTCACCACCCTCACTGTGAAGAATTTCTTCCTAACATCCCGTTCAAATCTCCCCTCCACCAATTTGAACCCATTCCCCAACATAACTTGCAGGAAGATCTGTTACATGTCTATACCAGTCATGGAGGCAAGGCTGGCTGGTCAGTAGTTCCAAAGATCCTCCTTATGACCATTTTTATTTAAAAAACAAAACAAAACAAACTTTTCTCCAATCACTTGTACTTCACCCGACTAACACGATCTTTTAAAATATGATAGACAGTGGCCTGGAGACCACAACAGTCAATTCCCCCAGGATCCTAGGGTGCATCTCATTGGGTCCCATGGACTCAGGTTGTTCAGGTGATGTCAAACCTAGTCATCTCTTACGATGGAAGGGACTCCATTCACCTAGTCATCTTCCTTGAGATTAAGGGACTTGAGAGATGTGGGAAGAGTGACTTCCAGTAAACACAAGCAAAAATTTGTTGAGTACCTCAGCCTTCTTCATATTGGTTGTCACTAGTTCTGTGTTATTTATTAGTGTCAATAAACTTACTTTAAACTTTTTTCCTGACCAGTGTACCTATAGAACCCCTTATTACTTTAGATTCCTTTTCAAATTCAGCTGCATATCAAATTCAGACTTCAGCTCCAGTTCAAATGCAAATAGTTGACAGTGGACAAGCAATCTATAAATAAGATCTTGTGTAAATGGATTACATATGAACTGTCATGATTTAATGAAAAAGCAGCTTCTACTCCAAATTAGTTCATATTCATTTCTTATACAGTTACAGCTTTTCCTAATTTGCAAACGTTAGGTTTATTAAGTGAAGTAGTTTTCTCTTTCACTGGCGTCCACAAGCTGCAGGCATACTTCAAAGCAAGTAATGGATTTATCTTCTTGGAATTATTCATCTCCCTGTACATGTACTACTTCTGCCTCAGCAATGTTCTCTAGTAGAAGAGTTCAAAGCTGTTTCCATCCATTTTGCCAAAGTTCCTCACACTTTCTATTTATTTCAGAGAACACTGAAGAATATCCTTTAAATGCTACCTCAGGGTGCTGAAGGATGACAAGCAAAAGTTTACATTTCGGGCATTGTGGCACCAGTGTTTTTTAAGCAAAAGTCAAAGCACAGAGCATTGTGGAGACCCCCACAAAGCAGACAACAACAGCCATCCAAAATGTAATTCATTAGCCCTTCCAACACAATTAAACTACAGGTTTGGGTGTCAGTCATTAATAAACTTCTGCACAAATAGTCAAGCTTTAACATGAAGATTTAAGGAGCATTCTTTCTAGAAAGATGAACCAAAATATGTGTACACGCACTCAAAATGGAAAACCTCCCAATCAGGGTACCCAAAAACTCACCAAAAGGATCATGAGCACTCAGCCAGTACAAGTATCCTCAGATGGCATCCCATTATAAGGGGAGAGCATCCAAGTGCTTGCTGCATGGACACTAACTCAAAATGGTTCTGTAGCAGGATTCCATTTACACCCAAAGTCAAGGGTGTACTGTGGTCAGTTTCAATTAGTTGAAGGGCCAAGCCCACAGAATAATGCTTGTGAGGTATCAAGTTGATCTTTTTCCATCTCCTAGCAAGCCTCAGCCCTTTGTCAGGTGTCTGGCCAGGTTTTTGTGTTTGTCAGGGCAGCTGTATCTATCACACAGGGGCAGACACTTTTAGGCGTCAGCCTGTAGTACAGCAGTTTAGTTTCCTCTGAAACTTGTTGTATGAAGATGATGCTGTAATCATATTTTTAGAGTGTTAATCCATGACAAATTCTTCATGGAATCTGTTCAGTATAAATATCTTCCAGTATTACTACCTGAAATGAGTCGAATTCTTCCTAATCCAAGCAATAACCATCTGAGCATGTGCTGTGATTCTCCAGCTTGGAGCAGTCACACAATTTATCCTCATTGTGGCTGTTCCTGTGTTTGCAGGCATGAATGGGTCAGCCATTGAAAACTTCTCCTGTGTCATTTATAACATTTCCTTCATGAACTGCACTTGGCAAGCAGGCAGGGGTGCTCCAGAAGATACACAATATTTTCTCTACTGGAAGAACTTGAGGTGAGTAGATCTGCTTGGATCCAGGGAAGTTTGGGTTCTAATTTAACACATCACACTACCCACATTTAACTAAAATACCTTGCTACATACAGAGATGATGATGTAATGGAATGTGAGCTTTACATTCAAGATGAAAATGGCAGAAACACAGGATGTAGATTCCACAATGTAAGCATAGATATTGAAAAAGCTTACTTCATGGTGAATGGGTCTAGCAAAGACTCCCTAATCCAAATCTATGACAAGTACATTCAACTGTATACAATTGGTAAGTAAATAATTTCTTTATTTTCATTATTGCATGAAGGTGGCAGAGCATTTATCCCTGAGAACAAAGTCTCACTTGTAGGCAACAGACCGTAGTCTCTTTAAGACAACCTATTCCCTAAGAAAAAGAACAATGATGGAAGTTAAGTCTGAAAGCTTGACAGCTGCAGCATGTCTCAGATGCTTTAGCAGTCTACTCTTACTGGTTTTAGGTCTTTCTCCAGCAAGTTCCACAGGTCTTAAAAGTCTGTACTTCCCCCTGGTCTCCTTTCACTGATGGCCAAACACCTTTAAACATAGGAGACTTTTCAGAAGTTTATCTGAGTACAGATTTCTCCTTCTCGTTGCCAGTGCAGGTAGCATACAACACCACCACACATTTACGTGTAGAAAATCCCCCAGGTTTTCATGTGCTTCTTCACATGTGATACTCTACTTGGAAGCAATTACTTTACTTGTGGCAAATAATTTTTGTCAATGTCTCACTGGTATTGGAATTGCCTCAAAAAATGGACAAGAAAGGATTCAATCTGTGAGGAGGGTGTCTAAGTGGTAATATCACTCATGGCCAACGAAACAAGACTGTTCTTTGACCAAATAGCCCACCACAAATAGATCACTCCTGTCTCTAAATATTGATGTAAAGTAGCAGTCTAGCTGAAACTAAGACTTCCTCTATCAGCCTATTATCACCCCTTTTAGCATAAGTGGGTGCCTTTTGCTGTTACAATAATCAAGTCCTTGGCAATGATAAAAATATAAAGGCATCTGTGATATTAGTGGAGACATGATGAAGTTGACTAGATTCTTGGAAGTGAAGTCTGTATGTGTGCTGGTTTGAATTAATTGGAGGATTTGAATGAGAAATTAGACTATAGGCTGAGAAAGGAAAACACTGATGATGCTACTTCACACTCATAGCTCTACTGAGAAAGAAAAAAAAAATTAAGGGTTGTAACCCAAACATAGATAAGTCAGACAGTTTCAGACTGCTTCAGACCACTTTGGGCTGTGGTAGCTCCTGCATGGCTCTTTCTCCCTGCCTTTCGTAGCTGTATCTGAATAATTTCACTAACTTCTTTCCTGCTGCTAATCCCCCTGGCTGATATACCTTCTCCTGTCTGCTGCATAAACAGATGGTAAGATAAACTGGGGGAGGGGGGAAGGTGGTAGGGGTGGTTTGTTACCCCTCTTAGGGATTTTGATCTCTGGGAGGGCTGTGGTGTTTCTGTATTACCTTTTTATTGTATATATCTGTAAATGCCTGTTACACATTTTAAATATCTGCTTGTATATTATGCAAAGCTGTAAATATAAAGCTTCATTTATTAACTTCCAGCCAACTGGGTCCTAGCCTGGGTTATTTCAAAGTTG
>VWZI01022976.1:12208-30730 GCA_013396835.1 Psilopogon haemacephalus
TTTAAATTAATCCCCATTTATGTCTGTGTGAGATTATGACATGAGACACACTGGGTGAGCATAACTGCATGGAACTTAGAGGAGAATCATCGTTAATTAATAAACTTGAACACATCACAACTCATGACAAAACTCAGAAAACGCACTTCTTTCACTAATACCTCTCAGACCTGTCCTGAACTAGAGTCCTTCTAGTAGTGACTGCATCTACGTGAAAGGGTAGAGCTGGGCTATGAATACTGGACAGAGAAATGTTCATCCCCTTAACAAGTATGCACTGATGGAGGTGAATGAAATTTCCCTGTATATGAAATGTAAACAGCTTAGGCAGATATCATATATAAGCAACATACTTGTTGGCCCAAGAGTTAAAACTGTGTAATGTTTAATAACAGGAAAATAAATGTGAAAGAAAGCAGAGAGGCAGAGTGACTAAACGCAGTTTACTGAGGGAATAATTTAAGCTGCTGAAAGTCTAACTCAGACCCTGGCTCTACAAGTCTTTTTGCAGCAATATGGAAGAAATGAGACTGCTGCGTTACACTGCCACAGCAGACCTGAACTACGGTAACTGTGGCACAATTGCGTCAAATGACCACAGGGCGGCAGATAGAGACTACAGAAGTTCAAAACAGCCTGCACGGCAATCAGACTTAACAGCCCGCCCCCCTCTTTCCACCCACCCTCCCACCGCCTGTATTTATGCTCTTTGGGGTTTCTTTGTCTGCGTAGGGCTTGGTACAGCACACATGAGTTTTTCTGTAAGCCCAAGTAACAGCTACGAAACTCCCTCACTCGTCTGATTCACTTGGGCATTACAGCAAAAAAAAAAAACCACTTACTGAAAAAAAAGTGCTTCCCAAAGTCTTTTAATATGCCAAATATTTTGTTCATAAAGAATATTCAGTTCACATGTAACCTAGCTCTTTTCTTTTGCTTTTCCTTTTTTTTTTTTAAACAGTCTTTATCAAGTTTCTTGCTACTGTCATGTTTCGTGTTATTATCAAAGTCCAGCAATTACTGAATTGCAAAATTGACTGCCATGTATAAACTTACATTGGATTACTAACTACACTATTACCAACGTATTGAGTGTTACACTCAAATTTTTAACTACATTTATACAACTGGAAATTGCTTGTATTTGGAGGAGACAAAAACTACAACAAAAAGATAACACCATTAGTAACCTAATTTCAATCATGTTTTTTCATGTCCAACACTGAAAACCTGAACTTGCTGAGAGTTTTGATTTCTTCAGCAATGTTTTAAGTTGAGGCATTTTTCATCAGGATATTTGGGAAACCTGAAGGCAAATCCTGACAGTGAAAATTGAGAAAAGGAACAAAATACCTCAGCTTTTCTTACATCTCTTGTCAATAGGTTTCCCCAGCTCAGTAAGAGGTCTGCATTCTTCTTAATCTGTTTTGCTGTCAGTGCACTCATAAAAACCTTTCTTGTGTTCACCTTCCTTCCTAGGCTTAAACCAGCTGAGTTTTGGCTTTTCTGATTCCATTCTTACATGTGCAGACCATGTCTTTGTATTCCTTCCAAATCCCTTCTTCCACTTTCTCCATGCTTCCTTTTAACCTTTGAGCTCTCAGTTCATGTTCTGCCTTGCTCACCTGGCATATTTGCCCAATTTTCTGCACATCAGAATGGACTACTCAGTGGTTTGGGGAAATTGCCCTTGTAGATCAACCATCAACTTGCCCTACAGGACAATTTCCCTTGAGTAGCAGGGCCTGTGGCTGTGAGCCTTTCTCAAGCCACCTGAAAACAATCTCATCTGCTTCCTTTTCTTGATAGGAAGATCTGGAACAGACACCTACTACATTGTTGCCTTTGATTCCGGCTCACAAACTCTTACTGGTTTATTTGTCCCTAGACAGAGCTCAAGACATGCCTTCACACAAAGCACAAGGACCAGGTTAACAATCTTATTTGCAAAGACATTACTTTATGAGATGCATTCCATGCCAGCTCAGTAGGCCCCATTTCTCTAAAGGGGTCCCAGTGTTGCAGTAGACAAAGACTGCCTGTGATGTCAGCCACTCAGACAGGTGTTGACCTGCTGGATGGGTGTAATTCTGTTCAAGCCTTTTTCTCACTGGAATGCCTGAGGAGACACCGTCTCTGCTTCCTGTCCATGACCATTCCCCAGAGCTTTGCAGTCACTCTTGAAACCATTCAGGTTACTCCTGGCCATAATGCCAGTGTCTGCACAGAAGATCAAGAAGGGGTAGTACTCCATGAGTCTAGCAGTCCTCCTGCAGCATCCTAGACCCTGGCCCCTGACAATCAACAAGTAGTAGGTTGATGCCACCATCCCTTCAAGTGGAAATCTCTCATAAATATCATATACATTTTATGTTTTGATTGGTTGGTTTGGTGCCCTTTAATGCGTCTCTTCAAAATTAACATGACCAGTTATCCTTCTGGAACCTCAAAATTAACATGACTAGCTATCCTCTGGAACTCCACCTTCTGAAGTTTTCCATGACCGCATTGTTTTCCTTTCTCAGAGTATAATTTTACTATGAACATACACACAAACAAAAAAAAAAAAAAATTGTTTCACTTTCTCCTAAACTTGCATTTAAAGTAGCTTGATTACAGATTCTAGAAGCTGTCCCATAAAGCAGCATGCTTTTAAAACTCATGCTCAGGTGCTATGTGAGCAAACATGCAGTTATTTGATAAAGGAAGTATGGATTAATTAAATTTTGTTTTAAGACAGAGAAATATAAAATGCAAAATTGTTTGAAAAACACAACTTTAGTAGACTAAATGGACATGATATAGTCTGAGGTCACCAGTTTGTATGGTCACTGTATTACATGGTAGCTATTATGGATGTTAAGAAGGGACGAGTGAATGTCATTCTATCTGTCAAAAGAGTATCTAAAGGTCAGCCTAAATTACCCATGAATGTGTGCCTGATCTGAATATTTTCATGTGAGGGGAAGGGAAACAATATTTACATCATGTTTGTATGCTGATATTTATAGTCATATAGAAACGCTAGATGTAAACTGAAAAGTTTATTTCACAGATGTTTACCCTTCAGTTTTGGGGAGTTTATTTATTTGGGGGGGTTTGGTTTTGGTTTTGTTTATTTTATTTTATTTGGGGTTTCTTTTGTTTGGTTTTGTGTGTGTGTGTGTGTGGTGTTTTCTTGGTTGGTTGGTTGGTTTTTTGATTGGGGTTTTTTTCCCCTGGTGTAAGAATAAAGCTACAGTTTTCATTCATGTCTAGTTCACTGATGTTTCAGTATAATTGCCAATCTGAAATAAATCTTATTTCTTGAATCGTATCATAAACAAAAGTTTTTCCATAGAATAATCAGTTACTATATAAACTTGGCATTGTATATTAATTATGTATTAGATACTAAATGTTAGATAATTTACTAGTTCTTTTGAACAAACTGTCAGGTAAATAAAAAAGAGCAATGCAGAAAAAGGGAGAGTAGATAAAAATTACTTGTTATATAAATATAATAAATAATACAATAAATTACTTTTTAAAATTACTTATACACAAAACAAAAAATCATAAAAGTAACTTTTTTTTTTCTTAATTTACAGGATAATCCTGAGGGAAAACCCAAATATACTTCTATACAAGTATGTCTGCTTGTTCTATTAATTAGTGATACATGGTACATTTGTGAGAAGTAAATGCTGTGCAAATGCCTTTAAATCAGCATATGCTCAATGTCATATGTTTTATGATTCCTTATTTCTGAATTTCTCATGGTTTTTTATTTCTGAATGTGCCAAACTGCTAAATCATCGTGATACATGCCATGTTTTATACATTCAACGTAGAACTTTGCTACTGTTCTGTAAGTACTTTCTAAAAGCTTTCATTTTACATTATATTGACAACTCTCCCTGTTAAATATTCAGATTAGAATTTGAATTTACATATAAATTGCAGCAAAGAGCATAGAGAAAACACCTCCTAGGAATTTGTTTTTGTTTGTGGAAAAAAAAAGACAACTCTCCTGGTTTGAGTGGCGACTTCTGAACAGAATGTAGATTTTACCCCAAAGGAATAAATAAAACCACTCACACAGAACTGAAAATTCAATAGAAATAACATTTACAAAAGTAAACCAGGTACAAAATTATTAACTGGAAAAGGATATATATGACCAGCAATTGCCTAGGCCAGCCCAGGACTAAGGCCCTGAGGTAGGTCTCACGGCACAGCAAAATCATCTTCCCACCACTTTCAAGGTCTCATTTCCATACAGCAAGCCTAAGTTAAGAGCTCAGAGTCCAGAGCCAAGAGAGTGCTGATCAGAAGGTCTGCAACCTATATAGGGATAATATAGGATATGGAATGGAGTAACAAATTGCAATAATCTGTGGCTTCCCCTTGAGACTTTCTAATCACTCAAGGGAGTTTTTTTTCTGTATGGTATAATAGTAAATCTTTAACCTACAAGAGTCACAAAAGCCCCTTGGGATCCTCTGGGATGAAGGACATCACACCTCCAGTACAGCATACCTCCAGCTATGTTGTACTTCCTTCTAACTGGCGCATCTTGCACATACCATTTCTATCCTGAAAGTACCCAAGAGTAGGAATGTTTCAGTAAATTGCAGTAACACTAAGTCTTGCACTCTTCTGCATATTTTACAGGTTTGGCTGGAAAGTTATGCTTTTCCTGAAAAGTCGTAATGCACTGACTGGGCAAAGTGAGGTGTCTGCAGACAGTTCATTCCTCAAATCACTCAGTTCTAGCAGTGTCAAAATGAGACAGTTCAAGATATTTTTCTGCCTCTGTCCATGTGCTGAAATTATAGAATGTAACTTAAAGGATAAAAAGCTGCTAAACAAAAAGTTTACTGAGTGGCTGACTATTTTTTAAAGGACACACACACAGATATGAACATAATATATACATAATAAACATGCATATGTAGGGTTTTTCTGCCTTTTAACAACAGCCTGCATTAGTGAGCAATGTTCTTCTAGCCTTGTAAAAGTTCTACTGGTAAGCAAAAATTACATATTATCAACATTTTAGACCACAAACAAACAACTCAGTTTTACTCTGTTTTCAGGAAGGAGGGAATAATCACACATTTCAAAGATCCAGTACAAGAAACAAGTACCGCTTGAAAATGAGAGCAGCTGGCAGTGCCTGCCTGGTCAGCTCAGCCTGGGGGGAATGGAGTGCACCTGTTGAGTTTGGTAAGAACAAATCTGTGGTACTCTTTCCCCAGTGATGTCTGCCTAATACATTGCTGAACACCTATGGGCACACAGATGTATAAAGGATTGGCAAACATTTTGTTACCCTCCACATTACTGAGGGGGAAGAAGAAGAGGAGCAGAATTAACACATCTCTTAAAACACTAACACTGGACATCAGTATAAAAAGTTGTGTATTTGCAACTGAAGAACATACCTGCTTAGTGCAGGGGATGGACAAACAGGCTAGATGTCAACCTTTCCTAGCAGACATTATCCCTGTGGTGCCAAATTAAAGAGTTAAATTTTATTCCAAAAGAAACCTTTGAGACTGACATTCACTAGCCCATCACCAGAGCAGACATCTGATGCAGTTGTGCATCTGTTTGACTTTATGAATAATAATACTTTATGACTGTTTCAGGAAATAAAGAAATTATTTCTTCCTCGGTATGGATTTTACTTGTGGTAGCATTTGCAGCACTATTAGCTGCAACTGTCTTGATTTTGTTCTGCAAAAGGTAAACTTAATTTATGCATTTATTTTATTTTGTATGGGTTTGTGAAACATCTGCAAGGCTTTAACAAATAAGGTAGAGGTGTCTCTATAGTATAGATAATTCTTTTTCATTTACCTTATAGTAGAGATCAATCCAAATGAGAGACACTAAAATAAGCACTGTAATGGGGATGCTCAAAGTCCCTCCGTGGCTGATCCACACAATTTTTCCAGGGCCTCTTCTGTCAATATTGCAGGAAAAGCAACTATATGTGATCACTTATATTAACAGTACAACTGCTCTGAATATTTGCAATATAGACTGTCTGTGCAATAGATTTTCTGATTTCTTGGACTGCTGAATTTGTTGCAAGCACACAGGCTGATTGTAATTATCAGTAGGTTATCAGAAGGTTTTGCAACATTCACTAGAATTGTCCTTGCAAAGTAAATGTATCTGAATTCCTGTCAGTTAAGAAGCCTGACTCTTGAAATAAACCATGTAAGTGAAATGGAAAGAAAAAGGATATTTATTTCCTATAGATACAAACAGCAGAGAAGATAGTATTTTTTCAACTTGTTTACACACACTGACTGTAGTAACTTAATGAGCAAGACAACTAGGTGCTTCTTTTCCTTTCAAAGAAAATAACTACTAGTGAATCTTTAATTAAAAAAAAAAAAACTATTACTGTCCAAATCCTTAGTGTTTTCCTGATTTTCCTTTGTGTTTGTTCTGTGCTGAGTTGATGTAGATTTTTCAAATCTCATCTATTCTAGAAGAGGAACGTAAGAGCAGGTTCAGGAGTGCAATGTTTTTGACATATCTGTCACTTTCTTTTCTATCTCTTCTGATGTCCAGAACTGACTGTTGGAAAGCAGCATTTCCACAAATCCCAGAGCCTAAAACTGCATTTTGTGAGCTGAGTAATACAAATCCAGAGGTATGTTCTCTTCTGTTTTATATTAAACGTGGAAAATACATACAAGACTCTAGGGCAGATTTTTTTTTTTTTTTAATAAGAGACTTAACAAAGAGAATAACTTTTTTTTTCTGACATATTTGGAGGAATTAGCATTAAAAATCAGCAGTCAAGTTTGTTAAGAGAAGTCTAATGCAGTACTTCAGCCAGCTCGGGGGGGGTTAACCTGTTTAACAAGCACAGGGTTAATACTCCCTTTGGTAGGTTCAAACAGCAGTAAGGGCCACACATTTCACCAGCATGAGGCACACACACAAAAGACACTAACCACAGTCGGTGACAAAGACCAGAATAGATGCTGACAAAGACCAGAATAGATGCCTTTGCTGGCATTACATTAACATCAAGAACAGACATGTAAATAGGGTTCCAAACAGCCCACTTGTGATGCTCCTCTCTGGCTGAGCAAGGCTGAAGTTTGCCAGTGACATGTGCATTCATCCTCACTCTCTTCATTCACAATAACCATAAATTCAGGAGTTCCTCACACCTGATCTCTTTGTCTGGACTCTGGGTCATCAGTTCTTACCTTGGGGTTTTTCAGGTACAGGTCTTCTCCTACTTGCCCACTAGTCCAGCTTCATTGAAGTTCACTAGCAAGTTACATACACAGGATAGAAATCAGAGTGACACAGGAAACAGTTCAACGTAGGATTTTATAAGGTAACAAGACAAACTGTAGTGGTCACAGACAAATTTTTACCAAGCCGCTATCCTGACCAGCAGTTCACTTTGGACCCTTGTCCAGTAGTTTATCATGTTATGTCCAGAAATTTCTCATGGTCTGTTCAATTAGTTAAGATTCAGGCCAGAGTGTACTCATCTGTTTCAACACCTTAGTGAAGTTAATTCCTTCACATTAATTGTGGTAGTCTGTATGATGCACTGAAGAAAAGCACACATTCTGTCTGTCTTCTTCCAGGGCAGGCAAAAAAAGCATGTGTCAGCTTTATGAAGTTGCTAACATATTACTGTTACATCCATCTAGGGAGAGCTTATCAGCTAAGAAATGAAGAAATGCAATAGTTCTATAAATGATGCAACAAAGTTGAAATATTCTCAGAATTGTGTGTAAGTAGAGGCTAACCTAACCTTACCTATAAAACTAATGGAAGTTTGTTTTTTTTTTCCTTTAAGCTTTTAGAGAGAAAAAATCAGTCAATGACATCTGAAAATGAAGAGATAATGCTAGTTGCTGATATACCAAAGTAACCAAGAACAACTAAGGAATTTGAAAGGCTGTACTTCTTAGATTGGGCAATGGTACATTCCTGTGAAAAGTCTGGAATATTGCATAGGCTTTTTTCACTTTCTTTCTTCTCTTGGCAAACACTGTTGTGCAGCCAAGGGACACCTTGCATGGATTTTTTTTTTTTTATATCATAGTATTTGTTTTTCATGTTGACTACTTTAAGCTGTTTGAGCAACTTGTCCTTAATGGATATTTTCCATTTTGTGAATATTTTTAAAATATTTTGGTCAAGTTGTAATTGCATTTGAATTTCTATAAGGAAAAATAATGAATTTGTCTCATATTAAAAGTAATAATAATAAATTTATTGAGGTGAATAAAAAATGTAAAAAAAATTAAAAACCTCTGGTGCCTGAATGCCGCTGTTAAAGTTCTGTTTATATCTGAAGTTTCCTCAGGTCTCTTAAAGTATGCCTAGGCAACTACAAAATGGAGAATGGAATTGAAAATGCTGGTGGTCTGTAATCATCAGGAGTCTCCAAGGACAGAGTATGTCTAAAAGCTTAATTTACAGATTAAGAGATCAGCCACCATTAACTTGGTATCTGCCCAGAAATTACTTGCATAGTACTTCTGTACTTTATGTTCTTACTGCTTATTTCCCTTTTCTGTACTATATGTTGAGTGTGTTGATATCTTAGGTTTACTCTGCTGTATTTCAAATTTCAGACTGTGTTCTGCAGAAGAGGTCCTGCTTTAGTGTTGTTGGGCAGAGTAGTGCAAAACTTTATTGTCCATTTTCTCTCCTTAGAGTAGTAGTGGCTTAGAGTAGTAGCATCTGGATGTGGCAGGCATGAAAGGTTTTGCCCCTAAATGTCAGATTCTGCTGACCATTGCAGCCAGTCTCTCTCAGAAAGCTGTGATCATTTCAGCCCTTAATGTTCTCCCCTCTTCCTAGTAACACTCGCCCAGGTTCTGCTAACCCACATGGTTACTCCTTTCAGTGCTAGATTGCTGGGTTTCTCTACATCCTTACTTTTCTGGATGCCTGCATAGGATTGTTTACACAACTTATCAGCACAAGTGGTTTCAGAAGAGATTCTGTTTTGCTGAAGATGTTTTTCCCTATTTCAGAGGACAGGTGGAGTTCTGTCATGCTCAGATGATGGAACCTACCAAGTCGAGCATTTTTAGACCAGGCAGAAAAATATTTAGACATTTATCTTATACAAACAGCAACATATAGGGGCAGTGTGAAATGGCCAGCCAGGCTGTCCAGCACTTCCACATATTAAGATTCTTCATCATGTGTGCAAATAATGTACGTTTTATGTGAAATTGGTATTTCTTCTGGTAATTTATTATTCAGTCACTCACTTTTATCAGGTTATTGAACTTCCTCACAGTCATCTTTAGTTTCTACTAGCCCAAACTGCTTGTAACCATTTATCCATGTGAGGATTCTGCTCAGGACAGCTTAGACTTTTCTCTTGTTCTAGTGATCTAATGCTGATTTTTTTTTTCTTTTTCTTTTTCCCCTCTGTTTTTGATTTTTTTTTTTCTCTTTGACTGGCACTCTATTTTCAATGTGATCTTCCCTCATACTCCTTTTGAAGAAAAGTCTCAGCATAACAACATTATTGAGATCATCTACAGAACAAAATACCCAGTAATACTTTCTGTTGTGATCTAACATAACTTTAAAAAACTTGTAATATACCTCAATCACTTATTTACTCAGTGGTTGGTGGGGTTTTTTGTTTGTTTGTTTGTTTGTTTGTTTGTTTGTTTTAGGAAATTATTTATTATTATAGTTGGTTTAGCCCTTTTGCCTCTTTGCATGTTTTTCAATTAAAAAAAAAAAAAAAAACTTTTGGCCATACTTACTGTATTCTTGTGTTAATTCTGTCAAAATTCACATGCTTCTTTGGATAGGGTTCCAGCTTCTTGAGAAATGCCTTTTTATTTGGTACATTTTCCCCCACCCTTTCACTTTCCTAAGCCAGGATCAAGGAGATTTTTCTTTTTAAAGAGTTGATAGGTTAGTAATATGAATGAGGCACAAAGGATACATTTCATCATTTGATTGTGTGGAAAGACACTAGAGTGGGCACAGCTGTTTTCATCACATACTGCTGTGGTGGCTCCTCCATATGTCATGCTCAGAGTCCATATTACTGATTTTATAGAAGCAAAGAATGTTAGGTAACTGTAATGGGTTAAGGTGAATATTTGCTGCCATAATTCAAAATCATCCTGCCTCATGCCAGCTTCAAAATGAAAAGTGCTGGCTAGAGCAAAGTAGTACAGTGATGGAAGTACAGATTGTAACATGAGAGGCTTCCTGTTCCAATTTCTGGATTGGGTCTCAGGCTTTTAGGTTTTGGCTTTTCCACTGTGATGGCAGTGGGACATGGAGGGATGGGGGAGTAGCTCCTGTCTTGGGCTTTTAGCTCGCTTGCCTCTGCTTGCTGCTGCTTTCTGTTGTGTTTTTTTCCTGCAAATAGGCTAAGGTAGTTGTGCATTGTGTTATTATTATCTCATTTGTTCAGTAAACTCTTATCTCAACCCCTTTTCTCAAACCAGAGTCCTTTTGTGTGCTACTTTTCTCTCATTTTGATGTTGTAGGGAAAAGGCTGTGTTAAGCCAACACAGTAACAGAATAACATTGTTATTGGCATTGGGAAAAAAACATTTTCTGCATCCCATTTGAAGAGTGGCAGTGGGCAAATATTTAAGAATAAAAATCTGGTTTAAGAGCTAAGTAATCAATAGAGACTGCTGTCAGGTCTGCACAGAAGACAAAAGTCAAATACCCCCCACCTCCTGTAGTGTTTCCTGATACCTTTTATAGAGATCAGGAGCATAGCAATTATACACTGGTATAATTTGATATCTGGGTCCTTTTCTTTGGGATAGAAGCATATTCCAGCAAGGAAGTCAGAGTCTGAGCAGGTAATATCAGAGCACAGGTAGCTAAAGTCACGTTTCATACAAGGCTTAGCCTTGATCTGAAGTTATACCAAGAGAGCCTTATCATCTTGAATCCCTATTTTCAATATTTGGTTGGTGAACCATCTACTTGTTCCCACCTGACTATGTAATGCTGGAAGCTCACCATGACTTCAAAGATGCTGCTTTGTTATGTTCCCTCGGATTTTGTGAGTCTCAGAGTGCTTTTCATAACTGGGTGAGGTATCATGGACACATTGGGTTTATGCTTTGGTGTAAATTCATTTTTCATATTGAGGCTCAAAGGCTCAGCTTTCTGTGTCAGACATCTGACCACAACTATTTGATTACTGGACTAGTTTTATAATTATACCAGACATTTGATTATTAAACTAAATATTCTCAGGACTATTTTCTTGTAATGAGGCCCATTGCCATGTAAGAGCCCAGATAGATTTTATTAAGCCTCTAAATAAGGTGGGCATATGCACAAGCCTTTAGAAATTAACCCTGACCTGAGCTAACCTCTGGACTATGTCCAGCAGTTGTTCAGGACATTGCTTGTAAATCTTGGCCAAAGCAATGCTGGGAACAGTTGTTCCTGGACATGTTCCAGCCCTGGGGAGGCATCCAGTTGCCAGTGCAGCCGAAGGCTGGAAGCAAACAGCTCATGGCACACCTACTGCCTTTGACAAAGTTAATTATTGACTTTTAGTCAAAGACTCACCTGTGAAGTTTTTTGAAGCATATCAGAGCAACAAGGTCACTTTTTAAATGAGGCTCGGTTCATGCCAGACACATGTAAATTATCTTCCTTCTTCTCTCAATATGCAGTAGTGGTCAGAGTTGAAATATTCATATGAAAATTTGCTATAAGAGTGATGGAGTTTTACTAGACTACACTACACCCTACCCTAGATCAAGCTGCCCTCAGCCTCATCCAGCCTGGCTTTAAACACCTCCAGGGATGTGGCCCAAACAACCTCCCTGGGCAACCCCTTTCCAGGCTCTCAGCATTCTCATGGTGAAGAACTTCCTCCTCATGTCCAGTCTGAATCTCCACACCTCCAGCTTTGCTCCATTCCCCCTAGTCCTCTCACTACCTGATAGCCTAAAAAAAGCCTCCCCAGCTTTTCTGTAGGCCCCCTTCAGATACTGGAAGGCCACAATAAGGTCACCTTGGAGCCTCCTGACCTCCAGACTGAACAGCCCCAACTCTTTCAGTCTGTCCTCATAGGAGATGTGCTCCAGCCCTCTGGTCAAGCACTAGCAAAGAAAAAAAGAAAAGAAAAGAAGAAAGAAAAAAAAAAAAAAACCCACAAAAAACAGGGTTAAGAGTAGTTCTTCCTCTTACATATTTACTAGTAAGAATCCTGCCTCACTTCTGAGAATTCTTCACCTTCTTACTGTGGTGTCAGTGTTGGGAGTGGAAGGTAGAGGGTAATTCAAATCACTCTTGCTACAAAAGTTTGAGAACAGCATGAAATTGAAAGAATCTATTGCATGAAGACTACACATCTGCATGTCAGCTGTCAGCAAAGTCTTTCGTGAACTTGACATTACTGAATTCAGTAAATGCTTTGGATATTTTCTTCTAATCTGAACGTTCAGACACTTTTGCACCTAACCTGTGATTTTGTAACCTAAGATGAACCAATGAAACCCTAACCCATAATCAGGCAGGGTGAAAGTTCAGAAATTTAAATCTGATGTTTTCTTGCCACTTCTTTGCTGGCAAATATGCTAGACAGGATTTTCTTGTCTGTTTGCAAATACACACTAAGAGTTGATCACAGAATCATAGAATGGTAGGGACTGGAAAAGAACCTCTGAAGCTCACCTAGTCAAACCCCCTTGCTAAAGCAGGCTCGCCTAGATCATGTTCTCCCTTAAACGAGAACTTGGGCTGCTGCAGGGGTTGTAAACAATGTATACAGCCAGTCAGGTCCTGACAGAAATAAATGTCCACTGTTTAAGAATTTTAATAATGGACTAGTCACACAACACTGCTGTTATTTCCACAACATATTATTTATTAAAATATGTTTATTTGTAGGATATTTCTATTAGTATATTGATGTACTACGAATACTGAGAATTGATGTGGTTTTGTATAATGAGGAAGAGTTAGTTGCATGATCAGCTCACATGAAATCATTAACATCTGCAAAATAGGAAGGAAGTTTGAAAGCAGTAAGAGAAACTATAAACTGAGTCACTTTCTGACTTGCAGCATTTTCTACTCAATGCTGGCATACATTAGAAAAACATTAACTGGAAAAACGCTTATTGATGCCTACATGACAGCAGGTACAAGTTCAAGTATCCTCACTGCTGTGATCCAAAATCAAAGACAAAGGAGGAGAGCTTTTTCAAGAGAAGGTATGTCTCCCTGCATTGTCTGTTGATTTGATTTGCTACAGAAGATTTTGTGCAGAATAGCAGGATGAATTTAGGCACTGTTATACTAGCCCACATACAAAATATGGATTAGTTTCCTGCTTAAGAAAGTCTAGGCAAAGGTTGGTGATGCTTTAGCCAATTTGATTAAAAATATGTATCTGTATATACATAGCATTTCTAAAGATTTCTGCAAGATTGAAGGAAAACTATGAAATATCTGATGCCATTTGCACTAATTGGCAGAACAGAGAAAGTGAGAAGAGGGAGAGAGGGGGAGAGGGAAAACTGAGAAAGAGAGAACAGGAGAAATAGTTCCAGCCCCATAGTCCTTCTTTGGTGGCAGTGAGGGGGGAGAGATATTCCTGGGCTGCTGCTTCAACACTGAGATGTCCGTGATGATGTTCCCCCAATAAGATGGCATAGCTCAGGGGGTTTATGCAGTTCCTGGTTCACAGAATCATAGAATAGTAGAATCAGTCAGAGTTGGAAGGAACCACAAGGATCATCTAGTTCCAACCCCCCTGCCATGCCCAGGGACACTCTACCCTAGATTAGGCTGGACAGTCTCATCCAGCCTGGCTTTAAACACCTCCAGGGACGTGGCCCAAACCACCTCCCTGCAGGGGCAACACATTCCAGGGCCTCACCACTCTCATGGTGAAGAACTTCCTCCTCACATCCAGTCTGAATCTCCCCACCTCCAGCTTTGCTCCATTCCCCCTAGTCCTCTCACTACCTGATAGCCTAAAAAAATCCCTCCCCAGCTTTTCTGTAGGCCCCCTTCAGATACTGGAAGTTCACCTTGGAGCCTCCTCTTCTCCAGACTGAATAGCCCCAACTCTTTCAGTCTGTCCTCATAGGAGATGTGCTCCAGCCCTCTGATCATCCTCGTGGCCCTTCTCTGGACACATTCCAGCATGTCCACATCCCTCTTGTAATAGGGGCTCCAGAACTGGATGCAGTACTCCTGGTGGTGTCCCATCAGGGTGGAGTAGAGGGGGAGAATCACCTCCCTCAACCTGCTGGCCACACTTCTGATGCAGCCCAGGATCTGGTTGGCTTTCTGGGCTGCAGGTGCACACTGCTGGCTCATGTTGAGCTTCTTGTCCGCCAGCACCCCCAAGTCCCTCTCCTCAGGGCTGCTCTCCAGCCAGTCACTGCCCAGCCTGTATTTGTGCTTGGGATTGCCTCGACCCAGCTGCAGGACTGTGCACCTGGCCTTGTTGAACTCATGAGATTGGCTTGTGCCCACCTCTCCAGCCTGTCCAAGTCCCTCTGGATGCCATCCCTGCCCTCCAGTGTGTCTGCTGTACCACACAGCTTGGTGTCATTAGCAAACTTGCTGAGGGTGCTCTCAATGCCTTTGTCCATGTCACCCACAAAGGTGTTGAACAAGACTGGTCCCAGGACTGACCTCTGAGGGACTCTGCTTGTCACTGGCCTCCACTTGGACGTGGACCTTAGCTCTACCTGGCCCACACTCTAGTCACATTACAATGCATATGTGACTACCAGGTGTGCTGACACACCAGGCAGGTAGTTCATGATGATCTTATCTTTTTTTGCATATTCCAGGGGGTCTATCCACCACACCCCCTGGGCAGCTGCTGTTTTATCAGGCGAGCCATCCAGGATATCCTTATCTTTGTTGAGAGTTCCTCGGGTGATTTGCATGTTCAAGAGAGGGTTCTCTCGTGAGGAAACTGTGAAACACAAATCCTTCGGGAAGCAAAACTCCTTAGTTCTGTGATGAATGGATCTGTGATGCCAGTGTTTGAGTAACTCTGCTGAGACTTCCACACTACATGAATGAAGGCAAAGTCACTATTTCACAGAGTCACAGAATGTCAGGGGCTGGAAGGGACCTCAAAAGATTATCTAGTGCGAACTCTCTGGCAGAGCAGAATCACCTATATCAGACCACACAGGAATGCATCTAGGCAGGTTTTGAATATCTCCAGAGAGGGAGACTCCACAACCCCCCTGGGGGGTTTAAATGAATCTTCCTATGCCTCAGTTTCCACCCATTGGCCCTTGTCCTGTCATTGGGCATCACTGAGAAGAGCCTGGCTCCATACTCCTGGCACTCATCCTTTGCATATTTATGAGGTCAACTCTTAGTCTCCTCCAAACTAAGGAGCCGCAGCTCCCGCAGTCTCTCTTCATAAGAGAGATGTTCCATTCCCTTAATCATCTTTGTGGCTCTGCACTGGACTTTCTCAAGCAGTTCCATGTCCTTCTTGAACTGGGGGGCCTAGAATTGGACACAGTACTCCAGATGCAGCCTCACATGGGCAGAGTAGAGGGGCAGGAGAACCTCTCCGGCTAAACATCCCATTAACCCCTTGGGTTCCCACCATGTGGGACAACAATAATCTTAATACATGGTCTCTGCACCTGAAACAGTGAGTGTAAGTACGTGCCTCTCTATCTCAAACCACTGTCTTGTACTACACAATAGTGAACCTACTCATTTCTTTCAAAGAAGAGGTACTTGCTAGAGGTCTGGCAAAACAGCCCTGTCCTGTCAGAAGAATATTTTTCTCATGGTGTATTAGACAGCATCTTAGACCCTTTTAATTAAAGATAAATGTAAGCTTTTCAGAAACCAAACTGTTGAGTTTTTTCGTTGTTGGTTTGTTTGTCTGCTTGGGGGCTTGCTTTTTGTTTTTATTTTTTAACCCAATACCTTCATTATCTCTTTTCAGAGAAGAAAAAATGTTTGATACTCTTGGACTTCTTTGCACGATTTGGTGGTGTATGATGATATTTCCTCCCTTGTGTGCTGACATCCACTGTATGGAATGTAAGTATGGCTTTGAAGATATAATCTGAGGAACTCAGTTTAATTCTTCAAATATTGAAGGTATTTTCAGTTAGTCTGACAGAAACTATCATCCACATTCAACAAATCCAGTAACATATCCTTACTGAACATTTTCTGTAACATTTTCAGCAGAGGAACAAGCATCACCTATTACAAATGTGAAATTGAATTGGAGAAGAATGGAACTGTCCTGGGAGAGTAGCAAGAATTTCTCTAAGTACAAATGTATCATAATGGACAGGGACATGGAAAGCGTAGAGAATGAGGTAAACCTGTTATTTGTTCAGATAAATAATTATATATTTTTCTTTACCTTCTATCTGATTGGTGACTGTTTGCAATCTATGGTTTGATCTGTCAGAGTCAGTTGAAAGTCATCAACAATCCCAGGGTCCATTTTCTGCAGGATGGGAATCTCATACATATCACAGATCTGAAGTTCTGGAACCAAAGTGGAACAGAGGCAACAGCCTTCCACCACAGCTACATTGACTCATTAATAGGGATGTAGATGCTGAAAAGAAAGGGACTGAAAAACTAAGTGATAGGTTTGGGCTGGAAAGGTCCTTGAAGATCGTCTAGTTCCAACCCCTTGCCATGACCAGGGACCCCTTCCACTAGACCTGGTTAGTCATGGACTCATCCAGCCTGGCTTTGAACACCTCCAGGGAGAAGGTATCCACAACCTCCCTGAGCAACCAGTTGCAGTGTCTCACCACCCTCCCTGTAAAGAATTTCTTACTAATATCCAGTCTAAATCTACTCTTCTCAAGACTAAAGCTGTTCCCTCTCATCCTGTCACTACAAGCTCTTGTAAAAATCCCCTTTCCAGCTTTCTTTTAGGCCCAGTTCAGCTACTGTAAGGCTGGTGTAAGGTCTCTCCAGAGCGTTCTTTTCCCCAGGCTAAAGTGCCTGACTCCATAGGAGAGGTGCTCCAGTCCTATGATTATCTTTGTGGCCCTCCTCTGGACCCACTCCAGCAGTTCCGTATCCCTCCTATGCTGTGGGTACCAGAACTAGACACAGTATTGCAGCTGAGGTCTCATGAGAGCAGAGTAGAGTGGAAGAATCACCTTGCTTGACCTGCTGATCACACGTCTCTTGATGCACCCCAGGATACAATGGCTTTCTGGGCTACAAGAGCACATTTCTGGCTTATGTTGAGTTTTTCATCAACTGACAGCTCCAAGTTCTTCTCAAGATTGCTATTGAGCCACTTCTTGCCCAGCCTATATTTGTGGTTGAAATTACCCCAACCCAGCTGTAGGACCTTGCACTTGGCCCCTTGTTGAAGTCCACGTGGTTGGATTTGGCCCACCTGTCAAGCCTGTCCAAATCCTTCTGGGTGGCATCCGTTGCCTCCACAGGTGGTGTCATCTTCAAACTTGTGAGAGTGCATTAAATCCCACTGTCCATATTGCTGACAGAGGTCATACAGCACTGGTCCTATACTGAACCCTGAGAGATGTCACTTGTTGCTGGCCTCCATTTGGACTTTGAGCTGTTGACCACAACTCTCTGAGTGAGGCGATCCAGCCAATTCTTTAGCCAGTGAGTAGTTTACTCCTCAAGTCCGTGATTTTTCAGTTTGGTGTCACGTGCAACAGTGTGAAATGCTTTACACAAGTCCAGGCAGATGACATCACCTGCTCTTCCCTTACCTAATGATGCTCTAACTTCATCATAGAAAACCACCAAACTTATCACACATTATTGGTGAAGCCATGTTGGCTACTACCAATCACCTCTTCCTCATTTTCTGTATGCCTTAGCAAGTCCTTCAGGAGGATCTGCTCCATAATCTTACCAAGCACAGAGGTGGAACTAACTGGCATATAGTTTCCTCTTCCTTTTATCCCTTTTTGAAGGAGGGGCTTATGTTTCCCCTTTTTCGGTCAGCAGGGAGCTCACCAGATTGCTATGACTTTTAGAATATGATGAACAGTGGTTTGGTTATTAAAGCAGATGCCTTAATGTAATTTTGACTATTAAAGCAGATGCCTTAAGATGCCACCTGGAAGCACTACTGAGACAGGAGAATAGTGAAGAGGTGATTGGGTCCAATCAGCATGGCTTCACCAAGGGCAGATCCTGCCTGACAAACCTGGTGGCCTTCTGTGAGCAGGTCACAACATTAATAGATGAGGGGTGAGCAAATTATGTCATTTATCTGGACCTGAGCAAAGCCTTTCTCTCTGTTCCACACCACATCCTGGTCTCCAAGCTGGTGAAATATGCGTTTGATGGGTGGACCACCAGATGGATAAAGAACTGTCTTGATGGCTGCACCCAGAGAGTAGCTGCCAATGGGTCCATGTCCAAGTGGAGGCCAGTGACAAGCAGAGTCCCTCAGAGGTCAGTCCTGGGACCAGTCTTGTTCAACACCTTTGTGGGTGACATGGACAAAGGCATTGAGTGCACCCTCAGCAAGTTTGCTAATGACACCAAGCTGTG
>VWZI01022976.1:32654-53580 GCA_013396835.1 Psilopogon haemacephalus
TTTTTTGTAGATAAGCAAAAAATATTTGCCTTTTAATGAAGGTTTCCACAAATCTGCAAGAGATGCATTAGTACAAATGAATATCAGTAATTGCATTATTCTCTCCAAAATGTCACTAAATTACAGTGGTTTAAGGGTGGGTTCAATAACTGTTCTGTCTCTTACAAAACAAGACATTAGGACTCATTTCTTTGTCAAATGCTTTTCTGCTGAGCTGCTGGTGAGTGTAGAAGGAGCCAGACCACAGAGGTTTATAAACGCAGTCTGGAGATCAGTGAAACTCATAAAGTGGGAAGAGGAGAGGAGAACAAATGCCGGTTATAAGCAGTTAGGGGCAAACTGAACACAACAATCTCTTAATCTGGCCTTGGTGCACATGTGTGTGCACACATGCGCACATGTGGGCTCCCTCAGCTGCCACACACATGTTGAGCTAACTGTATACAAAGATAGTTTTAGACTGCCCTGTGGGGGAGTTAAGCAGAGCAGGATTTAGGCAGATCCTAGGTTCATCACTCCAAACTTAAAGTTTTTACAGCCCATTTTTCACCGTCCTTCTTAATTCATCTCTTGCTGGGGGCTCAACAGAGGAGACACTCACAGCAACCCTCAAAACACAAGCCAGGATATAGTGTCTCCTAAAAACCTCTTGCCTTTGGTGTTCATTTCCAGATGGCCCTAGCAACCAATCCCACAGGTTCTCCGGGGTATCCCCTCATGCTTCCACAAGGGTTCCCTCAATATTGGGTGCTGCAGGCAGTAGTGGAGGAAGACTCCACCATTTTGCTGAAATTGGGATACACCAGAGAAGGAAGCAAAAAAAATGGCTGAAAGGGGAGACAGAAAGGCTGAGCATGTCTGCACAGCCCAGACAGAAGGGAGCTTCCAAAGAAATGAGGTTTCTGCTTTAATCTGCTCCAGAAAAAGGAAGATATCAAGTTACCATTGGCTGCACCGGAGTGGAATTATCTAGCTAGGAAGCTGTTTGATTAGAGGGGGAAAAAACAAAAACAAAAAACCAAAAAAACCCCAACACCTTACTTTTGAAAGTCTCAGCCTTTTAAAAACTCTGAGTGAACAATTCAGGAGTGGATTCCTGGACATTAATTGCATTTCACTCTGTAGCACTAGAGATGGTGTTACTCTAATGTACCTTCTTTTCCAGTGTGAACGCTCTGATTGTTCCCAGGTTGCACAGCTTAAAATAGGGCGAGTGTCCAGCCTTCTCTCAGCTGTCATGCCTAATCCAAGCAATAACCATCTGTACCTGCAGGTGTCTGAGCATGTGCCGTGATCCTCCAGCTTGGAGCAGTCACACAATTTATCCTCATTGTGGCTGTTCCTGTGTTTGCAGGCATGAATGGGTCAGCCATTGAAAACTTCTCCTGTGTCATTTATAACATTTCCTTCATGAACTGCACTTGGCAAGCAGGCAGGGGTGCTCCAGAAGACACACAATATTTTCTCTACTGGAAGAACTTGAGGTGAGTAGATCTGCTTGAATCCAGGAAAGTCTGGGTTTTCATTCAAGACATCACACTGCCCACACTTAACTAAAATACCTTGCTACATACAGAGATGATGATGTAATGGAATGTGAGCTTTACATTCAAGATGAAAATGGCAGAAACACAGGATGTAGATTCCACAATGTAAGCATAGAGACTGAAAAAGCTTACTTCATGGTGAATGGGTCTAGCAAAGACTCCCTAATCCAGTTCTATGATGAGTACATTCAGCTGTATACAACTGGTAAGTGAACGTTTTTATTTTCTGTTTTAAAAAATAAGAAAGTGGGAAACTGTCCTCCAAAAAGAACATAACAAAGTCTGTAGCCATCACAGGATCCTACACTGCAGGATAAACATTGCTCCCAATAGTTGACAGAATATTGTTCCAAAAGTTTGTGAAAATAAGTAAAAGGCAGACGCAGCCTGAAATAACTGCTCAGACAAGTGAGCTGAACATATCCATAGAAGTCAAGAGCTGAAATACAATGGTTAGACTTTTAAGGTCACTTTTGGGGTTATTTGGCTATCTTAAGTCCATGCTTCTCTGAGAGCCACAAGAGGTATGTCCTAAAATCAGAGGGTGTGTTCAAATTGCAAATTAAGGCTATATTCGTTAAATATGTGGTACTTATATGTGAACTAAGTGTTTAATCTCCAACAGAGATCTGCTACAGGACTCAGTCGCCTAAAAAATATGCCTCTAGTGTTGTTTGAGACACCCCAGACATTTGAGGCATCTGCGAGCCTTGCAGGCATGGGCCAGGACCTGTAAGAGACCAGGGTCATCCTGGATGTCCTTTATGGTCTGAAATGCATAGCATGAGACTGACTCCTGCCTGCAGCTCATGTACGCTTGAAGGCTCACCTGATCCATGGTGTGCCTGCTTTGCAGACATAATGGGCACTACTGATGACGTATCCACTGACTATAATGTTTAGACACTTAGGTCACATCCAGTCAACTATATTGTAGACACTTAAATCCAGATAGCTTGATCTTCTGTATGAACAATATCACACACACAAAAACTTTTTTTTTTTTTTTAAATGCATGTGGAGATTTGTGTTGTCAATGTGAAATTTAGATGCAGAAGAAAATGTCATTCTGCTGACTGTACTGCTGAATTATATAAAGTCCTTATTATGTTTTTCATATGAGCTTCACAGAATCACAGAAATATTCTGGTTGAAAAAGGCCCTCAGGATCACCAAGTCCAACTGATATTCCTACTCTGTAAGGTTCACTCTAAACCATATTCTCAAGCATCACATCCAAATAGCCTTTAAACCCATCCAGGGTTGGAGACCCAATCACCTCCCTGGGCAGCCCATTCCAATGCCCAACCACTCTTTCTGTTAACAATTTTTTCAAAATGCCCAGTCTAAATCTACCCAGTCACAGGCTGAGGCCATTCTCTCTTGTTCTATCACTATTTACCTGTGAGAAGAGATCAGTACCAGCCTCTCCACAACATCCTTTCAGGTATCTGTAGACAGCGATGAGCCTCTTCAGCCTCTTTTTTTGCAAACTAACCATTCCCAACTCCTTCAGTCACTCCTCATAAGATTTATTCTGCAGGCCCCTCACCAGCTTGCCTTCCTCTGCACTTGCTCCAGCACCTCAACATCCCTCTTGGACTGAGATGCCCAAAACTAAACTCAGTGCTCAAGGTGTGGCCTTACCAGTGCCAAATATAAGGGGACAATCACCTCCCTACTCCTGCTGGACACAGCATTTCTAACACAAGTCAGGATGCCATTTGCCTTCTTGGCCACCTGGGCACACTTCTTGCTCATATTCAGCTGCCTGTTGTCTGGAACTCCAAGGTCCCTTTCTGCCAGACAGCTTTTCAGCCACACTTCCCCAAGACTGTAGCATTGCTTGGGGTTGTTGTGGCCCAAGTGCAGGACCTGGGATTTGGCCTTGTTAAAGCTCATACCATTAACGTTGGCCCATCAATTCAATCTATACAAGCCCCTCTGTTAAGCCTCCCTACCCTCCTACAGGTCAATGCTGCCACCCAACTTGGTCTCATGTGCAAACTTCCTAATGACACATTCTATGTCTTCATCAAGGTCATCAATAAAAATGCTAAACAGAAGTGGTCCCAACACTGAGCCCTGAGGTACTTCAGATGTCCTACAACTAAATGGCACATTCTCAAGTTCTGCTACTCTATTTTACTCCTGTGTACCAGATATTTATTATCAGTAGCACACAGTTGAATATCAGTTGATTTAACCTCACATGTATTTAGTTATGAGTATATGAGTTGTAGCTGATTATTGACATTTATTATTTCGTTTCTTTCCAGAAATACTCACTCCTCCATTAAATATTGCTGTCAACTGTACTATAGAGTCAGCAGGTTGCATAATTACGTGGCAACCACCTCTTACAAGTCATGTGGAAAACATAAAATGTTTTCAGTATGAAATTAACATACAAAATAAGGTAAAAACAATTTATTGATTTTCATCTAGCACCATACCTGCATATCTGCATATCTATAATGTTCAAAATTCTATTTATTAAGTTCTGTCTCATAAACTGTGGTGTCTGCCTGCCCCTGTTCTGCTGGTCTTGCACATCACACTACTCATGACCTTGTTTCAAACTAATAAGAAGTGCAAAGCAGAAAATCAGAGAGTGGCAAAATGCTATAAAGAGTCTCTGTCCAAAGACTGGGAGAGCACCTGAGATGCTTTCCTGCAAGAACATGTCCCACAGGAGATGACTGCTTGATGGCAGCCTGCTTTCCAGGGCACCTTGGCTTCAGTAGCCTGGCAGTATTTTGCAGATGCTGGGATTGGATTCCTAGGCACCCCTCAGTTTCAACATGTGGGGTTGTTTTGTCCCTATCAGCCTCCACATTTCTCAACACCTGGAGCCTGATTGAGACAGCTCTATCCGACAAAACCTCTGTTTTGAAACCAGTGCTGAAACAGAAGCCATTCTTCTGTAAAATAACACCAGCAACTCAGGGGAAGTTCACACTGGCACACATACCTTAGCAGCTGGCTGGCATAATTTGACATTAAGATATTCTGTGAAATATTTAGAAAGTTCTACATTAATACATAGGTTACAACATATGACTACAGCAATATTCTCAATACAAATGAGACTGACTGAGGAGTAGTTCAAGAGGACTTGGGGGTGTCAGCTGATGAAAAACTCAGTGTGAGCCAGAAATCAAAATCACAGAATTAAGCAAGTTGGAAAAGACCTTTGAGATCATTGAGTCCAACCTATCACCCAACACCTAATTAACTAAACCATGGCACTAAGTGCCTCATCCAGTCTCCTTTTAAACACCTCCAGGGATGGTGACTCCACCACCTCCCTGGGCAGCCCATTCCAATGGCCAATCACTCTATCTCTGAGGAACTTCTTCCTAATGTCCAGCCTAAACCTGCCCTGGCTCAGCTTAAGGCTGTGTTTTCTTGGTCTGTCACTGGTTGCCTGGGAGAAGAGACCAACCCCACCTGGCCACAATCTCTCTTCAAGTAGTTGTAAAGAGCAATGAAGTCTCCCCTGAGCTTCCTCTTCTCCAGGCTGAACAATTACAGCTCCCTCAGCCACTCCTCACAGGGCTGTGCTCCAGGACCCTCACCAGTCTTGGTGCCCTTCTCTGGACACATTAAAGCACCTCAACATCTTTCTTAAATTGAGGAGCCCAGAACTGGACACAGTACTCAAGATGTGGCCTGACCAGTGCTGAGTACAGGGGCAGAATGACCTCCCTGGTCCTGCTGGCCACACTATTCCTGATACAGGCCAGGATACCATTGGCTCTCTTGGCCACCTGGGCACACTGCTGGCTCATGTTCAGTCACCTGTGAACCAGTCCCCCCAGGTCCCTCTCTGCCTGGCTGCACTCCAGCCACTCTATCCCCAGCCTGTAGCACTGCATGGGGTTGTTGCGGCCAAAGTTAAGAACCTGGCACTGAACTTGTTAAAACTCATGGCATTGGGATGTGCCTATCTGTCCAGCCTGTCCAGGTTCCTCTACAGAGCCCTCCTACCCTCTAACAGATCAACACATGCTCCCAACTTGGTGTTGTTTGCAAACTTACTGATGGTGGACTCAACCCCCTCATCCAGATCATCAATGAAGATATTAAACAGGACTGGGCCCAGCACTGATCCCTGGGGCACAACACTCGTGACTGGCTGCCAACTGGATGTGTCACCATTCACCACTCTGGGCCCAGCCATCCACCCAGTTCCTAACCCAGCACAGAGTGCCCCTGTGCCAGCCATGGGCTGCCAGCTTGGCCAGGAGTTTGCTATGGCAGACAGTGTCAAAGCTCTTGCTTAAGTCCAGGTAGACTACATCCACAGCCTTCCCCACATCCACCAGGCGAGTCACCTGGTCATAAAAAGAGATCAGGTTGGTCAAGCAGGACCTGCCCCTCCTAAATCCATGCTGGCTGGGTCTGATCCCTTGGCCATCCTGCAGGTGCTGTGTGATTGCATTCAGGATGATTTATTCCATTATCTTGCATGGCACTGAGGTCAGGCTGACAATTTCCTGGGTCCTCCTTCCAATCCTTCTTGTGGATGGGCACCACTCTAGCCAGCTTCCAGTCTGCAGGGACCTCTCCTGTGAGCCAGGACTGTTGATAAATGATGGACAGTGGCTTGGCAAGCTCATCTGCCAGCTCTCTCAGCACCAAAGGATGGGTCCCATCTGGTCCCATAGACTTGTGAGGATCCAAAAAGCTTAACAGGTCCCTAACTGCTTCTTCCTGGATTACAGGGGGGTGTTCCCTGACCCCATCTACCAGTTCAGAAGGCCAGCTATCTTGAAGACAACCTGTCTTACTATTGCAAATTGAAGCAAAGAAGGTGTTAAGTGTGTACTTGCAGCCCACACAGCCGACCATATCTTGGGATTCATTGAAAGAATTGTGACCAGGAGGATGAGGAAGGTGATTCTGCTCACCTGCTCTGCTCTCATGAGACCCCACCTGGACACAGTACTGTGTCCAGTTCTAGTACCCACAGCATAAGAGGGATATGGAACTACTGGAGTGGGTCCAGAGAAGGGCCACAAAGATGATCAGACAACTGGAGCACCTCCCATATGGAAGCAGGCTGCAAGCTTTGATTCTGTTCAGACTGGGAAAAAGGCTCCAGAGAGACCTTATAGCAGCTCTCCAGTAGCTGAAGTGGGCCTAAAAGAAAGCTGGAAAGGGGATTTTTACAAGAGCTTGTAGTGACAGGATGAGAGGGAACAGCTTTAGTCTTGAGGAGGGTAGATTTAGACTGGATATTAGGAAGAAATTCTTTACAGGGAGGGTGGTGAGACACTGCAACTGGTTGTCCAGGGAGGTTGTGGATACCTTCTCCCTGGAAGTGTTCAAGGCCAGGTTGGATGAGTCTTTGAATAACCAGGTCTAGTGGAAGGTGTCTCTGGTCATGGCAGGGGGCTGGAACTAGATGGTCTTCAATGTGCCTCCCAACCCAAACCATTCTATGAATCTGTGAATTAATGTCTTTTTTAAAAAATATGGGTTATCTCAGAATGGGTGGGGCTCGGTAGAATACTATATTTGGATATGAAATTAATCTCACAGACTGAGATGCCTTAGTCTGCAAAGGAACATGGACATCCCCTAATAGTCAATGCACATCTAGGGTTTTGTTCAGCTGAGCAGTAGATGCCTCATTCCCCTTAAGGTGCTACAGCTACTGAGTGTACCAGAGGTACCTACATGGAGATGGCAGATGTAACTCAGACCTTTCAGAAGTCATCAGAGGTAAGGCAGATAAAATGGCATTGCACACCTGAAGTTTAAGTAACTCATTTGCATTCTCTCCATTCACAGCACGGGCTGATGACTTTCATCACGTCCTAAGCTGAAAGTTCTCAGCTGAAAATGAGTAATGTGCAAATACTACTCCACTTTACAATGTGGTGTACATGGGTGAAATGAGACATTCTTTCCAATAACATATTTCTGACTTTTTAATTAAGGGCAGCTATCATTCTGACATTAGGTGTGATAGATGCTTCCAGGACATCAGCTTTTAAACGTTTTCTGGAATCCTTCCTAAAACAACTGCTGATGATTTTGTTCACTTGATTTTTAACCTTTACTTTTCTTTAAAAAAAAAAAAAATGATCCAGGCTAATGTTTCATTCTTGTTAATTAATTTTGATTGTAAGATATGCTAATATGTTAGCAGCATTTCACAGTATTTCAAGCAAAGCCCCTGATGGATCACTCAGCCATCTCAGAGAGACTTTGACTGGAAGGAGGGTAAATTTGCTGCTCATGTCAGTTTTCTGCCCCATGTTACCAAACTATTGTGAAATCTCAGCTTCCAGATCTGCTGTGTTTGGAGGATGGTTTGATTGCTTGCGTAATTAGGCCACACTTCTGCTGGATGAGAGGCACGGTGCAAAAACACCCCTAGAGGCAAATGCAGCTTCTCACAACCACTGATAAATAATTCACATTTCCTTATTTTTCTAAAATTAAAAGGAGGAAGCCAACGCTCTGTATAAAAGTGATATATTCTGGGACATTACCAGAGCAAATCCAATTGAATTTTCAGTTTAAAATTAATTACAATCTGTATGAACAAGCAAATGAAAACAAAAGAGGAAAACATATTTTATTATTTGGCAATAATGAAGATTTGTCTTTGGTTTGCAGGATCAGCCCAAAGAAGAGAAAAAGGATCCCCCTATAAGAGTAAGCACTTTTGTCATATACAAATCTGTGCTTTTGCCCACTTTAGCACATGAATTCCATTATATCAAATGTACTTATTTCTGAAACTATAGTTATTATATCAAGATAGCAACGAGAATTTGGGAAAGCATGTTCCTGTGGTATTTTTATTGATAAGCTTAATATATCTTCTTTGGACAGAGTAGTCTGCACTAGGCAGAACTTTCCACGCATTTTACAAAACTTCAAATTTTCCATTTATTGCACGAATAGATTTTGCTTAAGACAGATGTGACATTTTGCTTAGTAAAAATTGGAAACCTTCTCTTTCTTGGATGTGTTGATGTATAAGTACCACTGTAGCGCACGACAGCTATGGATGGTATGCCGAGGTATTAAAAACCTGTGTAAGTTAATAGACACCATCAATCTTTACCTGTAAAATGAGTTGTCCTCTCAGCCCTGTAAATATCTTATGTCTGGCAGAAAGTGTCATGAGGTGACATCATATGTATCTCTTAACAGATTATCTTGAAAACATTAATCTGTTTAGCAAAGACACACACAATCCAGGGATGTTGGACGTTGTAGGATGAATTTGCAGGGTACTTCTCCATCTTCAGTTGTCTGTACTCTTTTTTTTTTTTTTTAAGATTCATTAAAAAAAAAAAAAAGGGGAAAAAAGTGCCCTTAAACTACAATAAACTAAAAACTTATCAAGTTTGAACTTAAAAAAACCCCACCCAAACAAGTAACAAACAAACCAGAAAGATTTGGTGGGTGAGCTAACAAGCACATACCTACAAAATCATACAAATTCACTTTTTATAGAAATAACAGCATGAAATTAACCTCCAAGTTTTATTAATATTTGTCTGTGAAATGATATACAGAGTCTGATTACATTGATTTTAGGTAAGGAACAACAGATATGAATTCCAAAATTACAATGAGAAAAAAATATATATTCTGAAAATCAGAGCACGAGGGAAAAACTGTCTCGTAAGCTCAAAATGGGGGGAATGGAGTGAACCCATCGAGTTTGGTAAGACTGAAATATTATTTTAATACAGATCTTTTTAAATTATTGTTACCATGTCTCTCCCTTATACTCACTGACATGAATAAAACCTTAACTCTTACCTAATGGCATGGAAGAAATTGTGTGGAAATTATTATTGTGGGGAAGCTCCAGCGGTCTGCCAATGGTAACTGATAGCAGCCTTTGATTAGTTGGGACTGTAAAGGCAGCACATACTTAAGATGTGAAAGCTACAGGAATGGGCTGAGACAGATCCACTCTCATCTTCAGTCCAAAGTGCTGAGAGGCTGCTGCCTTTCTGTTCTTTAAGCTTTGACCACGAATACTACCTCCATCCTTCTGCACTTTCCTTTTCACCCTTTCCTCCACACTCTTTTTACAGTTCCATCACTTCTTCTCTGTTATTTGCTCTGTTAGGCTGCTGCTTCTTCGCTTTTTGTGGATTTAAAAAATTCTCTAAATTTTAAACATTTGAAAAAGTTTTAAATGCTTTGTTTATCTGAATTTTTAAACAAGATATTGTAAGAAGTTTAAAATCCTTTAGATTACTCAAAAAATTAGGTGAAATTTGCATTCATTACTGACAATCCCAAAGGTAGCTTTTTGGCACACTAAGATATGTCTCTCTTGGATGTTTCAGGTCAAGGAAAAGATTACTTTATCTTTGTGACTTTATTTCTGATAGCACTTGGAACAATCTCAGTAACACTGCTCCAATATTGTCTTTTTAAAAGGTAAATCAACCTTAACAATGCACAAACTGTTGATGTAGTACTATTTCTATGAAACACATTCCTCCTGTCTCCTATCTACAAATTAAAATATTATTTAATGCCACTAAGCTTTATTACCAGTATTGTTGTGGATGGCACTTTGGCATGAAAAATCACGACAACTGAGAAACGGGGAAAGGATGTCAAAGTAAGTGACCGATTCCACCAGATCCTGCAAAAATAAAAAAATGTTTCTGTTCATACTTTTAAGCATGTAACAACCACAAAGCTTTTAATCCACTGGCCTCATAAGGGAATTAGGACAAATGAACATGTCATTATTTTGATAAAAAATCACACATAGTGATGGAATAAAGCTGCATTGTGTGACTTATTTAAAGTAATTTTTTAATAAACTATTTACTTTCTCATCACAAAATAAATTTTAGGTGCTCTAGTGATAGGTGTAGTAATAGCTACCCACCAGCTACACTCAAAATTTATTTCTCAGTGATTTGTATAGTTACAGCTCTTCAACCTTGAAAGTAAAAATTGTTCTTAAGGAGTATCTCAAAATATTTGTCTAAGTTACATTAATAGTGTTTTCAAGTTCTTCACAATCCCATTTCCTACCCAAAGGTATTGCAGTGTCAAGAGCCTATTTTCTCCCATACCACAACCAAGAGACAAATTTAATGCATCAGCTGATGAAGATATTCAGGTATGATTTCAATTCAGCCAAATTTGTTAACTATCAATTGCAACAGATCAGACTTGAAGAATGTGCATATGTAAATATAGCTAACCATGACATTTGGTCCATTAATAACCAATTTTCTCTCACAAAAGTATGTTGTTTTAAAACTAGAAATGCTTTATGCTAGTCCTGAGTCTATCCTGTATGTATTTGCAGCCTCGTTTTAAGATCAGAGTTATCACTTTAGCTAAGATCACCAATTTCTGTGTGCAACAGGTTTGATTGGTTGTTGTTCATACGTTGAAAATAACCCAAGCAAGGAAGTATGGTGGTTCAGGAATTACTCACCTCCCCACACATTTGAATTCACTCAGACTAGACTCAGCTGGCTAGAAGTTAAGGAATGAAGCTTTATATTCACAGCTTAGCACAATATACAAGATATTTACAATATATTACAAAATATTTACAGCTATATACAGAAATATACAAGTTAAAGGTAATACAAAAACATAATACCCCTCCCAGAGATTAGAGTCCCCAAGAGGGGTTCCCAACCACCCTTCCACCTTCTCCCCACCTCCCAGTCTTATCCCAGGATCTGTCTTACATGAAAGGTAAATCAGAGAGATCAGCGAGGGGGGTTAGAAGCAGAATTGATTAGGTGGGTTACACAGATCCAGCTAGAAGCCAAGGAGAGAGAGATCAGACTCCATGGACAGAGAGCGATGCTGTCTTATCTATGTTTGTGTCCTTGCTTTAGTACATCTCAGTAAACCTATGAGTGAAGTAGACATCACCACTGTTTTCTTTTCATAGAATGGTTTAGGTTGGAAGGGGCCTCAAAGATCATCCACTTTCAACCCCCCGGCATAGGCAGGGACACCTCCCACTAGAACAAGTTGCTCAAGGCCTCATCCAGCCTGGCCTTGAACACTTCCAGGGAGGGAGCAGCCACAACCTTCCTGGGCAACCCATTCCAGTGTCTCACCACCCTCACTGTAAAGAACTTCCTCCTAACATCCTGTTTAAACCTCCCCTCTGCCAGCTTAAACCCATTCCCCCTCATCCTGTCATTACCAGACCTTGTGAATAGTCCCTCCCCAGCCCTCCTGTAGGTCCCCTTCAGATATTGGAAGGCTACTATAAGGTCTCCTCAAAGCCTTCTGTTCTCCAGGCTGAAAAGCCCCAACTCTCTCAGCCTGTCCTCATAGCAGAGGTGCCCTCTGATCATCTTCATGATCATCATCTTTTCACAGCCTATAATTCATCTTATTAAATATTCCAATTACCCTCAAACCAGCACAGGAAGCACTTTCATTAGCATTTTCAAATATCAATGATAGTAATACAATGTGAATATGTATTTTATAGATCTCACCTACAGTTGTGTAAAAATCCTGTTGCATGGAATCACGAAAACCAACAGAGCTGGGAAGTTTCAATGGTTTAATGTGCCTTCTGCTTTGCTTCAGTATAGGATTAGCTGGGACAGTTTAGATGTTCTGTGTAAATTGTAGTTTATTCTGTAGAATCCTGATGTAGTCTATTCTAATGTTTAATTATCCACACTTACAGAAAGATTTTTTAATAGCCTCTTTTACTGCACTTAGAATGCATTACTTTCTATCCTTATTCCCTTCCTCTTTAGAGTACTTCATACTATTCACACACTGTCAATAGGAACAATCTCTTTCAGTCTGTGTGGTTTGCCTTCTTGAACAGGGAGAGGGGAAAATACAACAAAAACACAGGAGTCAAGATAGAAGCAATTTAAGAAAAGTCAAAGATAAAGCAAAAGCCATACATGGAAGCAAGAGCAAACAAAGATGCTATTCTCTACTTCCCATCAAGCCAGACAATATTTGGCCACTCCTGGGAAGCAGGGCTCTACCCATAGCAGTTGCTCGAGGACAGACACCATCAATGAATGTCTTCACATTTCCTTCTTTCACTTACCTTTTCTACCTGAGCTGACATCATATGGCATGAAATACCCCTTTGGTCAGTTTGGGTCAGCTGGCCCAGCTGTTCCCCTTCCAAGATCTTGTCCACCCCTCAGCAACTCCAGCTCAACCAAACCAAATACAGTCTCTTCACTTCATAACAGCCACACTTCAAACTACTCATGGAAATATTCAAGGTTGGGCTTGACAAGGTTCTGAGAAACCTGATGTAATGGAGGATTACCCTGCTAAATACAGGGGTTAGATTAGACAATCTTTGGAGATCCCTTCCTACCCAAATCATTCTATGACTCTAGTTTTCTCTTCAAATTTGTCCATTTCATTAGTGTTTTGCTTAGTTTCTGCATAGTGAGGAAACAGCTGGCTAGAGCAAGGATGTATTTTGATTCAATAAATAATACTAGTTGTTTATTGTCTGTAACAATTCAGTTGGCAACACCACCCTTTCTATGAAGATTTCTAAAGTGATACCAATTTTCCTTCAATCTCTTACAAAGAAACCTCAAAGCTATTATTACTAGAAGTCTGTAGTTTGGGCAACTACATACCAGCACACTGCCCTGCTTTGTCTTTGGTCCTACCACCTTTGGCTTTAATGGAAAATACATAGTGATGCAAATTGGAAAGGTTTCCTTATATCTGAGATCTCACATCAGGCTGCTCTAAGGCTGCAGTATCTAAGGCTGCAGAGCAGCAGCATTTCAGAGTCCATCACATTATTAAATGGTAATTGCTAGTAAAGCAGCAAGCAGTCCTTCAAAAATTGCAGACATTTTGAATTGCTTGCTTTTACTAAACCTGAGGTGCTTGCAAGCTATATACACTAACAGAATGACTCAATTCCTGCAATCCTGAAGCCTTTGTGGATGCTATTTTGTAAATGGTGGTGCAGAAACTTCAGTGCAGTGACTTGGCAGCAATATTTGCTAGAGATCAAGCAAAGCCCTCAAGCTGCCACATACCGGCCAACATGCTCTGTGAAGACAATTCAAAAGTCTGACATTTTAAAAGAGTTTTTTAAGCTCTTCTTTGCTGAAGTTAACCTAGTTTTAAAGCCTAATTTTGTCTTTTCATTCCACATTCAGGTATGTTTAACACTGATTGAATGCTTGTAATTCTTCAAAGCAGATAATAAAACCCAGTCAGGTTACCTCAGGGGAATCTTCCTTCTCCACTGAATGCCAGGAGTGCCCTTCCTGGCATTTAGTTCTAACATATTTACTAGTTATTTTGGTATCTATAACATCCTCTGCTAATCATACCTTTTTAAAGCCTGCATTTTCTCATTTTGTCCCTATTTACTTGATGACTTTTTTTACATTTTTCCATCATGTTTCACAGTACAACTTTTCCTTAATGACTGAAAAAAAAAATCTCATGATTCGCAAACCTAACCTTCCTGCACTGAGTTTGTACTTCTGTCCCTAACACTTACTGTGGGCAAGACCCTACTAAATAGTTCTTACTGATTTTGACAACTTGCACTCCTCTAATCCATTTCATTTCACTCTTCTTCCACTCTTCGGTCATTCTGACCTCAAATATTTTGTTTACCCGCACTCAGAAACTTCATTCATTTTTCTCTTTACCTGAATTAAATCCATTGCAAGAATTTGCAAGACAAACTGTGTGCTAGTGCAGTTTTCCTCAGAGAACAGCCAAGTAGCACAAGACATTATGACCACAAAGCCCTGCAGCATCTACTATCTTACAGGGTTCATAAAATTACCCACACATCCTGGTTTGATGCTCTGTAACATACCCTTAATACAAGAAGCTTGGTTTTCTGTTTGGGGTTCCCCAGAACTATTCCTCCTACTTAAAAAAAAAATATATCTAATTTATCTTCCCACAGTAGTTTAAGCTCCACTGTACCAGTACAATGACCTTACCTCCACTCTCATGTAACTAGAGGTTGACCATGGTATGATTGTATAGTAATTACCAAGTTGGTTTAAGTCTAGCTAATGTCTAGAACTCAGCTAATCATCAGTATTTTTTTCTACAGTCTCAGTTAAGGTTGTCCAGCATTCATTACCTTCTGCTGACAAAGAGCTAGCACTGATCATCACATTAGAAGTTAAATAATCCTTAACCCTACTTAAAATTTTGTCCTGTTTTGCAAGCATTTCTTCCGTATTAACATAGGATGAGGTGCCTTTGGTATTGGTGTATCTTAACATTTAGCAGTTTCTCTCATCTTCAACAGTAACTCTCTAGCTTATCGCATGTTTTTTTTTTCTTTAGTTAGAGTACATAAATCTACAAAACGAGGAAATAACTGTGGTTGAAGAAATGACCTGACTTTAAAAAACCCACTTGGATTCCTCAATGTGAAAGAAAACCATGGATCCTCCCAACAAGTACTCCTAACCAGATGAGAAATGAACCTATAAAACTATTTGCCTCATAAAAAGTCACTTAGAATGAAGCAAGAGGCAGTTGAAAACAATTGAGATCAGTAAAATTTGTTTCCTTTTGTTCAAAACCACAAATCTCAGTGGCTATGATTTTGTGCCACTGCCTACTGTGAACACTTGCTTAAACCTTGCTGAGATTTTCTTTACAGTATGAGACAAGGCCTCTCATCTGCAACAGAAGAAACTTACCTCCTGTCCCCATTGCCATGATGCCCTTCCTCTGGATACAGTAATTTCCTACAGGATGACAGGTCTGCCACAGCGATCAGTTTTCTCAGTTTATCATTTTTACATACTCAAATATTTCTTTTTGAAGCAGAAACTACATATTTCAAGTGTGTTTAAAATTACCCTTCAACCTTGCAACCAGCTACACCAAATGGTCACTCCATTCAGAAAACTTTATGCAAAACAGACAATAGGAAATAAAATTACACTTGCCAAGGGGCAAGTGTTAATGCTGGGCAGCCAGCCAGCCCCTTCATGAGCTACATACTTCCAGCGCAGACGTGACCTTCTGCAGTAAGTAGCATGAACTGAACTCACATAGATGTTGCCTAAAACTAGGAAAAAAAAAAAAAAGGCACAAAACAGTATGCAAGAATTGGAGTAAGATTAAATAACTGAATTTTAAATACAAAAATTTCCCTCAAAATAATGAATTTATTCCCAAGTGTACCTTATTTCCAATGCCTTCTAAAAATGCCAGCATTTTCTTATACAAATTTCCAGTCTTTTAAAATTATTTTTCAAATTAAATATATTTCAACAGCACTTTCAATAAGGCAGAAAACAACTGCTTTTTTTAAAAGTCTCATTTATTGTTTGCCTCTTATGTTCCCACACTGCATAATCACACATTAAATTGCTGCTGCATGACAAAGGGAAGCCACGGACTGAAAAAAACCACCAAGTGGCACATGCTGAAAGCACAGCATAGGTAAACTGCAGTTCCATTTTGAAAAAATAACATAAAAAAAACCCCAAACAACAAAAAAAATCCACACCTACACTTTCGTTTTCCTATTTCTTCTGGTTAAAACCTCTTTCTGAAGAAGAGAGTGGAAGGCAAGATGAAAAATGTCCTCCACCTTTCAGGGGCTGCTGAACTAGTTAATACCCAATTACTCCTCACAAAGCTTGGGCCACCACACATTATCCTACCATTATTTCCACCTCTCAAATCATTGACATTGAAGGTAAACCCAAGCAAGCTATTTCTATAGATAGACACTCTTTTCCTGTCCTTCCAAGTGAAATTGCGGACTATTTGGCAAGGTCAGCATCAAGCAACCTGCCCATACCACAAGGCAACTAGCATTACTGAACAGGGTAAAGCCATTTGGAGCAGGTACATGAGGTTTGCCACACGGTAGTGTATGAAGCAGCTGTGTACTTAAATTCACACAGATATTAAAAGCACTGCTTGTGCAGCAGTAAATTATGTTTGAGGAAGGTAATAATCAGCCAAAGCCAAGTAGTCCATTTAAATACTTCATCTTGAACAGCAACCTCAGAAGGCACACAAAAGAACTCAAGACAGCTCAGCCAGCCTTCAATGACTCATACAGTAACACAGTTTCTTTCTTAAGATACAGGGAGAGTTCTTAAAATATAACTGGAGGATGAACACCTTGTTTTCCTTTACTGGTCCCTTTCTATCTTTGCAGATTACAAAGTACAAAAGTAAGATTATATACATATGAAGAGTGGCACATAGGTATTATCTCAAATAGCATTGTGTGAAATTATTCAGTTCTTTCCTAGAAGCAGACATCAACCTGTTGTTAATACTGAAGGCTGACCTACCTAAATCTATATTTTACAGCTACGCAGAAGCATACGTATTCCCTCACCCTGCCCACACCCCCATCAACTTCACCTCTTGGAATGAACATTATTTTAGATTAAATTCACCTTCCACAGAAGGACTGACCACTGCTACAATTCAGGCCAAATAGTATCTTGTATGGCACAATCAGCGTTTCCAAATAGCAGCAACAATACAATACACAGGTTATTCAGAAGTTGAAGGCGTTTACTAGGTTCCTGGGTTTTTGCATGAATGCCATGTTGTTTTCTATATTTTTATTTCTAAAAAAAATTTCACTTTAAGCTATTTCACCAAGGGCAAGAGCATTGCTTTTTGACTGTCCTTGGGACTTTGGGTTCTCCTAGGACTGAGTAACAGAAAACCCTCCATTTAAAAATAATGAGAAGTCGCAAATGAATGTCTAAAAATCATGCAAAAAGCCACTTGCAGCAGCAGCCCATCATACACTGTCAGGCACAGAGAATGGGAGTAATTTCTATTAGTATGACCCATGCTTCCCTGCCCCCCTCCCCCCCAAGCCCCCCAAATAAAGTTCTCACATTCAATTATTTCTTTAAAAAAGTCAACTTATTCAGTTACAGAGTGCAGTGTTTAAGTGTATCAGAACCATCATCAGAGAAACCATTATCTGAAACAGGTTTTCAAAGAAAAAAGGCTTTCCCAAAGCTTTCATGTAATAATTTCAACACAGAGTAAGTATGTTTATTGTTTTACAGCAGAATGCCCCAATTTAAGAACAAAATTGCTAGATGTTCAGCTGTGCAAAATGGTATATAGTGCTTCAGTACAAGTGGAAAAGAACATGATTTGTTAGCAGGTACTTTGAAATACAATTTTATGGTCCTAGAAGATAGGACTTGAAACTGGAGACTGATCCACAGGCTAACGGTTTTTTTTTCTGCCTAAATTGGACCCAGCCACTTTGGACCCAGAACAGATGCCGGTTGTTGCTGAAAAGAAATAAAAAATCACCACACTGAACTGCCAGATTCAGTGTCTTCATGCATGCATGTTACTGAAAAGTGGATCAGTCCTTAATTGACAGTTTCTAGCCCCATCTACATGTATCATTGGGCTCTGATAAATAAGACTCACAGGAATTTCTTGAAGGTCAATGGTCCATAATGGTTGTTACTCTACATGATCTGCTCAACTTGATTTCCAACTCTAGTTAGGCTGTTTAAATAACTTTCTTGAATTCATCGTACAGCACAAGCACAAACGCACCCCCCATGCCTCTGAGAACATTAGACCATGCACCCTTGAAGAACGCCTTTCCTCCCTCATCCCTTGCAATCTTCCGCCAGCAGTCAATTGTCCCAGAGTACATGATGTCAGCTGTAGAAAAAAAGCAAAGATTTAACTCCTGTAATTGTATCCAAAGTATTTTTAACAGTTGCCCTGATTCACTTCTTTAGCTACTTTGTGATACCCTAAACCACATTTTAAGACTGTAACACAATATTTGTAACAAGTAATAGAAAGCCTTCCCATCTGCTTGCCTAGCTTTTAAAAGCAAAGTCACAATGTTATGCCTTCTTTTTGGCAATTGCACTGTCCCCCAATTACCTTCATGTAATCTGTCATTGTGAAGGAGCAGCCCATTCGTCTATTTTATATTCTATACAGAAATGTCCTCAGCGTAACTCTTAACACCGCAAAATGAACCCCTTAGTGCATTTAGTTGTATCATGTATATGTAGCAACTTAAATTTACAGATCTCTAAAGGCTGAGGAACAACTACCAGGAAAACAAAGAATGCTAACACTGCTGGAAGAACCGTGCAAATTAATAGCATACCTCCTTTGCGTCCTGACTGCATCATCATTCTACGACGCACTGTATCAAAAGGATAGGAGACCACACCTGCCACAGCAGTAACCGTCTGGGCAATCATCCAACTGATAACAATATGAGTATTTCTGGGATCTGGGAGCATGCCTGCAATAAAAAAGGTAATTAGCACTTTATCCTCCTTCAGCTCGCTAACTGCATGACAGCCACTTTAGGATTACAAAACACTGCAAAGACATACTTTGAAACTGCAACAAGTTGAGAAACTTGAAACACATTGAAGCAATATAGAACACACTGAACAAAAGTCAGAGATTTTTCTCTTGGTAAAACAAGTCACATTTAAGCACCAGGATTCTTTTCAGATTGGCATGAGATGAAATACATTTTCTGCTCTTTTTAGAAATAAATACAACCCTGTCACTTTATGAATTACATCAAACTACAAATTATCAATGATGTCTATGCCCAAACATGAAAAAAAAAAAAGTGTTTTGTAAAAACATTACTCAGTCCCATTCCATTTAAATACACTTGAATCAGTCCAAATTAGCTACAGTAATGCACTGAAGATAAAAACGAACTAGTTGTGTATGGTCACCAACATTCCTTATTTGCATTACAAGAAACTCCTCTAACTACAAAACCAAGAAAAGCTGAAAGTAGCCTGCTGCCATCAACACATGCCTGTTTTACCTTTAACACTGCAGTGTCACTGACAACACCAATATACCCCCCTTCTTCCCAACCACACTCAGTTCCTACAGACACATACACAGCAATATCCAGGAACAGATTTAAACAGACAACACAATTTTGAAAATAGGTTTATCTGATCCTCTCCAAAATGTTACCTTTTGCTGTATCATAGATTCCAAAGTAGGCAGCTCTATAGATGATGATGCCTTGAACAGAGACATTGAACCCTTGATATAAGCCACGCACACCATCAGACTTGGTAATTTTGACTAGACAGTCTCCAAGACCAGAGAATTCTCTGTCTGCACCAGCTTTTCCAACATCAGCAGCCAAACGGGTTCTTGCAAAATCCAAGGGGTAGACAAAGCAGAGGGAAGTGGCTCCTGCTGCACCACCAGAAGCCAGGTTACCAGCAAAATACCTCCAGAATTGAGTGTGCTTGTCTACACCTCCCAAGAACACCTGCTTATACTTATCCTTGAAGGCAAAGTTGAGAGCTTGAGTTGGAAAGTATCTGATGACATTTGCCAAGTTTCCTCGCCAGAAAGACAGCACTCCTTGTTCTTTTGGAATACGCACTACACAATCGATGATACCCTTGTACTGCTTATCAGCAGCAATTTGTTTACTTGCATGTTGTACCTGCAAATAAAATAATACATATATTTTGACTGCATGCCTTGATTGCCTGTACTATAGCTGCTTCCACTATAAAACAGTCTAAGGCTGAATGCCTGATAGCAGTAACGTGCACAGATCATGCCTAGGAAACATAATAAAATTAACTGTGACAGCAAACTTTTACCTAGGTCAGAACTTAAAAAAGTCAACTACTCCTATGCTGGAGAACACTGAAGAACTTAAGGATTTGTATGAATCAGCTGTCACAAGACTGAGAGCCTAGGTTTTACACACAAAGCCAGAGAACGTACGTAAAGCAAAAAATACAAATGCGGGAACTCTTATGCAATGCTAAGAACAAGAAAGCCTTAAAACTGCTTCCCAAATCAGTAAGATCCCAGACCTTACCAAAACAGGGCCAGCTCAAACTAAGTACGCCGAGCTTGGGCGATCCGGCGCCGACAGCCCTTACTAACGGAGGCGCGCCTGCGAGCGGAGGGACCGCCTGAGTTTCAAGGCTCCGAGTGGAGTTCCAGTCAGCGGAGCAGATGCACGTGGAAGAGGACGCGGAGAAGCCCTCCCCTCCTCGACGGCAAGTGCGCGGTTGGTCCCGCCGGCGGCCGCCACGAAGGTCACGCCAGTCACCTTGGTACCTAAGTCCCGCCCGTAGGGGTCAAAATGGGCCCCGCACGCCGGACGTGGGCCCGGCCCCAGCCAATGCGCTGCGCGGCCGCGCAGTCACGTGAAGGTCACCAAGATGGCGGCACGCTGCCGCCCTCCCCTCGCCCTCTGCGCCAGGAACGGGATGAAAGGAAGTGACACCGGGAGCCGCCCCCTCGACCCTTTTTCCTGTCCCCTCGCGGCCCACCCCTCGCCGCGCCCCGCATAGCGGAACCGGCTTCCTTGCCACCACCGCGGGCGCCCACCGTCCGCACTG
>VWZI01022976.1:53614-202224 GCA_013396835.1 Psilopogon haemacephalus
TCCTTCCCGCTGTCCCCAGCCTAGCCCGGGGGGCCTCGGTGGGCGCCTACGTGGGAAGGTGACGTGGGAAGCTGCTCTCTGCTTCCGCCGGGCTCTACCGCACCACTGACCTGAAGCAGGAGCTTGACCCGCTCGATGGGTGCCACCGCAGTCTTGCTGATGGCGGCAGCGACACCGCCCGCCAGAAAGTCCTTGAGAAAGGAGATGGCCTGGTCCGCCATGTTCGCGCCCTGCCGGAGCCGCCGGGAAAGAAACTCCGCTGCCGCTCAAGCCGAAAAGGCGGGCCCGCTGCCGCGCATGAGCTAAATGCCGGAGCCCGCCGGCTCCGCCCCGCGGCGTCCCATTGGTTGCACCGCCCCAGAGGCAGGGCCTTACTGCCCAGGGCAGGCGGGGTTGGGCTGGGCTGAGCTGAGCCTAGTCGGCGTAGGGTGGCGGTTTCGACGTGTGGTGGGGTGCGGCGGGGCTAAATGCTGGGAGTGCCGAAGGAAGCGGAGATGTGTACTTCCCCCCCGCCCTTGCGACGCCAGTGGCGCAGTGCCGCGTAGGCCGGGGTGGCACTGGGGCACGCTGGCTGTCTCTTGCCGCGGCCGCCACCTGCGAAGGACATGGGGCCTCGCTTCCGCCCAAGCCCTGTTCCCGCGGGGCGGCGCGACTCGGCAGACCCGGCAGTGCAGTGTGGCGTGCAGCGCAGCGCAGCGCTCAGGTCCCCGTTGACCACACAGTTATTTACGCAACAGTCACTTTGTGGAGCAATTTTTGCGGTGCCTCTGCGCAGCACTTGGTGCAGTCCGTACAATCTAACGGGTCACACCTCGCAGAAACGGTGTGTCACATGGAGCGTGAGGTGCTGGCGCACCGAGTTTGGGGTATGTGTTTAGGAGTCTGGCTAGCCAGGGAACGAGTAGGACAACCAAATGAACTTGTTCGTTGGTGACTGCTGGAAGCCATTGTAGGCTGAAGGAACTGTTTCCTGAGCAGGACCTGAGTAGCTGCAGCAGCAGCTGCCATTAGGTGGAAGGGAGGAGGCTTGAGGCATTGTTAGAGCACCAGTTTTTTCTTCTTCCTTGCCACCCTCACAATAATGCATTATATATTCTGGTCCCATTGTGGTGTTAAGCATCAGTTTTCAAGGCTCTTCTGCCCACCACTGAAGTGATCTGAGACAAGGAAATACCTGAGAACTTACCTGTGGGATATTTGCCTGAGAACTTATCTAGAGGGGTAACAGGAAAGTGTTCCAGCGTCTTGTTTGGGTACTCAAAGCTTGCTGTTCTGAAAAGCTCCTTCGCAGGTTACCTGAGCAGGCACCCACAGCAACGCCTCTGTCCCTACAATGACAGTTCTCTGACAGTAAGTTGTTAATTTTCCAGTAAAATTAACCTATTCTTCATAGAAGCAGATCTTCAAAATTGTTCTAGCTGGAAGCCATTAGTTCATGCACCCCTTATGTTACCTTTTTCACTGTTGGTGGATGTTTCCTACAAAAGTAAATAAAGCCAAACTTGTTTTTTTGTGAACATCGATAGGTGGTGAGCCACAAAGTTGCAGTAGTTGAAGTGTGTGAAACCACTGCTTATATGTTTGTGTACTTTGCAGGATTTCAAAATGAGGCACCTCAGAATCCATGTTGTGAGAACAGACTGTGCCAGGCACAGACTTTGTTCTTGCTGGAATGCAATATAATATGTATTATGTCATTATTTTTTTGCATGTCAGCAGATTAACTCGTGTGCTATTTTATGTGTTAAATTGTAATACAGATACAGGCAGGTTCCTGCTATGGCCATACAGGGTTAGACATACTGCGCTCCAAGCTGTGGTGCATATTCTTAGGCAGGCACACACAGCTCACTGTAGTTTTTAGCTGTTTTTTAAAAAAAGCTTATAACTGAAAGTGAATACATAGAGCAACGCAATGTGTGCCAGGGCTGGGAATATTTCCTACCTTAATATTTCATGTTCATTAAAAAAGAACCTCATATTTTGAGCCTCTGATGTGCTGTGGGTTTGAAAAAGCTAACATCAATTTTGTGACCTGAAACTGTTCTGTCAAGAGTTGTCCTTTACTGTTGATCTTGAGGGCTCAGATACATCTGACTGGGGAAATATTTTTCCTTTATTTTTTTTTTTTTAATCCCTTATTTTCTCTTCTATCTAATCTCGTATTCTGCTATCCAGTTTCATAAGAGCTCACAAACCAAGTACAGCTAAAAAGGAGGAGAATGTACTTGAACCAAATGTGGTGCCCCCACATTTAAACTCCAGTTATAATCACAGATCAAACTTGCTCTTTTATGCAATTGCCTTTTTTCCAGAAACCTCACAGAAGGCAGAGGAGTCAGTCTTGACTCTCCTGACAAGCTGCTGCTCCAACTGTTTCCAGTCTTGGCTACACCATTGCAGTAGCACTTTCCAGACTTCATTAGAGAATGTTTATTTACAGTAGAAAGTGTTAACATAAAATGATCTTAAAATGGATACCGAAGGAGTGTTGAAATTATACCTGCATTAATCTCCTGAAATAGGGGCAAAAAATGCACTAGTTTAATAACTGGACTATTCTAATTGCTCCAAGTATGAAGAAATTGTGATTTCTTAGCAACATGAATGCTCCTTGTCCTGGTTTTGCTGGGCCAGAGTCCCAGGCCATTAGTAGTTTGAGTCAGACAGGACAGCTGACTTGAGTTGGCTCACAGTTATATCCCATACCATGAGCATCACACTCAGCATAAAGAAGGAAGTTTATTGAGGAGAGGAGAGGCTGCTGCTTGGCCTTGTGGCACTCTTTCCTCTTCTACTCTTGAGATTTGCCTTTCTGGATATTGTGACTGCTGCACTTCTGGAAGGCTGAGCGTAGTATGTTGTATTGGCTGGATATTCAATGAAATCTATTTTCATTTCAGCCTGTGGATGTTCTCTTTTTCCTGATTCTCCTTCTCAGCTGAGAGAGGGGTCAGCTGGTGATAAAGCAATTGCTGTATTTTAGTCCTAGATGCAGGCTAAATGTAGACACTCCTGGAGGGCTGCTGACACCTTTTGTAGTTTGAGGCTTGTTTCTGAGGGTACTACAGAAACTCTGTTGTGCAGCCACAGTATCACTGCCATCAAATGATGGCAGAATCTTCTGGCATCATTTTACTTAAGTTCAAAGTAAATGCAATCAACCTCTCCTCGTTTTAAAAAGTAACTTCAGAAAGCTGGGACATCTCTGATGGGAAACTAGGAAATTACTTGCATAATTACAAAACATGAAACATGTAGAGACATTTGGATTTTAGTACAGAACCCATCTTTTCTAGGTCTTAATGCAGAGAATGACATCTAACAAATTCCCTGTCAATCTGATTTTGACATTTGTGAATCCATGTCGTTCCAGTAAGCCTTGATATTCAGAACCACTTCTCTCCTTTCCCTCTGTCTGCACAAGCATGTTCAAAGATTGCAGCAGAGCTGTGCTCCTGTTCTTCTCATCATCCAGTACCATTTCAGACAGCAAAATCCCACTGCCTAATTTAAAAACAAATGCATGCAACAAATACTAATCCATTATCAGTCAAGAGAATTTCTGCTACAATATACATAAAGGTGCAAACTTCAAGACATAAGTGATCTCATGTATATTCCATGGATTTGCTCTGCTATTAGATCACTGTTAGATGCATATTCTACTCCTCCTAAAAAACCCAGGAAATTTTTTTCCATGCTATGGAGTCATCATACAAGTCAAGTCACATCTGTTTTCACAGGAAGAGGGGATGACTTGTGTAGATACAGCATGAGGGTTATGGAAAACAGTAGTTACATCCCTTGGCCATGTGCTGCTGCTTCAGATTCATACTGGAATGGTGCCAAGCAGACAAAAGGGTGGATAACAAGCACTACAGAAGCAAAAAAGTCAATGTGGTGCATGATTACTGTAGGAAGCAGAGGTCTTTGTGGTGGGCTGACCTAGGGATATGAGCAGAAGTTAAATTACTGTGTTCGTACACAGCCTCTTCCAGACCCATGAGAGATATGGGAAGATGAGAGAGGGATACTGTCAAAAGGAGCATTCAGTTTTTTGAAAGCTTTCTTAAATATGCTCTATTCAGTAAGAAAAATCACTTCGCTTAGGAAAACCAGAAAATATCCTTTTGCAGATGGAGGTGAGATCAGTCATCCTCTGGAAATGTTTATTTTCCTACTGATTGGAGAGCTCAGGGTGACTAGTTAATTTGAATGCCTAATAATTAGATATTCAAAAATAGGGTGATTAAGCCCATTTGTTACAATTAAGTGATTCCTATTCCCTCTGCTCCTTCCTAGGCGATTCTCTTTTTCCTTCAACAGAGACCTGGTTACACAGCAAATGTTGCTAGAAATAAAATTGAGGACTGTCATTTATAAGGCACCATTATATTGAAGCTTTGGGGGATGGTGACCAAATTTTGTACGCTCTTGAAAGGAGGATACAAACAAAATGGTCATGGTGATTTGTCAGAAAATGTTATTTGGGTCACTTAGATCTAACACCAGGATAGTTTGGAAAAATAAATCCATGAAGCACAAGCAATATGGTAAAAATATTTTCAAAAATTAGACATGGTAAATTAAGTTACTACAGGGAAAAAGGAAAAAAATCCCTATATGGTTAATACTTAGTAATGTAATTGAAATTTCTTAATGAGAAGGAATGAAACAGAGATACCTTTCAACGGTTTCAGGAATCATACTTTGATCTATCAGAGATAAAAAAGTGAAATGCCCAGCTCTTCAAAACACTTTTTAAAAACAAAAGCCCACGTTAAATACTTATGCTACCCAGAAGTCAGCTAACACATTGAAAACTGAACCGAGAGCTCACACAAAGGGGTTTAGCCATTAGATAGCTCTTCCCAAACTGTTATGCTGAGTAGCTCAGGTGATATGGTACCCTTTGCTTCTGTTCCTGTACTCTCTTCCAGGCACACATTCTGTTAACAGCCATATAACATGGCAAAAAATGGCTATAGAAATGATTAAGTTAGGACAGCCAACCAAGTTCTGTCTGTTCTTTTATGCAGACTTCTCTGTCTTCCTCAAGGATTCTTACCTCAGTGTTTGGTAAGTGATGAAGTTATTTTTCTGATACTCAGTTATTAATCTATGAATTTGTTAACCCTCACAATTCTCCACCTCAAAATAATTATTTCTCTGTATCACATTTCCAATGCACTGCTGTTAGGGCAGAATGCAGGTAAAAGGTGGTCATCATGAAGACACTGCCAAATGCTGCTTCCCAAGGAGCAATGCAACACACAGGCTTTATTGGCAGAAGTTAAATTGTTTTAAAACCTTGAAAAACCTCATTCTTCATGTCTTTGTTAGCGAACAGGCACAAATTTAACTCTGTTATGTGTATTGCTTAGGAAGTCTTTTTGGTGTAACACCACTAAATCTACCCCTTCTAAGAGCTAGGAAAAGATATCATTCTCCGCCAGACCAGCTGGAAAACCTCATCTTGGGCTTTAATGAAAGAAGATGAATATAATTTCTCAGGTGACTGGCCTATGTCAAATGACTATACAACATCTCAGGTTGAAAGGAGCCACAGGAGATCTCCAGTCCAACCTACTGTTCAAAGCAGGACAGCTCCAGTCAGCTCAGCTTTTCCAGGGCTTTGTTCTCAGATCTTGAAACCCCCAAGGACTGAGATTCCACCACCTCTTTGGGCAACATGGTCTGATGCTTAATTATCCTGAGAGCGCAAAGCTGTGGTGCATTACCACAGACACCATGCCCAACAGTCTAATGCTTAGTGTGTAGTGTTGTGCTTTAATCAAAGAGCACACTGAGGCTGTCTGGTAGCCAAGCACATTCTATTCAGATTTTACAGTCAGATGCTTTGAGGCACAGTTTTAAAGTCTGTGAAAGTTATAAGTTTGCCAGCTTTAGGACTGAAATTTCCTGACTCAAACAGCTTAGAGCAAGTTAAAGAACTTTATGAATAACTATGAGAAACATCTGGTTGCTGGACTGAGTCTCTCTCGAAATACAAACCTGTTAAGCATGATGTCAAGATGGAAAACCAATTTATTCAGTTGTTGAGTATTTAGCCTTACCTCTTAAAATGTCTGTACAGATGAAATCAATCAAATACCCATTCATAAAACTTTTTGCTTAGAATAAAAAATCTCAGTGTGGTGAAAGTCTGACATTTCCCTGATTCTGTGCTGCTGGAATGCTGTGTAGTAAGCATGTTTCTCATGCTGAATTTAATCACTGTGGCACCTTCACTTTACTCAATGCTCAAAGAGCAAAGTAACTTCTGGTTAACAAATCAGAGTCTACGAGGCAGATGCAACTCTTGACCTTACCTCTTGACCTTACTCATCAACTCTTTTGCTTGCTGAGGTTGGTGATTCAGATTATACAACAGCCTCTTTCACACTGGCTCACTGGGATTATTGCTGTAGAATTGTGACAGGCAAGGAACTCACAACTGACAGAGAATAAAGTTTGAAAATGCAACTTTAATCTCCAGGAAAGTTTCCACTATCAAGTCCATTTTAAATAGCAAAAAATAAATATCAAAGAAGTATAAGGAAAAAGCAAACATTAGGAGAGGTGACATCAGTGACAAATTACTTGATAAGATAGAATATTGAAGATACTTCACCAATTGAACACTGGAACATGCAGAAACTTGTGCCTTTAATTTTAGTAAGAGAATTTTGTACATAAATCTTAAAACTCATCTTAGGTAAAGAGACAGGAAGCATATGTGGCCATTTAGCTATATTCAGAAAAACCTGAAAATGACAGGAACCAATGGGAAACAGCTCTAACCTTCAGGCTGTGTAAGTACATACCATGGAGGTCAGAGGCTGCAGAAGTTTCTCTTTGACTGCTCTAGGAACACGTTTTGAGTTTTGGCTTATTTTGACTTTTGTCTGTTGAAAAAGTGCTTAAAAAATGTATCCTTATGAAGTTTTTGTCAAGCCCCACAGAAAAGTGAATAAAAGGACTATCATCATCAAATCCAGACAGATGGTATTATTTTTAAAAAATTTCTGATAAAAATTAGCAGAAACAACTAGACTGAAGAGGGAGAATTCTCTTTAAGGTCCAAGAAAAGTAAGGTATTAAATGTGGCTCATAAAAGCTTGTAGCTTTAACTTGCCATGCTAGAGAGTCAAGTCTAAGCTTAATGCGTCAGCAAACTAGACAAAAGAACTGGACATGAAGGTATTTAACACATAAAAGTCTCAGCCTGCCCCAGACACTTCTTAAATGTCTAGAACTCAGTCGTGCAGAAGCTGCAGTCCAACCTTTATTCAAGGTCTGTAACATGTGTGAAGGGTCAAAATAATCCTAACTTACAATACAGACTAGCTGACAGTAGGTAAGTTGTGCAAGTGTTGTAAAAAAACAGCGTCTCAGTTTGCTTTTGGTCACGAATCTTTCTTGAAGCATAAAATAGCATCTACTAAGTTTTCTGTGATCTTAATTTGTACATTTGTGAATCCGTATTTCTTCAGTAGCTGTATATATTCTGAACCACTTCTCTGCTTGCCTTCAGTCATGCTGAGGGACTGTAGTAAAGCTCTAGGAGGGTGCATCTTCTGTTCATCAAGCACGATTTCTGCCACTAGCAGGGCACCTCCTACATTTCCAACACAACCAAAAGTGATGCAGTAAAGTATTTCTACCTTTGAGTTTCTAGTGTTTTGTTCAGAGATGGTTATAAAGGCCCCTCAGACTAGTGTTTTAATTGTCCTTATTCACCAGTGACACAACTTTACTTTCAGTAATCTCTTACTGGAAGCAATCATTTATTAGTTAAAAGGAAGGAGGACTTTACAGCACTATCATCACTTCAGTGAAGTTCAGATGGCTTCCTGACTCCTGTTCTTAGTCAGTCTTGCTTGCATTTGAACCAAGCAACTCCTTTAAGTATCTGTCATACCCCAATCTTTGCATAAGATTGTCACCCACTATTTTATTTCATTATCTATAAATAATTGTACTTTAGGGTTTAGATATCATTTTGAATGTTCTATGAAGCAAAGCACAGCTACAGTTAATTCTGTTGGATTAAAGAATCAGCTGATCTTAGCAGTCAGGATTTTCCACTTTTTGTCTTCTCCTTTGATCTCTAATGCTGTCTGAGTGAACAGTGTGCCCTAGCAGTCAAAATGGCCAATGGCATCTAGGGTGGATCAAGCACAGAACAGCTAGCCAGCTGAGTGAGGTCACTGTCCCACTCTGCACTGCGCCACTGCAGCCCTACCTCAAGTAGTGCTGTGCAGAGTTTTGGGCACCTTGATATAAAAAGGACATGAAACTATTAGTGTGTCTAAAAGAGGGTGACCGAGATGGTGAAAGGCCTCAAAAGCAAGCTGAGGAGCAGCTGAGATCACTTGATTTGTTCAGCTTGGAGAAGAGAAGGCTAAGGGAAGACCTCATCACCATCTACGGCCTCCTCAAGAGGGACAGCTGAGGAGGAGGTGCTGATCTCTTCTCTGATGACCACTGATAGAACTTGTGGAAACAGGACATGGAATAGAACTACTTCAGGGAAAGTTCAGATTGCACATTAGAAAAAGGTTCTTCACAGAGCGGGTGGTCCATCACTGGACGCAAGCTCCCTGGGGAAACTGTTATGGCATCAAGCCTCTCTGGGTTCAAGGAGCATCTGGATAACATTTTTAATCATATGGTTTAGTTTTAGGTAGTCCTGTAAGCAGGGAGTTGGACTCAGTGATCGTTACAGGTCCTTTACAACTCTTAAGATATTCTATAATTCTAGGATTCAAATGTAGGAGAAAGCAGAAGACATTTCTCATTAAATCTGTGCATAAAGCAGTGAACTAGCATTTATCATGTTCTGAGACAGCAAAGTGAGAGCAAAGCAAACCTCTTCATTAACCTGAAGGAGCTTTAGTTAGACTATTCTGTGTGTAAGCACATGCTTAGTTATTTGATGATACACGGCTTACAGGGGAGATAATACAGTTGTATGTGAAACCTGTAACTGCAAAAAGGGCTTATTTTATGAAGTTTTATTGGCAGCTTTGTTGTTTTGGTTTGGTTTAGTTTTTTTTTTTTCCCCCCACTAATTAGATGTTACCATAATGTCAGCATAGACATTCAAGCAAAGGCTACCATGAGAGGACAGAAAAATACATCTTTCTAATGTATGTATTAATATGCACCTTTAAGCCCGTAAGGTAAAAAAAAGTTACCTGGTTTGCAAACAGTTGATATCTTGCTTAACAGAACATCTATCTTTTTGTCAGACCAGTCATGAAGAATACGGGAAAGGATATAAAGATCTGCTTCTGGGATATTATCCTTGAAAAAGTCACCTGTTGGAAAGCAGAGCTATTACATTCCCAGAGAAACTGCAGAGATCACCTCTACAAAATTAAATGAAACTGCAGAGGAGGAGGTAGGAGCTTCAGCAGAGGTAATGAAAGAAACAAGAATGAACAGGTACAGGTATGCAGTGATTTGCAGATAAGGAAAGCCCAGGTAAAGAGAAAAGCAGATCATAGGTAAGAATTCTGTAACATATAAAAAACTGAGAGAAAGCCTAAAACAAGGAAGAAGACATCATAGTAATTTGTAGCTACCATGTCTATCTTGCCTAGAAAAGCCTAAGACAAAAACATGCAGCCTCTACTCCCAGCGATACTCAAAAATTATTTCATTTATACTTACTTATTATCTACATTCTGCAACTGTAGCCATGTTGTTTTTATTCTCACAAGCCTGAGAAATACAATGTCCCGGTTTAGCATGGATTTGCTGTCATTGCCTTGTACTAAGACATGCTTGTGGGGCTGGAGTAGGATAGCACAACATTTTCTGCGTCAAAAGCATGCCTTGTGCTCCAGGATAACAGAAATAAGATAAAAGATCATGTGTGACATTTACCTGATAAATATGTCACTGAAGCTGTGTGTTGTCCTGAAGGATGGAAGTTAGAAGTATTTGCAATGACTTCCGGAAGGTCAAATACTGTGACCTTGAGATCTGGGTATATTTGTACTAATTCATGAGCCAGGGCTCCAGTGCAACCTGTTGGAAGTGTAAAAAAGTCAAATCAAGTATTTTCTCCCAGCATGTGCAGATATTTTTTTAAAAACAACATGTAAATAACATTAAAATAGACATGAAAGCAGAATTAGAGGTAGACAGCTCAGTGATTAACATGACTGTTTCCTAGTGGATAAAGTAATGCTTTAAAGCTTGGGGAATGCAGGCACAGCTCCTTACTGTCACAGAATTGTTAATAAGATCTTTGATACAAGTACCACTGTTTTTTTTTTAGAGCTAGAAGAACAGTAATGAAAAGGCAAGAATTTGTGGATGAAGAGTACTAGAACTATCTACTATTTATGACATACTTACAGGAAGAAGTTTGACAAATACTCTGGCATGGTGAGGGATAGAGATGGTAAATTCTTTGAGCTCTGCACAAATGGCAAAGTTTGCACTACTAGTATTGTGTTAATTCCTCTGACATGCTATCCCACCTCCCCTGGCACTAAGTAAAGTAATCTTTCCCTGTGTAATAACACTTTCTCTGTTCAACTTAAAACACAGGGCAAAAATGAGGACACTCACAAGAAGAGCTGTTATTTGTCTTCAATATTTGGTGGTCCTCTTAAATATTAATAACTGAAACCATACACAAAAGGAATCAATTCTAAAAGAACCAAAACCTTTTCATTCTAGCAGTGCAGCATGTCAAGTCTAACAGTCCAACATAGAGTGATTTAGACATGAATCCTCCAATACTTTTTAATGTCTTGGACATGCTAAAGCACATCAACAGCACATTTAAAATTGGAGCTCCCAGCCCAATATTCTAATAGCTGAGCCACAAACTATCTTGCTTTCTGTATTGAGCTGCATCAGTATGCAACTGATTGTGGCAAACATTAACTTATTTCAGATTACTCAGATACCATTTATGTAACTATGCTTTCAGTTAACTACACTCAGTCCTTTTATTTTAATGTTACCATACCAGAAAAATAACATATACATATGTTTTAATGAATATAGAGCTGAAATAAAACTTTCCCTTTAATTTCTGTATAAGTTCAATTACAAGCAATACCTCCTAAATCACAAGCAGATTTAAACTGTGAAAGATCAAATGCTGTAGCCACATCCCTTGCAGTCAGGTAGGCAATGCTGTGCATGGCAGCCATAAAATGTTGCTTCACCTCCTGGCTGTGATAATAGTCCTAAAAAGGAAAAAAAAAAAACCCCACCAAGTTTGTTTTCATTACATAACTAAAAGTATGTAGAACCAAGGCAGTAGCTGCACACCATTAACATTAGAATGCCAACATTAAAAGATAAGTTAAAAGTGCCATTGACTAGTTGCTCATCCAAGCTCTTTGCTGATAAGCAAATTTTTGGATCCCCTCCAAAGTACTGATCACAGACATATTTTGCAGTATGTCTCGAAGGACAAATAGTTGACTAGTCTGAAGCTGTTTGAGTCCTTGGTGATGTTCAAAGGACTATTAAATTCAGCATTTAAGCCCACTGAAGCTGGGGCAGTATAGCAGGAAAAAGAAGTAACCTAGAAAGTGTTATTAAAGATATGCCGTGCCACTGATACACATTTGCTAACATATCTGGCTGCCCAGCAAGGTATCTCCAGACTTTAAACTGTGTGAAAGACAGAATTGTTTCTTTAAGTCTCCTAAGTGTTCTTCCTTCATCTTAATACACTCACAAATTAATTTGATTCTAACATTTATTCTCCCACGATAGGAAAATAAGTAGATGACAGGGCCAAGCCATAGCTTAAAGAGTTCATGCTGTGAAGTGCAAGCCTTCAGTATCAGAATCTCATGCTTTTACCTTTGAAATGAAACTTATGCATGAATGCCTCCATGTATCCCTTTTGTACAGACTTAATCAGTTACATCTGGCTTTACAGCTGCCATGAAGCAAAGTATCTCTAGGTTGTGGTATGCAGAGTGCCACAGGCAGCCCATATTATCCTGTACACAAATGGAGCTCAGGGCTGAAATGATCATGACTACTGCCACAAGCATCACCCAAGTTGATAATTCTGATAATTAAGAATGGGTGAGATTCAGTTCAGCAACATTCAAACAAGTAGCATGTAAATGTGTCTACTGCAGGGTATCTCCTAAAGCCAAGTATATAAATTCCCTTTAACTTGCATTTGAAGGATTCCTAATGGAGGTTCTAGCACCAGTAATCTAGGTACTAATATTAGGCTAACAAGACCATAAGTCTTCAAAGGCCCTCAGTTTCTTCCATCAACAGTAAATCAGCTGTAGCTTTAGGAGACTGGCTTCATCAGCATCTAGAAAGTAAGTACACATTAAGAACCTCAGAATCAACTCTGAATTACAATTTAAGCCAGCACTGCTGTCAGAGGTTAAGTCCCTTCTGCTCACTCTGCTAGCCTTCTCCTTAAACACACACAAATATGTATGTCCTCCAGCATAGGCTAGTTACAATTCTATGTGATTCTCCAGTATGAACACACCCTCCTAGGCTAGCGTTGGACAACAAATGCTACAGAGATGGAAACAGATAGAAGAAAGGATTGCAATTCTAATCATAACTACATACTGCCCTGAATCATATACAAAACTAAACCTTCATAAAAAATTGTATCACTTCTCCACTTCATCGAGACAAAGCAACTTTGAAAATAGCTTTGATTATATAGCACAGATTAAACTGGATGTACATCACAAAAAAAAGTGATTTTTATCCAATATGGAAGGAGCGATAAGGTGTTATCTAGTGTTATGAAAAGGCCACATAAATGTAAGTGGTTGTTCTGAGAGTATGTTAGCTGGATGGGCAACAATTTAGCCAGAGAATTTTCATCAGCGCTTGAAATTCCCAGTATATTCTGTGATTGGTCCAGCACTTTAGAGCCTGAAGTTAAAGGTAAGAGAAATCTGGGACTAGTGAGTTTCATTATGTTTCTACTATTTCCAAGATTGATTATCTTTCTTAGCTCAGTCTCCCATTTGCTCCTAGATCAGTTCTGGACTCCTTACAGCTAGTTTTTATACTAATAAGAGTTTACATTACCTTAAATAAATCATCTTCTTTTGTTCCAAAGGCTCGATGGCTCTGCCTGCTGCCTTCTTTTACAGCAGACTCCAAATTTGTGAAGAGAGGCCAAAGGTGGTCATTAGAGTGGATAATATAGCCATGAACTGAGTATTCACCATCAGAGGTCAGGTAGGTATTTGCTGAATCTGTATTACTGTAACCTTATGGGAAGAAATCAGCTGTAATGAGCTTTATTTCATTATTTTACCACTGTCATTTAAAATCCAAAGGCATGTTTTCCTGCATAGCTGTTAAATAGCTAAAGGTCTTCTCATTCTTAAATGGAGCAAGTACTTTGTTTATAAAAAGAACTTAGATGCTGAAAGATAAAAATAAGCACTAATTTTAAATATTTTTTAAACTAGAGTATCAGACACCTAACATTCACTGAAGAGTATTATTATAAGTTCCTCATTCTTGACAGCATTTTTGTTTAGATTAGAAGTTCTCCTTTTCATTTCATGCTTTCACCAGGGCGTTTTGCCTTTAGGGCATTCTCCTTGGTCTTGTCCTCTAACAGACCTGAAAGTCTCCTTTATTTCCTTTTATTGGCACTTGACTGCTTCAGATCTTAACTATGTAAATGATGCATATGAAAACTTGTAACTACATAATGCAGACTGAAAAAAATAATCCCAGTACTGTCTCTCTCACCTACATACAACTTCAAGTACTGCTCCAGTCCAGAAGATGTACACATTCTGGAGCTCTCCTGTTTTTCTGCTGAAGATTTTGACTCTGCGTTGCTGAAGCAGGAAATTGAATTTGATCTTTTCTGATAGAGTAATATAATTACTTAGGTTGGAAAGGACCCTTGAGATCATCCAACCCAACCATTAGCCTAGTACTGCCATGTTCACCAGTAAATCATGTCACTAAGCACCCCATTTACAAGGCTTTTAAATAGCTCCAAGGATAGCAATTCAATCACTTCGCTGGACAGCCTGTTCAAGTGCTTTACAACTCCTTTGTTGAAGAAAGTTTTCCTAATATTCAATCTAAACCTCTCCGGTGCAATTTGGGACTGTTTCCCTCTTATCCTATCACTTGTTACTTCAAATAAGAGACCAACACCCACCTCACTACAACCTCCTTTCACAGAGTTGCAGAGATCGATAAGGTCTTCCCTTGGTGTACTTTCTCCAGGCTAAGCAACTCCAGTTCCCTCAGTTGCTCCTCCTAAGACTTTTCACCATCTTTGTTGCCCTTCTTTGAATACACTCCAGCACCCTAATGTCTTTCTTGTAGTGTGGGTACCAAAACTAAACACAGTACTCAAGATGTGGCCTCATCAGTGCTGTATACATGGGGACAATCACTTCCCTCCCTGGTCCTTCTAGCCAGGATGCTGTTGGCATTCTTGGACACCTGGGCACATTGTCAGCTCACATTCAGCTGGCTGTTGATCAACACTCCCTGTTCTTTTGGCACTGCACAGCTTTCTAGTCTCTCTTCCTCAAGGCTGTAGTGATGCATGGGGTTGTTATGACCCAAGTGCAAATGGTACAGCTGAACTAATATGCTGCTCCCTAGCACTGACCACAAAATCTTTCTTAGAAATGCAAAAGCAATCTAAGGTTTCCTCAAAGGAGACATGAATGTGTTCATTAATTAAAGCCTGCCCGCAAATGAAAGATTTTCAGCCACTAATAATGAAAGCAAAAGAGCATCAATCCATTCGCCTTTCCTTCAAGTTACCCTCATGATCCAGTCAGACTCTGTAATCTTCAAAGCACCTCTTCTAGTTCTGCATGTCTTTCAGTATTACACACAATTGCATGAAGGAAAAATTAGTCACCTTGGGGTGTTTTCTCCAGTAATCCAAGAGCAGCACATGCATCAAGGAGTCTTTCTGTTCCACACAAAGTGGCTGCAACCTCATTTGCAATATCCACTGCCTTCAGTGGTCCTTTATCTTTCAGATGATCAAATATTTTAAGTTTAGAGGCTACAAACAGAGCCTATGTGTAGGAAAAAATGTTAATTGTTAGAAGAACACGCTGATTTTAAAAGACTGCTAGCAAGAAACAAAATAAGTTTGTCTTTTGCCCAGAAATATTCTATGCAATTACTGAAAATGCACCACAGTTTAACAAGACTAAAAATTGCTATGATACATTTCATTTCCTTTCCTTTCAGGGGGTTTCACTATCCTAGTCAAGTAACAGAATTTTGAATGAAGATGTTTAGGAGAAAGAGGAACTCAAAATGTCCTGAGACATAGCCTACAGATTTTAAATTTGATAAACCCAAAACATAAGAAACAGGAGAGTTCCACTAAGGCACTGTTAACAGCCTCAGTTGCTATTAATACTGGTCTTTGTTTAATAATAAAAAAAATTAAACTTCAGAACACAACCGTACTGCATGCACACCTTAATGGGACATGTACACATGGAATGGAAAAAAGACAACAGCTAGTGCCTGATGGTGAAAAAAAAAAAAATCAGAGCCAATGCAGCTGTCTAAGCTGAAAAACTTAACTGGACTTTTAGAGCTGTGCTAACCAAACCAAACTAGAAAGATAGTGAGATGTGGTAATATATACCTCTCAATTTAAAATTAATTTGAAATTCTGCAGTTTCAGTATTCTGAACTAGTTAAAACATCTAAACCTGAGGAATTTGTGCAGCCCGTAAGAGTGGAAGCATACACAGCAGTCACTAAATCCATTTCTTGGCAATTGCAGGCAACTATAATGTACATTAAAAATCAAAGAGAGCCAAGGAAAAAATGGACTGACATTATGATTAATAAATATCACATGGAGGAAAATAAGGTCTACTACTGTGTGGATACATGTTTTATCATCTTTACCCTCTTTTTACAGTTTCCTTTGTTATTCTACTAAGAATGTATAGCTGGGATGTATTGCAATCCAAGCTTTCACAATACTGAGCCAAATGCAATTACTCTACAATCATTTGGATTCAAAGACCTGTTCAATCTTTGTATCACCTGGAAATTCAAAGAACAGGAAAGAGAAAGGTGAGAAAATAGGGTTAAAAACTTAGGTGATCCAATTCAAGGAGAGGGGAAAAAAAAAAGTCAAAGAAGAATCCTCAAAGTTCTGAGTATGGATCAGACTGTAAATTCAGAACATATCCAGTTTGAGAAGTATGATTTAGCCCTCGTCTCCTCCTGTTCTGCAACAGAGAGAGTCAAACAGGAACCAAGAGGACACCTGCAGGAAGTCCTTGAAACAACACTCAAGGAACAAAGTGAATAGAACTTGGAGCTTTGAGAAATCAAATACTGCTCTGCTCTTATCCCTATTCTACAAGTGGAGAGGCAATCAGTTTTGTCTGATCACAGCAAGCATTCATTGCAACTGGCAATTTATTTTATAAAGATACAAGCCTGAGCAAAAATATTCCCACTAGTTTAGCATGAAACTCAGCACTTCTTACTATGACTTTACACTGGCTTAGTGGGAAAAGAAAGCTTCTGCTTCTATTTATAGCCCCCACTGCTCAACAGCATCACATCACTGTAAACAATATAGATAACATGTCACAAAATGCTGATCTGAAGAAATTCTAAGCATCATCTTACCTATTTGAATACATTGGAACTCGCTCCCTTTGGACACATGGGGAAGTTTGCAAATACAGCAATCTGAAGGCTACCGTTATTTCAATATTGCTTTGCAAGCCTGCAAGCAGCACACCCACAGATCTGCAGTGACCGCACTGTGGTTTTCCTTCAGATCAGAGTGCAACTTTCTGCCTGTTCAGCAAAATTATTGTTTACTGCCTTGTGTGTTCCCTCTTTCCTCTCTCTAATTTTTATATCTTTAGTTCTATGTTCGTTGTTTCAAAGTCACATTAGCAGCATTTTCACTTCTTAAAACGTGAAAAATTTAATGGGAAACCAGTGATCTGTTTGAACAATTCGCGTTAATATGTCCTTCACCTTTTTCACTATTCACTTCACTATGCTCCAGCACTTAAGATGTCCATCTACTTATTTTCCATCATACTTGGCTGCTACACAGAGTGTGACCTTCTGTTTGTAAGCTGTATTGTGTATGTCTCCATCAGATACTGCATGGAGACTATCAGCTAAACATACTTGGAACATGAAACAAGGTTTAAAAAAATAATCTCCCTTAATGGGGAACAATAAAATTAAGATCTTCCACAGAATCATAATCCTATGCACTAAAAGCTAGAATAGAAATACATGCAATTCTTGTCACAGTTTTAAGTCTCATAACTGTATTAAATGCCTTCTTTACAGAGTATGTAAAGGTAACTTCCTTCCTTGCTTGATTGTGCTCCTGTGACCAGTAAAAAAAACCCACCCCAACAAAACCCAACAAACCAGTCTTTCTTTCCTGTGAACAAAAGAGATACATTTTTTTTTTGTCAGATAACTGAAATGTCATAAACTAGGTAAGAGCAAATACAGAAAGCCCCCAGTATTTGCACTGCAGCAGAAGTTATCTTCAACTCTCTGGTCCTTTTATACTAATTATTACTACATTGTTACCCCAGTTCATGTATTTCACCTTACCTTCTATTTATTGAAGTCTAATGAAACAATCTCAGTCAGCCATGTAATGAGTAGTTTGATTTTTTTCCCTCCATCCTTACCTTTGATGCTCTAAAACCATCCATCAGCTCTAGAATTTTTGGTGGAAGTTTTGTTGCACTTTTTGACGCTCCATTTTGATTTTCCATAGGTACCACAAAACCAGTTCTGACACTAGAACTGTTCTTGGAGTTGTAAATAGCTCCTAAGGAACACATTTCACTGCTGTCCAACTTATTAGCACCTTTGTGCTCTGTGAAATTTGAAGATTCACTTTCTCCATCACTTAGGTTCTCAAAAGTGTCCACAGAAGGGATAGAGTCATACTTCTTATGCTGTATACTATGTTTAGGAGGTGGACAGTACAATTCTCCTAGTTTTTTGCAGAAGTGATTCAGGGGAAATCCCACCACATTCAGGAAGTCTCCATGGACATATTCAACTAACATTCCACCAAGCGCCTGGATTCCATATCCACCAGCCTTGTCCCTGTGGAAAAGAAAGCAAAACCAACATACATCTAACTGAAGTTAAGAGTAAAGGCAGCACAGAACACTAACCCATCAGTACTGCAGAGTCGGGAATAAAGACTCGTACTGAAATCAGAGGCAGACTAAATCTACAAGTTAAGCCAAACATTTATAAATCGCATGATAAATACAAGAATCAGCATTTCTACTAAGGGTAAGCAGCCTAAGCTCTTTCTGCTTCAGACAATCCAAGTCCCATAGTCACTTACACAGGAGATACATCAGCTGACTGCAGTCAGATTGTGTTGCCATAATATTGCTACTGAGTCACCCAGCTGCATAGTGACATTTGCTCTATCCTACAAAACGCTGAAGGGCGTTTAGGGATACACTAGCTCCAGAAGGAGCTCGCACTGAAGAAGACATCTCAGAACTCAACCATTGTAGTATGTGTCTGGCAGATCACAGGAATATGCAAAATGAGGATCAGGAAAATAGGACTTTCCTGAGGAGGAGCAATCTATCCAAATACAAAATCCACTACCATCCCATTTGTCTCTATGAAATTATTGTGTCACCCCCTGAGATATAGCAGAGTTGTGGTTCACAACACTGTGCTCTCAGATGACAATGTAATACTAGTAATTTGGCACAGGAAATGTATTTCACAGAGAGTAACCTTGGAAATCTGATTTGTCTTTAGGTGTAATTAAGCACATTCCACTGTGAGGAATGTAAATGCATTCCAGCAGATAAGCTGCAATATACCAACAATCTTACTCTTCATATTTAAGGAAGAAGGCAATTAGAAGTATGCTTACTACAACATGATAACACAAGAATCTGAAAGCCTAAGTCAACTTTTGAAACCGAAGGTCAGTCAGTCTCAGATCTATTAACTTCAGGTAGAATGGAATTACAAAATTAACTTGTGAAAGGTTACTACACAAAAAAAGATTGTAGATTTTTTATTTTATGATTTTATTTGAACCAGTTTTCCACATTTTTAGAACTTATTTCTGGATTCCCTTTTCAATAGTCTCCCAAGAGAAATGGAGGAATCTGCATCCCAACAAATGGAATTTTTGTATTACTATAAACCATGGAACAGGGCTTTTCCTTTAATCTTGCACTTTAAGCACCACTGTATAGCTTTGTCATTGTTTAAATTATTCCTTCTTTTATAAGATACTTAAGACTTAGACTATCTAAATAAGGAACATTCTTATGATTACAAAATATTTTAATTTTTAAATGAAGTTATTCTAGTATATGCTGACAGAGAGGCAAAAACCGCCATGAATATCAAAAGCAGTGATAATCATAGTCCCAGCAAGGGCATTAACACAATTTGCCACATTTTTTTAGTGTTATTCTGAACTTTATATTTTGGCATTGGATGTTGAGATGTCTCTACTTCAGGTATATCTTGTAGTCCAAAAATGTGATGCTAGTAACAGTTCCATTGATTTTTCAACAAGTGTTTTCCATGCTAAACTCCAGAATGTACCCATATTTATATAGCCCTCAAAACTAGCTCTGGCTATTCTGGCTGGCATCTGTAAGTGGATACTTTCATTAGGACAGCACTAACTTTAAGGTTTAATTTATAATACTAGGCACAACATCAGCTAATTTGCATTATAATTTTAAAAAATAATTTTAAAGACCTTTTGACAAACAGTAAGATAACTGCTGCCACCAAACCATTTTTAAATTAACTACCTGTTATAAGGGATACCTGATTTCAGTAGGAATTTGTGCAAAATACACTTATTAAAAACAAGTAACTTCACAATCAATAAACCCACACAAAATACAGCAGGAATGTCTGCAACATCCACTGAGTATTTTTTTTAGAAGACATGAACCAAACCCACACAAAATACAATGGGAGAAATGTCAAGAAAGAGCTCTAAGAGGTGACTCTTGAAGAGCACATTCTTTATGAGCTGTAGAACTTTAACTTTAGTCATACCACAAAATAGTATATATATATATATTCATATAAATATCTGAATTGTCCAACACAGAGCCAATGATCAAATAAATCACTGTTGCACTAACAACAATTACTGGTCCTACAAATGAAGAGAGATGCTTGGTTGGGTTTTAGGTAGGTTTCCAAAGGCAAGAATATGTGTGTGAGAGTTGCATATGTGTCTTGGTCCATACAGTTACAAATATCAGCCACATTAGACAAAGTCCATCTGAGCTTATGACTGGGATTCACTATTAGAAAGATACAGACACATCACTGACAAAATTCACCTTTAATGAAGCACAGATTTAAAATTCATTAGAAACTGTGCACTAATTTTTTGCATTAGTATCAACTACTAGTGAGTTGATGGATACTCAAACTTAGGTATCTTCATGTAGCTACAGATCAGATTAAGTCCCACCTTTAGTTCCTTTAAATACAAACTTAGTGGTTTCATAGAGGAGAGAGAGAGCTAAGCAGAAGCAGAACTTGGTCACCTCTCCTTATGGAAGAGCAACAGCTAGATGCCCGGTCAGTTGACACACATCATACAATCATTTAGAAATGCATTTCCATTTGAACAGGAACTTGCAAAGGAGCAGAGAAATAGGCAGGTACAAGAAACAGTAACAGTACTTGTTACTGAGTTCTGGTGAATGAAGAGCATCTATTTTATACAGAGCAACATGATATATTGAAAACAAGATTCAAATTTAATTCTAGTATAAGTACAATACAGCTCCCCTTACTTCTATAATCCTGCACCTGGTAGATTTTTGCTTTTATTCTCTAAGAGTTGATAATCTCAAGATATCCATGAGGTAATTTGTGCTGGGAGACTGCAATTATTTGCAAAATCTAAAAGATCCATTTGCTGTAGCTTTGAAGAAAGCAGCTCTTTGAGGAAAATTATACAAAGGAAGAAAGTTAGACATTTATATTCTGCATTTTATTACTTCAGCTTTAAGTCTGAACTGTAGAGCTCCAGACTCTATAATGACCCCTTTCCCAGAGTGCAGTAGGGTCCTTTGGTTTCATTGCCACCATTTAGAGCAAAGATACCAAAAACCACGTAGGATCTTCAGAATGGAAGTTGTGAGCAGAGAATGAGAGGGAAGATTACAAGTGGAAGATTACAAAATAAAAAGCTGGGTCAAAGAAGCTGGCATAATCCAAATGTATTCATTAAACAAGCCCAAAATATCCAGGATTACTATGGTCCAGCCCTATTTCTACAGGGAGTCAGGAAAGAAGAAAGACACTTTGCCAGGAGGCAGAAAATCCTTGCTTGTGAAGAGGGACATGAATGAAACATCAAGGGGAAAGGCCATCTTTCTGCAGCCAAAATTTTGGAGGTTTTTATAGCCTCATCACAGTCTACCTTTAGATAGTGCTTTCCCTCCTCCCTTATTCATACTTTAAGTGAGCTATATATTTTTAGAATTAGTTCCCCTGTCAACAGTGATTGGCTTTTAAAATATTATATGCAAATTTTGTCCTTTCTATCTAAAGAACTCAATCCAATCCTCAACAGCACAAGACAGTAAATAAGCAAATGATCATTTGAACTGCAGTAGCTTTTAGAAAAAAACTGTATGCATATAAATATGCAATCACTATGGGTGGCCATGGAGAAGGGGACAAAAAATTGGAAAAAAAACCAACCAACCAACCAACCAACCAAAGAAAAACTCACAGGAAAAAAACATCCCAAAATGCCAAGAAAGACTTCTTACTGTTTTGCAAAATTTACAGGAAACTGTATTTATAGTTCCTTTGCAAGGCCAGAGCAAATGCTTTCGATCTTTTTGTTACAAACTATTTTTGCCAAAGCACTCTTCTCTGCATAATCCAGTTTTACTTCAGTGTTGTTAAACTGGGAACCTTTCCTGCTCAGAAAGTATGCCTCACTTAGGCGTCACTTAAATCCAAAGTCTACACTGACTCTTTTTTCCCCAGTGAAAACATGACTGTATTGTTTTATAGCACAAATGAGTTAAAAAACCACCGTGACTGATATTCTTACAGTCAGAATTGAAGTTACAAAGCCAAGAGTTCACCTTCGATCACCAGATAAGCAGTCCATAGTGCTATGACCTGATTTGCCTTTACTAAGCTTCAGCTAACACAAAGGAAAGGCTAACTCCACAAAGTCACAAACATCCCCTTGTTGTCTCCAAATAAGTACTTAAAAAAGAAACAAAACCAAATAATCTAGTCGACTTCATCTTTGAAGTAGTTAGACATTCCATTCTCATGTTTCTTCTGTGGAATCATTACTGTCTGTAAGTAACCAGTACATTACAAGGGTAGCCATAAGCTAATAAGACAGTTACGGCACAGGAACATGTATAAGCTAGCCACAAGAATAAGTGAAAATTAAGCTGGTATTTCTTGCCATCACATCAGTGTGATTTTCATAAACTAAATAACCAAGTTCTAGCTTCTTTCAGTGAAGATTTCCAATACCCTTATTATCCAATACTCATTCTGTTCACTTAATACTATAATGAGATCTATTCATTGTGTCAGGTATCCAAGCTCCCTGGGTGCCTCTGTTAACAGAGAGGTAATTATGTATTGCAGGAGGACTTGCTCTAATCCAGAGTATTTAAACAATCTTCACTTTTCAAATTTATTAGGGTAATAAAGATAGTAACAATAAAAATAAATGCACCTTATCTGGAGGAATAACCTCTGGACAGGAAGAACAGAATACCCATCATGCATCACCCATGCTGTAATTTATCACATACACACAGCAAAGTTTTACAAAACACAGAACAAAAGGGTTTATGCTGTTGGCTACTAACATACTCTAAGACCTATTAGGCTAGATAATATCACCCAAGTAATGTGTGATAGCTCATGGTCTTTACTTACATTGGCTCCCCACTATGAATGTACTCCCACAAGAGCTCTTCAGACAGGTCAGAAAATTTTACTTTAGTCTCTTCATAGAAATCAGTGACTTCTGTCTCTAGCTGATTATCTATGGAAAATAAAAGGGTCTTATTAGAAATGGAAACTATAGTTCAGGGAGCATAACATCTCACTTTTATTTTGCATTAATTCCCAAACGAAAACATAAAGCTGCTACACAGATGTATCAAATGACTAATAATGCTCTTCAGGGATAGTCATAACTTCACTAAAAAAGCAAAAGCTTACATTTTCAACCTCTGCAGTCTTACCTTTGGGCTAACAGGTTGCTCTCCCTGTGTGGGATGCTCTCTTAATGATGTTTATGCAGAGCTTTTCACGGACTGCTAGCATACACATCCAGCACTGAGTACAAAAAAGGCTACAAACACCCCTCTAACTTTATGACTGTTGTCAAAGAACTCTTAACAGTACCTCACAGTTAAACATGTATCTGTTATAAATGAGTGAATGTGAACATGCAGTGGTATCTGCACTGTAGATTCAGGCATCCAACCGTCCCATCAGTAACCATCACTGCCATTTCTGTATCATCTCTCAAGAAATAAGATTATTTCAGACTTCTTTATTTAGAATTGGTTGAGAAGGCCAGAGGACCCTGTTGCATGTGGTACACTGTGAATATGGTATCATAGCAGATGGAGGCTTTTCTAAAATGAAACAGCCTTGCACAAATGAGTGGGCATGTTATGAATAATTAGCTTTCTAATGTTTCCTATGAGTACAAAGATCAGCATCTCCTGTTACTGCTGTTTTGATGGCACAAAAGTTCTTGAGGAGGAGTGAGAAAAACTCATAGTACAGACCAATGGAAGAATACTGTTAGTGATGTTAGTGCTGAAAATACATTTAGCAATCTAGACGAAATAATTTTTTTTTCACAAGAAGATGTGAAGAGTATGATGTTTTACAGTACTGATTAAAAAAAAAAAAATCAGCTGCACCTCCACTGATTGCATCACTTGGGGGATATGCAGACATGATAATTTTATTAATCTGAATATGATGTGGCTAAAATCTGTAAACTTCAGATGAAACATGCTGTCACCTGTCATAGCATCGAGACTACAGTTCTGTGCACTTTAACTTTCTTCCTAGATAAAAAAAGGTATTATTATTCTTGCTGAACTGCTCACAAGAACCCTTGATAACATGTTTGGGGGTTTTTATTTGCAGCAGCTCTCCTTCTATTATACTAGCATATTGATAAGTGTACTGGATCAATGACTATTTCTGTTAGAAGAGTTAAGAGCAATCATTCCAGTGAAGATTAAGAGCTGTAAGTGATTTTCCTACAGAGACTATGTACAGTGAAATTTTAGAAAAATGTTTTAGAGGAAGTTCTACTAAAAGATTATTGACATAATTATCAGAGCAAGTCCTTCAAACCACAAATTGTATTAATGGTACAGTTCTCATAAGAGACACTTGCTTACTATATAAACTGTCTGATAAAGAACATTGATTTAGTGCTCCCTACAGTTCACTAACAGTCTGAGGTATTAAATATTTTACTCATCCCCTAAAAACGGGCTTTTAAGTTGCCATTACTGACTGAAAAATGAAATAACAACAGTTGCAGCAGCTACTTGTATTCATCAGCCACTGTAAACAGAACACAGGAATAAAGTTAACCCAGATCAGATTCTGCTTCATCCCATTCTGTAGTGACTTGAATTTAATTTATAATATCCCTAGAGTATACAGTTGTCTTTTAATTAGTCCCATACCCTTCAGAGGAAATATTTCTAAAGTCCATTTTATTTTGCCATTCTCCTTCCTGCATGAAAGCTGAATACAGTAAGCATGTTGGCTTTTGTGGGGGTGCTTCTAATTTATGTATTTATAAGATAATTCCCATCATGAGTATGAAGCCAATCCAGACTGTATATGAAGAGTTTCAATCCTGTTTCTTCTCAAGTCCTTATGACAGTAATTTTTAATGAAAATACCAAGTTTTAATAAAATGACAGATATACCTTTACTGCTGCAATGTATAATAGCCACTCCTGTGAAAACACTGTGCTCTTTCCCATTCAACCTGTCAGGAAAGAAGTACAGAATGAATGGTTTTATGAAATTTGTTATGTGCAAAAATGTTCTACATGATTATGTTACTACAGCCTGAGAAACAGACCATTATATTAAAGCATCACTTGATGATTCTGATATGTATCCTTATTAAATGTATTTTATTTTTCAATATAGGTGAAAAGATATTGGTAAAATGAACAAACAAAAACAATCTCAAGAGATTCAACAATTTCAACAATCTAAAATCTCATTTGTACCAATAGCTACACATAATTCATGGTATAAGCTTATTAGCTGTACACAGAGAAACAACTATTTCAGATGCAATCAGCATAAACACTACTATTACAGGCATCTTCACTGAAAGCTGGCAATAAATAGCTAGGTGATACAAATTAGTCTCAACAAATGATAGGTAGATAGAGCTTATGTAGCCACTTTGTCCACACTGGCCCCAGGGCTCCCATGGCAGAGTGTAGAGTAAGAGAGCCTGAATTCCCTCGTTCCCTGCACCCATGGGCTTGCTCTTGTAGTGGCTCCAGAGCGCCATACTGTGGCCGGTTAATTTTGAGGGGTTTATTAATCTAACGTGCATGAAGTATTAGTGTAAATAGCATGAGAACTTGAATCTTGGGAGAAACTAATCAAGGAATATTCTTCTAGAGATTACCTTGGCTATTTGATGTGATCAGAAAAACCTCACACCCTTACTATCCTCCACGAGATTCCACATAAATAACTGCAAGGTGAAACAGTGAGTGAAAATTTTAATCGGACACCTTGGATATATGCAAAAATGTATCTTTTCTGCATTTTTTTCCTGTACTAAGAAGATAAAATTTAAGTGTACTTCCTATGCATAAGTAACAGATTGACATACTGAACTTAAAAAACAAACACCACAAAACACCAAAAAACAACCCCCAACCCATTTCAATGTGTTAGTAAATTAAGATCTGTAACCAAAAAATGGTACTATTTATGAACTACTCAAACTTGGCACAATTTGAAACAAAAACAGTCTTGAGAAACCTCTTGCCAGACTCCTTTTAGCACCTCTTACTAATTATATATGCTACTTTTAGAAGTAGTAGTTTTAAAATTATTTTTTAAGTTAGGCTGAATTTTTGATCTTTTGGCATGTTACTAAGACATCAATGAAATAATGTAAATCTAAAAGCAAACTCAAAAAACTATGAAGCCACTTGCATTCACTCCTCAGGAGATACCTGAGTTAAAACGTAAACTGGTGAAACCTCTTCCATATTCTGGTGCACCTTTTCTGTATTCCCCTCCTAAATCAGAAGCCTCAGCAGTGGGTTCATCACCCTTCCCAAAAGAGGTGCTTAGAATTACTTAGTTTTTGCTTCTAAAAGATTCATTAAGCTTGCAGGGGAAAGTATCCTTTAGGAAAAAAGCAGCAGCCTCAAAACCCATCAACCCACCACCTATGGTGATCATTGATGGAAGTAGAATTTGCCTCCTCGGCAGAAATTAAAGCAACTGTCTATGAACATGTGTCTTGCATATGCAATATTCTTCCTTTACATGTCAAGCCTCAGTGACTTCTATGATGGTCCTCCTTCCCATTGTGATTTTTCTCTTTATCTCCCCTTCCTATAACAGTTGAAGCATACATACAGTCTTGTGATAAGTAACCCTGAAAACTAATTCAAGTGAGAACAAAATGGTTCATTATGTCCTTTATCAGCTTCCTAAGGTGAAGGGACAAAAGCAAGTACCTGTGAGTAATCTTTTTACAATCTAACTTTTTCAGCAGCAGAACTGGCTTACTCTATTTAAAAATGACTGACATTAAAAATTATGGTGTTTTCATATATATCGAGGAACCTATAGAGCACCTTTTCAAACAAACAGCTTAATATACACATATATAAAACTACAGACCTTGACAGCATCCTATAAGCATCTTGCTTATCAACTGGTTTCTCCAGGATTTCCTCATCCACAGACTAAAATGAAAAGACAAAGTGAGTGTGCTGCTTTTTCTCCCTTTTCAGAAATTGATCTCAAAAATTACATTTAAACCATGATTTCAGCCAGAGCTTCAAACACAAGTGGACTGAGTAGAGGAAGAAGAACAGATACTTTGGTAGAAGAGGTAATTTAGTGTCAAGAGCGTGAGTGCAACATTCATGGCATCCACATGCTTAATGTTCTTGGTCTCTGAGAGATGGCAAATACAAAGCAATGCCCACTACAAGGCACAACACTGAACAGTTCACATGATCTTCTCGACAGTCAACAGCTGCCTGAGAACAGAATTTCCATTACATATTAGAGGATCAGATGCAGTATGTATGCAACACAAGTGTCTCTGCAAAAACAGCAGCAAGATTTCTAGCACTCAAGATAATCAAAAAGTGTCTCACTGGTTAAAAAACAACCCTACAACTCACACTCACAAAACATGAAAGGCTACATTATATTGCAGGTAAAACTTCTCAGTGAAGACAACTTTCCCATTTTAACTTTAAACCTAAACATAAAAGTATTTTCTTGTCAGATGACTTCTTACCACAATAGTGTCTGCTCCTATGACAACATCAGGTGTTCTCAAGTGTTTCTGCAAAGGCATAAAGAAAGAAGATATTTCTTAAAAGAGGTAGAAGAACCAAACATTTTAAAACTTAATGTAAGCAAGCATAAACTTGCTGGTTTACAAATAGGGCTCTACGCTAATCTGAAAGCAAGACACTACTTCCCCCTTCACACTTTTTACAAAATAGTAATTTTTTTTATATCACCATAAAAGTGAGGCAGACAGGGACTTGAGCAGACCATCCTCCGGTCAAATTTCTGCCTAAACTTGTTACTGATTAACAAATACAACCAGAAAAGAACTAACTGCATTCTCAAAAGTAATTTTGGTCTTCAAGGAAGCAGACAGAACTCCTTTAAAGGAAGTGCCCAGTATTTGGAAACAAGGGATTCTAAGCCCTCTAGAATCTTGTAACCAAGTCAGGTTTTACTGAAGAAAACCCACAAAAACCAACACTCCAACTTTTTTTAGCTACACTTTGATTATACCTCTGAAAAGGGAACACATACAGTCCATTTGGGGAATGGGGGGGGTGTATATAAATATTCCTTGCAGCCATTTCTTGGTTTTAAACTTTTAATCCATAGTTACAAGTGAGGTTTGATTTACTTGCATGTTATGAAGCAGTTATTATTTAACACAGCAAAACAGGAAACTTGTCTTTAATAGTAATATTACATTAAAAAGTTTGTAGGAAAGTGATTCTCCTGTAGAAATGCTGTTGATGTGCTTTAGTAAGATTATTTAAAGCTATCACTGAAAAATATTCCTGTACGAAGAAGCACTTCGAAATCCACCGAATTAACATACTGTTTCGCAATGAAAGTCCAGTGTAAGTCAGTTAGCGGGGCTCGGTTTAAAATCCACTCTCCTAATGTTATAGCATTCTCTGACAGACACACGGATAACGATTTACACTGGAGATAATGCAATATTTGCTTTGAAGAATGGTGACATCTGGTTACATTGTTGGTTTAAAGTGTTCCACATTCCCTTTCTGCTACCAATATAGGCTCAACACACATACTCCTCTCATTCAGAGAGATGTATCATAAAAAAATTATTATGGTACACTTTGTGAGATCTAATCAGCTGGATGTTGAAATAGGTTCTTGTAGTGAGCAGCCTCACTTGTTCAAAACCAGTGATCCAAGTCAAGGACAGAAGTCAAGTATGCCACTGGTGGTGTAAGTTGCATCGCTAACTTTGATAATATTTAAGATACGAAATGTGTGCCTTGACTACAGAATATGTGTGCCCTTCTGAAAATGAAATTGCTTGTTTCTTTGTCCAGAATGCTTTAAAACACAACTCGTGTTCTTTTCTGCTCTGCTCTAGCACTTCTATAGACACAACTTCCGACCTGTTCTCTTGCCACAACCAATCAGTTGAACAACTGTTAATGAAAAATAATGTAACAAAGTGCTAGATTCATACTAATGTTTTCCCATACAATCTACCTCCTCAGTAAACAAATACCTCGAATGAAAAAACTGTCCCAGCCACACACCTGACTGTTGGAAGGAACTATGAAGTATTTGTAACAAAAAAGAGGAGTACTTCCTGACAAGAGGGGCAGGTCACTTCTGTTTGCAGAAAGCACAAACGGCAGGCACAAGGTGCCTTTTGCTTTTTTGTTGGGGTTTTATTGTTCCTTTTGTTTTGTTTGTAGTTAATTTTGGGAAGCTATCTTTCAAAAATGAGAGAAGAACATCCATTTGATTCTAGTGGGGAAGACCACAGAATCAGAATGTTAGTGCTTGGAAAGGACCTCCAAAGATCATCAAGTCCAAACCCCTTGCCAAAGCAGGGCCACCTAGGGTAGTCTGAACAGGAATGCATCCAGACAGGTCTTGATCCAGAGAAAGAGCCTCCACAACCTCTCTGGGCAGCCTGTTCCAGTCCTCCATCACCCTCACTATAAATAAGTTTCTCCTTATGTTGAGGTCTTTCTCCATGGAGCTGCTGTCCAGCAGAGCAGCCCCTAATCTATACTGGTGTCTGTTGTTATTCCTCCCCAAATGCAGGACCCTGCACTTGCCCTTATTGAACTTCATGAGGTTTGCCTTCACCCAGCTCTCCAGCCTGTCCAGATTTTGTTGGATGGCAGCACAGCCTGACAAGGTGTTGGCCACTCCCCCCTGACAGTTTTCTGTCATCATCAAAATTGCTGAATGTACTGAGAGACCACCTAAGAAGTACATGCAAATGAAGCCACAGTAGCAGGCACCACTTAAAGACAAAAATCTCACTGTGAAATTGGTGGTAACTTACTACATGCATTCTGTTTGCTACTTCAAGAGCTTTTTGTTTTGCTGTTTCCATAGCATACTCATAAGGGGCTGCAAAAGATGACTTTTCAAGTGTCTCCTTAAACCAGGATGGAACCACTTCAAACCGCAGCCCCTGTAACAAAGAAAAGCAATACAATCCAGTCTTGTTATCAAAGGCTATTAAAGCAACAAAAACTCAACCACAAAAAACAGCCTGACCAACTAAAAGCCTCAAAACCCCACCAAAATGGTGAGCAAAAAGAACAAACAAAACTTCCAACAGAAAGAATTTTTAAAACTGTTGTTTACTATACTACTAGGTTAAAAAAAAAAAAAGTCTGTCCATAGCACTTTACTTGTGCAGCTGTAGTAGGTATTTTTACAAGAGCTTTAACACCCAGCCTTTATATGTCATTATACATGTGACAAACAGAAAACAAGAGCCAGTTTCTGTAAGGTCTTGTCAAAACAAATCTATTCTTCCTACTTCTTGCCCATATTCATACCCATAAATTTACAGCACCTACTTATGTGCTAGTAATGCAGTGCACGCTTGAACCTTGATGCATCTATTTTGAAAAGAACATGCTTTCTCCCATTCAAATTCAATGTCTCTCATGAAGAACAGCCCACTATGAGCAACCTAAATTAGATGCATTATAATAAGCAAATGCCTTTCAAAACTCTCCTGCAGTATGCCCAGTTAAGTCGACATATTCCTCCACAGAGGGGGACCGGTCTGAATGGGTTTTGGCTTCCTTGGCACTTCCCAAGTGCTTTTCAGAAGTAAGCCTCAGCTATCCTATTCCCCTGCTAGCCTCCCCTTCCCTGTTCAGAATATTAATCTCATGATGCTCAGGACAAACTCCAGAAATTTCAGTATTAAGTAAATCAAGGGAAATCGAATTTTTAATCACTGCAGTCCATTTCAAGACCTTCCAAACGTTTCTACGGTATGCCATAAGTTATTATTCTGGCATTTTTCAGCCAGAGCAAGTCCTATTTTTCTTTTTTTTTTTAATGCCACTATCTGTCAGCAGCATACTTTAATCTGATCACACACTAATCGAATGCACACGTACTTGCTTAGAAAACTGACCAAGATGAATCTGGACTGACAAAACTTAATTTCATAGGTAAGGTGGGGAGCAGCTCGGCGAGCAGAAACGAGACGGCAGCCGGCAGGTCTCGCTGTTTGAGAGCCCCAGAAACCCCCAGCTCTGCATGCCGCGGCCCAGGCCACCAGCCGGGCACGGGCGCGGGCAAGCCTGGCGGTTGTGCCGCCACCACTGTCACCCCCAAACATAATGAACCGCTCAGGTTTCTGCCCAGACAGTGCGGCCAGCTCCGGGGAGCTGTTCGCCCGGAGGATCAAGCGGCGACGGGCCCAGCAGGCCCAACCTAGCCCTAGGCAGCCGCTACGCGCGCTCGGCGCCTGCGCGCTCCACAGCCTGAGGCAGCGCCAACCTTCTCCCCCGTTCCGGCAAGGTGAGCAGCCCGCCCGCACTCACCACGTTGGTGAGGATCTCCTGCCGGCGCGGCGAGGCGCTGGCCAGCACCACCCTCTTGCTGACTAGCTTCCCCAGCACCGGGTTCAACACCATGGCGGCCACTGCGCCTCAGACTCCCGCTCAGCGCAGACCGAGGGCGGGGTAGGGGGGTGGCGGCCGGCTTATAGTGCGCCGAGGCTGCGGGGCGGAGCCGGTTCAGAACCGTCCCGGTGAGCTGCGGAGTGCCTGCGGCGCCAAGGCGGGCGGGTAACTCCGGAACCTGGGCCAGGGCAAGGGGTGGTTCAACCCGCCCGCCCCCGGCGATCCCAGCTGCCTGTGGGCTCTGGCGGCCTCACGGAAGTGAGCAATGCGGTACCTGTGAGGGGGTAGGGCAGCTGTAACTGTACGGTGCTGTTGGCTTAAATGAAGAGGAGTGGAAAGCACGGGCATGCTTTGTGTTGTGGGAGCCACGTTTAACACTCTTTAATTCCTGAATGAGTATTCAGCAAACAGCTTTTTTTTTTTTTTTTTTTTTTTTTTTAATGCTTTCCTGTCAGAACGAGATGTAACCATCGTTTGATTTGGTGCATATTTTAGACATTCATGTTTGGCCTTTTAAAGAGTAGAAAAAGGTCAACGTAAGAACTCAGATTTATTCCCAGTAATTTGCAAACACTGTGATGCTATGTGTTTTCTGTTACTTACTAGGAAAGGGAAGTATGTACTCTGGTGTTAAAAAATACATCCAGTCACAGCAATGGCAATTTGCACTGAATAGATGTGTCTCTTGGTATCTATCTCGTGGACTGTCTGCTTCTTTGCATGTATTAGGGGTTGTCAAATGCAAGTCCAGTAGAAGTGATTGTGCTCCTGTTGCCAAGGTGCCCCTAGCAGTGAGGATGAGCACTGGTCTGGGAGTGCTTTTCCAAACCAATTGTATAGTCTGTGTACCCATGGATGCAGGGCAAAGCACACAGAGCAACACAGGCAGGCGCATACAGCACTTAGATGCAAACAGCACCAAAGGTGTCATTGGTGTTTCCTGACTGGTCGCTCAGTTTGAAGATCTGTTGGTGAAAAACACACCTCCCGTACCTCCCTACCTTCATGGACCCCTCCAATAGCAGACTTCAGGCAAGACCACTGTGGCATCAGGGAGGGGCTGGGGCAGTCTCCCTTGTGATGCTGCTGGGACTCTCCCTAGCCTTTGGCTTTCTACTTCTGTCATAGTGCACAAGGGTCAGTTATTGTTGTATGTCATCCCAAGTATCAGAATTTAAATTCTTTTCATGGGTGGGAGTGACTTGAGAGCATAATTGAAAATTTAAAGACATTTCTTCCTCAGTCAAAAAGTACTAAGAACCTAGGGAAATTGTACTAACTTGAAAGCAGAGAGAAAATGGTTACATTAAGTACAATGGTGAATGGAGACAGCCGTCCTCTGCAAAACCGTAATACTGAAAATAGGTTTGGGATAACTGGAGAGGTACCTAGGAAAAAAGGACCTGTGTGAAACAGAAATAGTCTGTGCTTGTCATACAGCTTGTCTTTTTTTTCCCACTGTTGTTTTTGAGACGGGGAACTGCAACACTGCTTTTAAAAACAAGGAAATGTGAAAGATGCTACAGAAATGGTAAACAGTATCATATGATATAATACATATTTTTGGCTGAATAAAAGAATAGAAATAGCATCAAATAACACAAACATGTTTCCTCACACACATAGGACAAAGATGTGGAGTTACTCCTCTTGGAAAAAATATTGCATCCTTAATCCTAATGCCTGCAAGTTTAACACAATTGTAAATCTTAGCATGCGTACATCTCCAACATGGCCTCAACACTAATCAAAGAAAAGAAAATTGCAATTGCATGGATCTTTCTAGCACTTGGGAACCACTTCTTATCCAGAGTCATCTTTCTGTACTATGCCTTGCTTTGTATGGGCTACAGGCAAGGTTGACAAACTAAATTTGGACACTCCAGAGGAGCAAGACAGTAATGCAAAGTTTTCCGTCTCAAACCAATGGGCCTTATATTCTTTTTTTTCCTTGTTTTATTTGGTCTTTCAATCAGCTTTTTTTTTTTTTTTTCACTGGCATAAAAACAAAGCAATGAAGTTGTAACTCTGACCCAACACATACACATGAAGAATGGACTTGACCTGTTCCTGACAACTTATTTGGATAGACACAGATCTGTCTCTACTCATCTCTAGAGCCTGTAGAGATGCATACAAGACAACTCATCTTTCTTAAATGTGGCAACCTATTAAGATTAAGACAAGCTTGACTTGCCTCCCTTTGCTGAATTTTGCTTGAGTGCTGCTCCTCTGATTTGCACAACATATATTTTAAAGTTTAAATAAATAAATAATGAGCAATTTATCCAAATTATTTTCTAAGAAAGTTCAGACAATGTACAAACATAAAACCTATTATTATACAATTAGTTGTGGCTTTTAAATGATGTTAAGGAACAGTAATTGCTACATTTGGTATTTTGATAAACTTACATGGCAGTGTGATTTAGTTTGTTTAAAAGATAAAAACAATGAATCTGTTGACATGCATGTTTTCATTTACTGTTATGTTGTTAATGTAAATAAGTGTAAATGGTGTAAATGTTAATCCAAAGAACCCAATGAGAAATGCTAAACCACACTAAGTAAATTATTACAGTTGGGAGAGGCTTGACAACTATTCACTACTGCTCCATAGCAGCCTAGCAAGAGCCAAGCAGAACAAGTATGAGGCTGCAGCAAGGTGACCAAAGTGAAAATCAATGACACCAGCAGTTATCAGAAATGTTTCTGTCTTCTCTGGCTGTGCTAGTCAAAGATTAGCTTGTCCAAGGCTGGTTATGAAACTGTTGACTTTTTCAAATATCCAAGGTATCTTGAACAAAAGCAAAATAGCAGTTAGAGCTCTGAACTGCAGAGACCTTTCCTCAATATATTTCTTTTTTCTCCCTATAGTTTTGGACTTTTCAGCACTCATATTTCTGTGATAGCCATCACAGTAATACATGCAAGTATATAAAGAACACTATGATAATCAAATTATAGTGCCTATTTCTATGTATATTGCAATGAGTGGACTTTGGCCTAGATGTATTATTTGGCTGAGTTACCTGTGCAAGTACAAGATCAACTTGTTTAAGGAACAACAGGTTTCCTTTGTGAAGAAGTTAGTGAATCCTAGGGGACATTGTGTAATGGAGGTGTAATTAATTAATGTGAGATGGTATTTTTTCCAAATAAATGTTGTTTATTAATTTTCAATATTCAGGAGTCTCTTCCCCCCCCCCNGAGGGAAATAAACAGGAAATCTAGAACACTTAAACACAACTAGCAACAGTATAACAAACATTAAATTTCATCAGAACTGAAAGAGGTTCTTGCAGTCAATTACACTGCTTGTCCACTAGATGGACTCAGGAAGCTTCTTTCTGCTTTAAGGCAAAAGGCTAGTGTAGAGTCCCCATAATCCCAAATCATCTTTTTAAACTTCCACCATGCCATATTCCAAATATAGGTACCAATTGTTGCCACAAGCCATCTGTGCAAAAACCAGAAAATCAGAGAAGGAAAAACTGAACACAGTACCCAGATCAGCTTCATTTTTAACTTCCAGGATTTAATCAACAGTCAAACAGATGTAATTAAACCTCAAGCCCCACATTGGGCAAGCCAATTAAAAAAAAAATGTAGTGGGTTTGCAGTTACCTGCCCCCCCCTCCTTTTATAAATCCCGGCTAGAACTCAGGACACTGGAAGTTAATAAATGAAGCTTTATATTTACAGCAACGCACAATATACAAGCAAATATTTACAAGATATAACAGATATTTACAGATACATACAGTGAAAAGGTAATACAGACACCACACCCCTCCCAGAGACCAAAATCCTCAAGAGAGGGTAACTAAACCCCCTCTACCACCTTTCCCTCCTTCCCCAGTCTTATCTCACCACCAGTTGATGCTGCAGATAAGCTGAAATAGATTGGCCAGGGGGGTAGTAATAGGAAGGAGTTAGTAGTTTTACTCTTAATTAGCAACCAAGACAGAGAGACAAAGGAGAAAGCAGCTGCATCCAGCAGACAGAAGCAAACTGCTTATCTGGTTGTTTTGAGAACAGTTCTTAAAACAACTTTTTTCTCTTTTTTCCCTCAGTAAAACTCGGTGAAGTGACACACTGTGTTTATCTCTTTTCAGCCAATAGTCTAATTTCTCACTCAAATCCTCCAATTAGCTCAAACCAACACAGCTAGGATTCAATTAGATTCAATTACAAAGTTTTGCTAAAGAGAATTTGAGTATTTACTCACAAAAATTAGCTCTCAACTCATAGGGCTAGCTACAGCTTCAGACAGCACCCAAACACTTTCAGGGAGTTCCGTGAATGCCTTGTCAGCTGATGAGGCTTGTAATTCTCCCCATGCTTTACAGGCTGCTGGGGAAAGAGGCAAATGATCTCTGACCTGGTGCTGATTCCTCTGGACTATCTATATCCCTCCTGGACTTCTCATTTTGGCAGGAGGACTTGCAGGTGTAGGCAGGATATCTTGGCAGATGTGCAGTCTTGACATGGATGTCAGGCTGGCTACGCAGGCCTATTGCGTGGAGGCATTTATTCCTATTCCTTGTAAACTCAAAGCAGGCAGTTTCCAGGCACACAAACCAAAAATATTAGGGTTTGTTATTGAATGGTATGGCTAGCTTGTAGTTTAGCAAAGCATAATTCTGTAGAGCATGGCAGTATGCAATACGGCAATGGCAGAATCACTGCCAGAAGCAGAGAGAGCACAATAAGGCAGAAACTATGGCAGTAGCAGCAGTAGCAAGCATGCAAGCAAGCAAGCAAGCAAGCACAAATACAATGGCAGAGCATGTTGTATTGCCTGTTCATCTCTTTTCATCAATACATCCTGAGATTAATAGGTGTTTGGAAACAGAATAGCCAATCAGAATGGCAGTTAACTGAGCTTAACCATATTAGGTGAAGCCATAGGCTTGCTTTACCAAAATTGGGAAAAAACATAGGCCTTGCACAAGGCAAGCACAAGCCAAGTGTATGTACCTTGCTTACCACAGGATATAAACAGGAGTAAAACAAGTCTGGGCAAACCAGGGTCTTTAGACTCAATGACTCCAGGTTCTTTGTCCTCTTCCCCCACAATAGAAAGAAGGAGAGCAGAAACACATGTCTGGGCAAGCCAGGACATGTTCAGGTCTATTTTGGCCTATTCAGGCCTACCATAACACAGTGCTATAGAAAAAAATGAAAGTTTCATCTTTCACAAGGCAGCTTGGATTTTTCTAGCATAACCTCATTCATCACAAGAGCTCAGATTTCCGCTTTTTAACAACCCTCTTTCTGCTTTGGAAATCCTTGTTGTAGTTCAGTGCATCTGCACAGTTCATGAAATGATTAGCATCTCTGGTTTCTATTACTATGGGTGTTATGGAAGGGGTTATTATTAATTAATGTGATATGATTTTCTGAAATTAATAATATTTGTTCAATTTTTTATATCCAAACTTTTCCATCCCCGACCACTTAATATTAAATAGGTTTGATTTTAGCATTTATGGAACGATTACATAAACAGTATCTAGATCTAGAAGTAATATGCATGAATGATCAATACTGTAACTATTAATTAACACTGGAAGATCTCTTGTGGTCAATAGTACCGCTTGGCCATTAGATGGAACTCAGGCCCCCTTTCTGCATAGGGCAGAATTTAGGCAATATGCAAAGGTTAAGGTTTTTACTCACAAGTATTACTTCTCGCGTCTTGTGGGGCTATCAATAAATTCAAAGTACCCAGACCACATGCAGGGTTTCTGGCTGGTCTGGCCACTGGCTGCTGCTGCTGGCTGTGGCTGTGGCTGAGACTTGATTCAACCCAGGTCCACAGGCTGGCAGAGGAAGAAGAGGGCATGCAGATGGTTTTCTGACCTGTTCCTGGCTTTAGATGATCTGTATGCTTCTAGGCTTGGTCATCTTCAGCAGATGCAGGCTGCCACAGGTGCAGGCAGACATCTTGTGATGTATCTCAGCAGATGTGTATCTCATGCTGCTAATTGTGTGAAAGTTATTGAAGTTGCTTCTGGAAAGACTCAATGGTTCCAGGGTGGGATATAGCTTATATAGCTATATAACAATAATAAGACATTACAGGCATGGATGCAGAACACAGAAGATTGGCAAAGTCATTGCAGAAGCATAAGCATGGCAAAAGCACACTGTGTTATCTGTTTATCTGCTTTTAGTATCAATGCCTGAGATTGATTGGACCCTTTTGGACATTAGCATATCCAATCAGAGTGACAGTAAGCCAAGTCTTACAATATTTGAGTGAAAGCATAGGTTTGCTTATACTACAAAGGGGGGAGAGCATAAGCCCAGCACAGGCATAGCATGAGGCTAGCATGTGCACCTTGTTTACCATGGGTTGCAAGCAGGAGAAGAACAAGTTCTATAAGCCAGAATGCTCAGACTCAATGGCACCATGTCTTTTGTCCCTTTTCCCGCCAGTTGCTTCTTCCCCAAAACCAGAGGGAAGGCAGAAAAGTCTGTCTGGGCAAGCCAGCAACATGTAGAGGCCTATTTTGACCCTTCAGGTCTACCACAACAATGGGGAAAAGAAGGGTGGGGGTTTTTCAGATGGATTCTATTTCACCCGCTAATAATTAGGAACTTTCCTCTGTTTAGAAACATAATTGTGTCATTTTACATTACCTGTGCTGTTTTATTCTTATCATTTTTTATGTACACCTGGTAACAAAAAGTTGCCTGTTCCATATAGCACTATCTGCTTGATCTGTTAAGAATGCTTTACACATTCAGCAATGTTTGTGGGCTCTGAAGACGATTCTAGATTTTGAAAATAAAGTCAGATCATTGCAAGGTATAGAAAACAGAGGTACATGTTGATTTTCAAATTATTTTGTCATCACTTCTTGCAGAATACTGATAAACTTTTACAGGAAAATGGTATGAGTTTCAAGAGCCATTTTTCCAGATTCAAAGAGTACTTTCAGGATGGGTAACAGATTTCTTTCACCAGTCTTACTGTTTAGCTCTGTGATCTCATACACCATTTTTAAGAGCCCACATCAATTCAGTTTTCCTCAAATCAGGTCAAAATGTTCCTTTTTTCTATCCAGCTTTGAAGGCTTGCAATGGTTTGGTGTGTCTATATGAGCATTTCCTAGAATTTCTACTTAAAATAAAGTGGTGAAACAAACTTATAGAGGTATTTTTGGTAAACCACAGGAAGTCAGATTAAATAAGATTTTAAGTGAAATACGTAAGCTGTATGTAATGTTCCTGTAAATGTTTTTACAACATGCTTAATTTGAAGATGTTTATTCCACATAGTTATCAAATGTGAGGAAACTTCATAGCTGTTGAGGGAAGGCAGTACACCTAGTATTAAGAGGAGTACCGGCCTGTTTCTCAGATTTGATGGGACAAAGAGAAACAGCTACATCAAAATGGATGTAGCAATGCCCTTATAGAATATGGCCATTTGTAATGCATCCTTTAGCAATGCAGAAATCATTATCCAAGCACCACTGAAGCATCAGTACATCTAAATAGTGTAGTTTCCTTTGGAGAATAATTAAAGAAGGAATGCCAGGGATTCAGACTAACTGCTTTGCTTTTGTTCTCTGCCACAAAGAAAGTATTGCAAGGTGGAAAAATCTAGAGATTTGAAAGAAAGGAACGTAGAATGACAGGTTTTGTCCCAATGTTGTCCAAGATGAGGATCTGCCAGGCCCACAGCAGTGTGGTGGTTTGGCCTTGGCTGGGGGCCAAATGCCCACCAAAGCCACTCTATAATGTTAGTAATAAGATAGAAGCAATTTAATAATAATGGTAATAAGCAGAAGCTGTGTGTGGAAAGTGAAAGCAAAGAGTAATGTTATTCTCTGCTTCCCATCACCAGATAATGGTCAGTCTCAGGAAGCAGGGCTCTATATTGAAGGGTTACTCTGAAAGACAGACATCATCAACAAACGTCCACACTTCCTTCTTGCACTTTGTTCTTACATTTGAGCTGATGTCATATGTCATGGAATACCCCTCTGGCCAGTGTGGGTCGGCTGGCTCTGCTCTGTCACTTCCCAATATCTTGCCCATCCCTCAGTGTACTATTTGGGTGGGGAAATGTTGGTAAAGTATGTTCTGGGTGCTTGTTCAGCAGTAGCCAAAACACTGTGTGTTATCAGCTACAGTACTGCAAAGCACAGCACTAAAAAGGTGCTTTGAGAATTAACTCCAGTTCAGCCAAACCCTATACAAGCAGCAACACAGGGCAGAAGAAAGAGAAGAATGTTTCCATTCTGCTAGTTTCCAGATGATATCAAATGTGTGGTGTAGACCTTTCTAGGATGAAACTGTGCTTCAAGCACATCCCAGTTCATATGATACAGAAGCAGCATCACAGTTGCACATGCTTCCAGCACTGTTTTCCCAGCTGTTGCCATAGCCATGTCTGCTCTGAAAGCATCCTCTGATCTGTAGCCTGCTTTCTCTACATTGTTAGCTTGAGGCCAACAGTCATCTCAGGGGAAGACCAGACCATGCCCAATATCTGTAATCATTGGAAATGAAGGGTGTTCACTGACAACATCCCTAGAATGATTTTGTGCTTGAGGGACAGCAGGTTCTGTCGAATCCTTGAACCTCCCTTAAAGTCACATGGCTGGCTTGTGCCGCATAGGTAGTTCCACCTTTAACTTCAGTATTGCCCCAGTCTCATTCCTGTTAATGCTTATGTAATTTCTAGAGAAAAATAATTAGTATGTCAGACTACGAAACCACTGTTCTTGATTTTTTTAATATTTGAAAAACACATAAACGAGTTCATAAAAACTTTTCAGAAAATGTGTGTATGTAATGTGTATGCTACACACACAACATGCACACACTGTATGTATTTATATGCAGCACTTGTACACATACATAATGTAAGATAAAAATATATATTTGCCTAGCTATAAAAAACAAGTCTTCCTTCTACTTGTACAGCATAATGACTACTGCGGAGAAAATGGTATAGATTTAGGGGAAATTAAAATAAGATGCAGATAAGGGAAGGCTTATTACTAGCTCAACTGGAATCCCAGCTACTCAAGAAAATTACTCCATGTGGTGGCTTTACACTACTTAGAGNAGTATAAAAGGTTAAAAACACATACAAATATATATATATATATATATATACACATATACACCTACACAACAGCCCAGCTAACAGCCCTGGACAAAGCTGAATGACCCCCTGGACAAAACCCAGGGCCTGTTACCAACTAATACAATATTAGCTCCTCTCTGCTCCCAGTCAACGTTCTTAACATAGCCTAAACAATGATTGGTGCAGAGACCCAAGCAAGGCCAGAGAGAGATACAGTGGGGAAAGCAAGCAAGCAAGAGAGCAAGAACACTCAGAACCTCAGATTATGTAGGAAAATCATAAACCAATGAAATGAGATAAACATCTCTTGTGTTCAATTCAACCCCTTTCAGGACGTACTCTCGAATTTTCTCGAAAATTTACAAGACACTAATTTTAAACTGTGGCACTCCGGGGCTCCAAGGTCAAGCACATTGTGGAGCTCCTAGGAGTATGTACATCATTCAAACTTCCACAAGAGGGCAGTGCATCCCATAGTTTTTTTTTTTTCCTAAGTATTTTCTTGCTTCCTTTAAGTTTCAAGTAGCTGTAGAGAGCCGTAACTTTTCAGGACTGAAGCCCATGCACCACAAATACTCGAAGTCACAGGTTTAAGTATAAAGATAACTTAAAATAACTGAATAGGCATGTATGTGTGTGTACATATAGGAACAAGCAGAGATAATGTTATTACCAATAGGCAAAGAGCTATAATCTGAGCTATAAAGAGACAGCATAAGCACATTAATAGGTACTGAGATGTGTATGAAACAGAGCTTAAGACCCTGTCAGCAAATTTACATGGTTGTTAGAAATAATTCCACCCAAATGTGACCCAAATACCTATAGTGAATATGAAAATAAAAATGTACGCACTGCCAGGCTAAATTTTTGTCTTCTAGCATCTCAATCTGATCAGAGATATCAACTGTATTTTATCTTAGTTTTGTACTCCTTTAAATATTCCCATTGTAGCAGAAATATGTGGAAAATTTCTCGTTACCAACACTCAAATATATGAACATTTTAGGTGAAAATGTACAGAATAGTTTGTATTACTCATCAGAATGGGGTGAGATACAGATGCATTCTGTGGATACTGTGGAATGCAAGGAAAGGAGGAATATCAACCTGTGGACTGGGAAACTGGGGAAACCAAACCATCCATGTTATAGTGCTGAAACTTTTTGAAGGAGTGAAAAACCATTTCACCTCCATCAAAATTTTCTAACTGAGAAGGTTGACAGACTAAGTAAAGGAGAAGAAGCTTCCAGTCATTTACCTCATATATTTTCCCATATTTTCTGAAGCCACGTGAGTTTTGAGAGATGAGAAAAATCTACAGCCTATTTAAGTGTTTGCTGAGATGTCCAGAAATAGTATTTCCCAGGTCATGAGCCTACATGGCTTTCCATCAGATGAACAAATTGCTGCTACAAGAATGAAGGTGGCAAGATTCTAAGACAGCTGTCAAGAAGAAAGTGTAACTGCCCTGGAATCCCAACACTGCTTTTGTGGTGTGGTAACACAGACGTCTAACAACATCTGAATGTCTGAGTGTAACCCAACAGCCAAAGCAGCAATAATATAGATTTCAGAAACAGAGGAAGCAGTCAACATGAATACTACTAAAGAGTAAGACACTTAGAGCCACACTGAATATCTACTTTTGATCAGATAAGTTGTACCTTTTGTGAACGGCAAGCCCACATTTCCAGAGATCTGAGTCCTACTGTGAGATGTTTGCTCTGTATCTAGGTAGTGGTTTATTTGTCTGTTAATCTCATTCCTTTCCTTACAGCAGAGATCTGGAGATTTGTTGCTGCTTCCATCAGCAAAATGGGTTAGCTCTTACCAGGAGTGGAGGTGGTTGTTGAAGGATCATACACAAGTTTATCTTGACCCGAGTGTGAAGGACTGCTTCATTGGGAAGGCTGGACAAGGTGACCTCTGAACATCTTTTCCAACCTCAACTGTCTTGTGATATCATCAAGTCAAAGTGCGAAAGAGCCAGGCTTATGCCCCGGAGGGAGCTTGTGGCATGCTTAACTCCCTTACTCTGGGACAGCTTCCAAAACAGTAGCAAGCAAAGCTCACTGCAGAGCTCCCATAGGCAGTGCTCCAACAGACAGTCTAGCAGAGGCCAGGCTCCAAGGCAGTTCTGGCAGGCTTTACATGGGAGTGTGAGACAGGCTGGAGTGTGACCAAGGAGCTGTCTAGCTTATGTTCTCCTGCCTCAAACACTGGCCTTTCAAAAAAAAAAAAAGAACAGGTCAATCACATAATATCTTCTTAATGCTCCTCCAGCCCTGACCGTTTTGATCTTGGAGTTTTCTTATTTAGAAAACTAAAATGAATTTAGGAGTTTTCTTCTTTGTAGTTTTCTTATTTAGAAAACTAAAATGAATTTATTTTCCAGGTGCTTTTCCAGTCTCTATGTGGACCCATGCACTATGTGCATCCACAGCATCTTTGGTAATTCCCAATTATACTACATCTTATGAGAAAAGATACTAACTTCTCCTGGGTTTGAGTTGGGATCTCATTAGCATAATATGTTATTCCTCAGTTGTTCTTTGGGAAAAGGCAAACTCATCCCAATGAGCTTCTACATTTTTGTAGACCTCTTTCTTGCCTACCCTATATTGTCTCTTCTTACCTGAAGAGACCTCATAAGGTTTTAAATTCATACTTTAGACCATCCTGCATGCCCTTCTCTTGATCTTTTCCACTTCATGTAGATCCTATCTGTGATGAAGAGATCATTACGTGCACAAAGTAAACTAAGTGTGGGTAAACCATGGATTTCTACAATGCTGAGCTGGTGCATAGGATTATATATTATAATTAATAGCCAAGCAAGATCATTTTGTACACAAAGCTATTGTTACATTTCTGAATTTCACCCTCAAACATTCATGCTATCATGGACAACTCTGGGTATATAGCACGTACGCTAAGCATGTCCTTAATGAAAAACTACTCTGGTGCTTATCAGTGTAGACCACATGTTATTTTAAACACTTTAAAATGGAAAAAAAAGTGACAAAAACAATTGAGTGGCTTAAGGATGACATCTGTCCCTCTCATGTATCAGCATAGGTGTAGCCAAACAGACCTTGAACCCGAAATGGAACATAATCTAGGGAATGTTTGTTAAGACACCACCAACCCTCACTGTACCTCTCCAGTCCCCTGGGGTTCCCCCAACACTGTTCAGGGCACAGGATCCCATGTCAGAGACAGTCAGCCCCCGCCCTAGTGATGCTACAGTGGGATCAGTCTTCAGCTCCTCAGAGCCCTGTCCACCCACAGACTCTGCCAAGCCAGGCCCACCAGGAGGTCTGTGACCCATCTCCATCCCTTGAGAGGTGTCCAGTGCTGGAAGCTAGGGCTGTCCCAATGCCATTAAGCAGTCTTGGTCCTGAGGACATGTCCAGGCTGCTAGACCTCATAGGAAATTCTTTGAAATGTAAAAATGAATGCATTTGGTGCACCTGTTGGGCAAGAAGGATTTCAAGTTAGCCAACATTTAATTCAAACACTGATGCTATTTAAATTTGTGTGGAGGGAGTATGCCAAGGGCATCTTCATATATATATATATATGTATGTATATATATATATGTATGTATATGTGTATATGAGAAAAAGAAAAAAAAAAACAAAAACCAACAGGTATGCACAGGGAAAAATAAATCTTCAAAGTGCCTGAAAAAAATAAGAGACTTAAAACAGTAATAAAAATAAAATCTTAACACACACACACACACACACACACACACTGACACATACCCCCAGAGGATGAGTTTCCTCAGGGGAAAAGAATTTGTTTTATTTAATAATATCATATTCCTGCCTTCTGAGTTTAAAGTTTCTCACAGGTGGCACATGCAAACAAAGGAAAAAATAATAAATCATGTCCTTTTTATGTTTGGTTTTATTACTATATGTATAAAAAAGTCCAAGTACATTCACAGATTAAATTTAAAATAATAATAAACAAACAAACAACAACAAAAAATAAACGCCAGCCCCACCCCCATGAAAAACAAAGAAGCCTGTACATTCATGTCTTCTCAGGAAAATTGCATTAGCCACAGAGGCAATAAAGTAAACATGTTGCCCAGGACACATATTTACCAAAGTAAAGGCAATATAGATATCACCTTCTCAATAACCTCTCAAATGGCAATCTACACTTTTATGTGTGTGTTTATATATATATACATATATATATGTTTGTTTTTTTTTTTAAATACACACACATATATTTGTATTTATATGTATATATATATATGTATGTATGTTAACTCACACCAAGGAGGTTAGAAGCCTTGGTCCCTCACGCTGCCCCGGAAGGACATTTCCAGTGTCAAAGAACAGTACATTGGGCCGCTTTTAGAAATAATTCATTTTACTTCTCTCCAAATAAAAACCTTCCTAAACTTCAGTATACACTCAGAAGATGGCTGGTTTGGGGTTAATTTTTAAAATGCTTTTCTCAAAGAACAATGGCGTAACTAGAGCTAACTAAAGGCTAGTTAGTAAAATGGCACAAAGGTAGCTGAACAAGGGATCCTTCATATTCCTTTCTAGTCTGTCAGAAGAGGGATGAATGCCTATAAAGATCTCTTTGAGGCTGGAAAGAATATTTTCAGTCAGTTGTGAGCAACATTTTGCTCTTGCAAAAGGAGCAACTCAGTATTTTTCAGAATAGAGGAGATGTTCAAAGTGTATTTTCTGCCCTTTTGGCTCTGTTTGGTGTCAGTTGCAGATCAGGCACACTATAGCACATTTTAGAAGGTATTTGAGGATTCAAGATAGAATAGAAATAGTAAAAAATTGTAAAAATTGTAAAATTGTAACCATATCTAATTATTAAGAAAAAATATATGTAAATTTCAGTATAACCTCCAAAAAAGTTTCTGCCACAGCAAAATGCTGAAAATAATTTTGGTAGTGAGAAAGTTGGAATTGTGTGAAAGTGGATGGTGAAGGGACGTAAGCAGCAAGGTGGAACCATTAACTGCTATATCAACACATGCATTTGCAAAACATAAGTAAATTAACTGAATTTCTGTCTGGTGGATTAGGAAAAGCAAGCACTTTTTCTTTGGAGGTCCTGGTGCAAGCAGGCATTTTGGGGACATGAGCTGACACAGGAGCTCAGAGGCCTGGACACACACAAGAACATATTGGGTGGGCTTCTTTCTCTCTTTTAACACACATGAGATGATTTAGAACCTTCGCCTTTGTCTGTCCCCACTACATACACTGCAGCAGTTGTCTTTACAAACACACAGGCAGTTGTTAAGGTGTGAGACTTAAAACATGACACAGTATATACAAATAAGATGAAGAAGGATATTTCAGAGAGGAATTCCAAACATTGGAATGAACAGTTAACACACTGTAACCTATGTCCAGGGTATTTGGTACGTCTCCCATTCTCAAACCTTGCTTCCAGTTTTTCTTTTCTTTCTGTTTGCCCACTTGAAAGAATGTTTCTGATATCTGACTATAGGGATGAGTTTTCATCTGTTTCTGCTGATATGGAATCACTCCAGTCTGTGGCTGAATTCTAATATAACCAGCTGAAAATCTGATTAATCATACACACCATTGCCATAAGAAAGATAAACTCATTGTCCATGCACAGCATAAAGCTGCATTCTCTGCTGAGGGGCATAGTGCTTCTGCATGTAGCCTATAGTGAACTGGTGAAAATGACTTGTTGATACCAATCACGTACAAGCAGCATCATTGTTACTCTAGTAGGGTAATGTGAGAAAATCTGTTTTCTTAAATAAATTGTTCCCCACTGTCCTCTGAAATTGACTACTTCAAGAAATTAAAATGTCATCCATTCAGCAGCTGAAACAGTCTCAAACATTATCAGTTCTAGCTTTCATTGTAGGAGACATTTTACTATATAAAATTGAAGTAAATAATATGAGTCAAACTAACCTTTTCAATGGTTGGTGTGTTTTGGTTCTGATAAACAGTTGGGTGGGTGTTGTGGCGAGTTCACAGTGGCTATACTCTAATGGTAAAATGGCAATCTGTTTTTACTTGTTCTTTTACAGAAATGCGAGAACAGAGAAAGCAATACATTAAAAAAGCCCAGCCAAAAAAAACCTCAGCATGTTGCTTAGAAAATTAACTCCCCTACCTCAAATCCGACCTCAGTGTATGCTGTAATTCATATACAGTAATATTTCCCTTTCACAGATAATCATGCGCCTTTGATTAATCACTTCCGTTCTAAACTTGTCCCTTGATTTCACGCAGTAGGACTAATTCTAAGGCAAACTCCAATTATCAGTTTTGGATTTGCTTCAGTGCCTTTGTGAATAAATTCAGTTCCTATTTCTTACCAGAAAATACTGAAGTGAGATGCACAATGCAAGTATGGCTTGAGTACTGTCACTGGAGGAAGGCATTTTGAAGGCTGACATCCATAAAGAAATGTTTTGTGTGTTTATTCATGAATCTCACAGGTACCTTTTGTCTGGGATATTTAAGGCTAAAAAACACTTTCCTGCCTTTGCAAACAGACCTTTACTCCCTCTAATCCATCCATAGGTCCGCTTGACATTGACCTGGCTGACATGGTCCTGCCAGAGAATAAGCTTTCTCTTCTGGTTTCCAAACTGTCACTGAGCAATACCTTAGGACGAAACACTTGCATGAATTTCTGGTAAAATTCTTTGGATGCAAAATAATAAATGAACGGATCTATGCAGTTGTTGAGGCAACTGAGGCACAAGGTGAGCTTGTAGGCAGGGTACAAACTCTTGCTATAAAATAGGCGGCTGATCATATGCACAAGCAGGATAAAGTTATTGGGGGCGAAGCACGTGATGAATACCAGAAGGACTATAATGGCTAGATATATGGATCTAGTCTTTTGCCTGTTGCCGTATCTGTTCGATGTCTGAATAAGCTTCCGAATGATGCCAATATAGCATCCAACTGTTATGATGAAAGGGATCAGGAAAAGCACAACAAAAAGTGTCAGGAGAAAGGCTACCCAGGCTGCAAAGTTGGGCAGCATATCCCATTTGAGAACATCAAAACAGGTTATAATCCCCAGTTCTTTCACTTCATAGGTCAGATCTGTGCTTTCTAGTGGGTAAAAAGCTATTAGCAAGAAAATCCACATACCCAGGCACGCAGCAAAGGCATATCTTTTTCTCCTCCACTTGATCAACTTCATGGGATATACCACACCCATGTACCGCTCAATACTGATACAAGTCATGGTCAGTATGGAAGAATACATGTTAGAGTAGAACATTACAGTCACAAGGCTGCAAAGGCTTTTGCCAAAGCTCCAGTGATTGCTTTGGATGTGATAAGAAATCTGGAAGGGAAAGCAGCTGGCCAGCATGAGATCTGTGATGCTTAGATTGATCATGAAGATAACAGAAGGTGTTTTGGGTTTAATGTGCCAGCAGAGCACCCAAAGGGAGAACAAATTGCCAGGGATACTGATCATAGCCACCATTGTATACACAACTGGAAGGGTGATGGATATAGCTTTATTCTGGAGCATTGCCAGTGTTTCAATATCCAGGCGAGATCCGTTTTTAACCATTATTCACAAGGAGGTTGTTGATTCTTGGAAGACAGCTGGATCATATCATGAACAGTTGGCTTCAAAACCTAGAAGACAAATATCAAGAGAGAAAAACAGTATATCAAAACAAAAATTAAGAACATATATATTTTATTAATCAAACTACAAAGAACGTCCTATGTAGTTTGACGGATTGTCTCTGTATTAACTGAATCCATTAATACTGCTTCCTGAAAACTATCTCCTTCCTCTGAATCATGGTAATGTTTTATGAATCTCACTTCTTTCTAGCTTTCAACAGCTGCTTTTTCCCTGCTGAATGGTGTTTTGTACTTTTTGCATTTATACATGGTAACACCTTTTATATTATTGTAAAATAAAGCCATATATTACAAATTGAAATTATTCGATACCTACATGAGAACACTATGCTATAGGATCTCCATGAGCTAAATCTATCCTGTCTGCTGTATGTGTATACCTTACTTTTTTCCCCTAATCAAATAGTGATCCATTACAAATTACTGCTGAATTTTTAATTTCTATATTCTTTTGTATTCAATTAGGAAAAGGAGATTGTGCAATCAGTTGTTCTTGGTTTATTCATCATATAGACAAAATAAAAGGAAAATATAATGTTTTCTGTATATTTTTTTCCTTGATCTTCATTCACAACTTCTCTTCTCACACCTTCTGAATTAATGTACCACAAAAAGTGGGTGAGGGAAGCAAATCCTCTCTCTCTGTAAGAGAAGATTAGGTTCATGACCACCTAAGGAACCCGAACATGTAAGTCTATGGGGCCCAACAAGATGCATCCCACAGTTCTGAAGGAACTGGGTGATGTAGTTGCCAAGCCACTCTCCATGATATTTGAAAAGCCCTGACAGTCAGGTGAACTCTCTGATGACTGCGAGAAGGGAAAGATTACATTCATTTTAAAGAAGGTAGAAGGGAGACTCCCAGGAACTACCAACATGCTAATCTCACCTCTGTGTCTGGGAAGGTAATGGAATAGATCCCCCTGGAACATATTCTAAGACACATGAGAACAAGGAGATGATTCAAGACAGCCAACAGGACAGTCCTGCCTGACCAACAAAGTGACCTTCTATGACTGAGTGACTACATCAGTGGATAAAGGATGGATGTCATCTATTTGAACTTCTGTGAGATCTTTGACATGGTCCACCACAACTTCTTTCTCTCTAAATTGGAGAGGTATGGATTTGATGGATGGGCTGTTTGGTAAATAAGGAACTGGTTGGATAATCTCATCCAGAGGGTAGTGATCGATGTCTTTGTGTCCAGATGGAGATTGATGACAAGTGATGTCCCTCAGAGATCAATATTGAGACTAGCACTGTTTAATACCTTTGTCAATGACATAGTGAGATCAAGGGCACTCTCAGCAAGTTTGCAGGTGACACCAAGCTGAGTGATGCAGTTGACACACTGGAGGGGTAGGGTACCATCTAGATGGACTTGGGCAAGCTTGAGAACTGGGCCCACATGAACCTCACGAGGTAGAACAAGGTCAAGTGCAAGATCCTGCACCTGGGTTGGGGCAATTCTCAGAATCAATGGAGAAGGGCTTAGGGGTACTGGTGGATGAAAAACTGCACATAAGCCAGCAACATGTGCTAGAAGCTTAGAAAGCCAACCATATCCTGGGCTGCATCAAAAGAAGTACAGCCGGCAGGTTGAGCAAGGTGATTTTGTCCCTGTACTCTTCTCTGGTGAGACCTCACCTGGAGTACTTGTGCCCAGTCCTGGGGTCCTCAGCACAAGAAAGACATCGGCTCATTGGAACAAAGGTGTTGAGCGGGCTGGGACACCTCTCCTCTGAAGAAAGGCTGAGGAAGTTGGGGTTGTTCAGCTCTGAGAAGGGAAGGCTTTGGGAGGAGCTTGCTGTCACCTTTCAGTACTTAAAGGGAGCCTATTAAAAATATGGGGACAAGCTCTTTAACAGGGCCTGTTGTGATAGGACAAGGGGTAATGCATTTAACTAAAGGAGGGTGAATTAAAAATAGATATAAGAAAGTTTTGTTTGTTTTTTTTTTTACAGTGAGGGTAGTGAAATACTGTTAACAGGTTGTACAGAGAGGTGATAGATGCCCAATCCCTTGAAAAATGCAAAGCCATGTTGGATGGGGCTTTGAGCATCCTGACCTAGTTAGATGGGGTTGGACTAGATGATCTTTAAAGGTCCTTTCCAACCAAAAGCATTCTGTGATTCCATAATTGAGAGCCAGGTACAGATTACAATTGCTTGAACTGTTTTACAGGCTGAAGGGACCAGGCTAAAGAAGGAACAAGCATGTTTCTGACAAAAAGAAAAGATATTGAGGTTCAGTTTCTGCAAGGTATAAATTAATAAAAAATGTTCTCTTTGCAGCTGTCTTACTGGAATCACTTTTGATTCTGCAAAATTAGTTTTAGTTTTGCAGTCTGCAAAGCAAAATTATGCTTTCACTCTCTGGCCTGTATAGATCTTTCTTGGCAGACACAAGAGTTTATGGTTTAACTTATTTATTTCATACAGTGTAGCAGCACTTAGCATCTGCAAGCAAGAACTCATGTTTGAGTGTGATGTATGCACACATGCTTACTTTCATTAAACTGCAAGTATATGGATACAATTTTGTAGTGTTAGGTCAAAAAAATGAAGAAATTACAATGAATGACCGGAAAGACAAAGAACAGAGCAACTGCAAGTTCTGTGATGACTGGCAATAGGGACCAGGCAACCAATATCTGTGGGCACATCTATGCTATTTAATGAAAGAGGGACAGAGAGCAGGTTCCTACTTGATGACTTCAACCACCTGCACTTTTAAAAGATAGATTAAAGAAAAAAAAAAAAAGTAGGTGCCAGTCAGTTGGTATCAGTCAACTTCAGATCTATTTAAACAAGAGCATTAATGTAGTTGTGAGGTCATAGCCCATGAGCAATGTAACAAGTCAGTCCCTCTGAGAGATTAGCCCCAGGTGCTGGTTAACTGTAGCTGGAAATAACCATTCTGGCAAAACCTTGTGATTTCTGTCAGAGGCTTTTACTGAACTACTTGCTAACCTTTCACAAATTGACTGTTGATGGTTCCTGAGACCTGGCTAAGGAAGTCTCTACTGAAGGCTGTAGTGTAGTAGAGAGAAACTAAGTGCAGATCTAGAAGAAGCATAGCTACATCAACAAGAAGCTCAGTGAGGGTTTATTTCTTTTGTTTCTTGATCTGATCGATTTGATATAGTGCTTCAAATGTTAGCTAAAAGTATTCAGAAGTAATGAGAGTCAGAATCAAATAAATTATGTTGAATAGTGTTAACATTCTTTCAGGAGCTTGCAGATGAATTGTTGGAAGTCCAGAAAACAGGCACATGAAAAGAGGGATTGCAAAGAAGTGAGAGATGTGCTCCTAATATATCATGCACACTATACAGAGCAAACATGTTTCAAGTAATGAGCACGTCATATGACCACAATTGCAAAAAAAACCTTTGAGCTAAATATATTGCAGATGAAATTCTGATCTTGTTAGTGGAACTGTATAAAGACTAAACCCAACCATGTTTCAGGGGAACTTAAAAAGCACACACCAACACAAAGCTTTTGGGAAAAATCCTTAATATTTTCCATTTAGACTTTTCTATCTATGGCTTACTAATAGTAAATACCTACCTATTCATGAACTCTAGTGCCTTAAAAGTCCTGAAGTGGTGTGCCTTTGTTCCTAACAACACTAAACCTACCCCAATTAAAGAAAACTATGGGAAAAAAATATTGAAGTATGGACCTCTTTGCAAATAAAGTACATTTACTCTCACAGGCTAAGGGATCTCGCATTGAGATACAATTCCTATAGGAAATTTATATATTTAGAATGTAGGTGAAAATTTCACTATTGCACTGGTCGTAGAGCTATTGAATGCTTCTCGCGTTTGGTTTTGTGTTGGGGCTACTCAGAAATGTCTTTTCTTCTAAACTTGCTTATTCTGAGAGAACATCCTGTTGAGACTCAAGTGATAAAAAACGCACACATAGATGCTGTAGTACACAAGGCAGCATCAGGAAATCACACTTGTGGAGCACTACTGTCAGTAAAACATAGGTGCCTCCCAAATTTAGGAATCTCTTGAAGAGGGGTTGAAAGGCACCAGTCTATTTGGGTTTAGTGAACACTGCATTTGTATTTTTATCTTGTTCAGAGAAACTTTAGGTCCTTCCTCCACTCCAACCACAGTCTCTCTCTGTGTCTTGAGGTTTAACTTGAAAATGTCATAAATTAAGAGACAAAATAATCTTTATGAGGAATAGAATTAGATTCCTCTTGTGTTTTATGAGTTGCTTCCTTTCAATTTCAGGCTTCCAACACAATTCAAATCATTGGAGCTTGCATGGATTTTCTGTAAGAGAAACTGCTGAAGGAGATTTTTTAAACCCTCAGCTAATGTTTCACATGCATAATCTGTAAAAGTATAGTTCTGTTACATAAATATCACTGATAGAAAAACGTGGGTTTGCTTTTGTTTTGAGGAAAGCTGTATCTAACCTATAACAGACAAATGGACATACAGGTAGATTGAAGTGAAAACTTAATAGGGATTCAATTGAGAAGATCCAGCGTTATTGCCATTTACATTTACCCTCAAGCAACTGAGACAGAAACAAAAATAATAAGCTTTTTGTTTGCCTCATTTCTGAAACATTTAGTGTATGGATATATCTTAGTTTTATATTAGGTACTAGGAGTGTCTACAGACTCTGAAGTATCCCTTACCAAATCCAGGTAGGATTATTTTACTTCTACTCACTGCACAGAAAGATCACTTGGAAATTCAGTAATGCCAGATTTTCATACAAGCTAACTGTAAGCAAAGGTGACAGCTGCTTAATGCCTTTTTGACAGTCATGATTATTACTTTCCCTTCAATGGACAAAAGATGACAAATAAAACTTTGAAGAGAATATTGAAAATCAAACAGTAAAAAAATCAGAAGAAGACTGTTATTTCTTTGTCATGCAAAAGTAATAGTAAAGATGTGTCTACTTTATTTTAGGGGACTACTAAGTAAAACGAATGTGGTTCCTCTCTTTATCTATTCTCTTCCTGTTGTTGATCTTAAGTGCACCTGTGAAAAAGACTGAAAAGACTGTGAGCCAAATGAAAACTAGATCTAGCATTTTATTAAAAGTTTTTTTTCCTTTGGTTTGTGATTTAAGACAGAAAAAGAGATTTAAAAATCAAAACTTAGCATGCATGCAGTAGAAAGTCTTCCAAAATCTATTCTGTTTATAATTATTGGTTTGCTACCTGTCAAAGCACTATTGTGTAGAATAAAAAACATCTTATTTAATAAATACTTTGATTGACCTTTGCAGCTGAAGACCGTAGGATGACATATTTCAAATTACAGGAAAAACAAACTGAAATTCAATTTTAACTCAGTTGCAACAGATTCAGAATGAAGCAAAATTAAAGCACAGCTCTTATTGTAAATATTTGGAGAAACTGTGTTAATAGTTTTTAATCAACACAAATGTGGCTGAAGAATCTATTCTGCTTTTTCTCAAAAGACTGGGGCTTTTTTTGTTTGTTTTTTAATACTGTTACAGAGCTGTAACAAGAGGTAAAGGCTGAGGATAGTTTATGTCTACCTAAATATAGCTGTAGCTAGTGAAGACTCAGGGATCCTCAGTATGCACTCTTTCTTTGGGGATTCAACTACCCCGGACTGTATGACTTGCTTGTGAGATGAATGAATACTGTACACGCATGGAAAACAGACATTTTCTATTGCAGATAGTGTATGCAGAGAAAAAAGAGCCAGGAAAGCAAAGAGCCAGCAGACGGTCACCTAAATTGTGGGAAAGGTGACAAACCTTGATTTATGGCAGAGTAAGGGTGTTTAATATGAGGAACAAGAAAAAAAGGTGCCCTTCTACGACACGTCTCAATTGTTGTTCCTAAAGCATCATTGATTTTATTCAGAGAAACACTTCTGCAAATGTTCCAATTCATTAAACTGAGGAATGTAAATAAGGGCATCTCTGACTGCTTGTTCCTTAAAATGGATATGATCTTTACCAAAAGAGACTTTGGGTTTGGTCTGGGTGGTTCTTTCTCACCCTTGCAATAACACTTCATGCAAATTTTAGCTTGTAGGGTTTCATTTCTCATCTCTAAAAGCAAAGGTTTGGTTCACATAATCATGATCTGAATCTAAATCTTCTAAGAAACTTCTTTGTATTGAGTCTTCCCTGTTATTTTTTTTTCTGATTTGTTTTTTTGCTTTATAGAGTATCACTATTACAAAGATCAGAAACTGTTGCTGAGCCTAAAGTTGTTATCAAAAAGACATTATCTCACTCTAGGCTTTAGCTTATCTTCTTTTTAGAATTAATACATGTGGGAAATGAGGCTTCTGCCCTCTGTGTGTACAAGTATTTCTGTGTAAATAAAACAAACCTGAAAGCATCTAACTAGCTGCAATATCCCTGTTCTATATAATTTATCTTTATAAAAATAAAACTGTATTTTTTTACCAAAGGTTCTTCAGATAAAGGACATAAGAAAAACACATGTATGCCTTCAGTGAAAAAAAGATGGCATATATTCTGCAACAAAATACAATATAATCAATACATTAATCAAAAACTCTGTGGAGACAAGCTTCAGTCTTTATCTTAGTACACTTACTCCAAGTAAACCCTATGGTGGTCATAGTTCTGACCCCAGATAGAATACGTTTAAAATAAAAGTGTCTTCTCTCCATGAGATTTTTACACTGGGAGAAATGCAGAATGCAAGAAAATGCAGAAGCATTGCTAGCTTTAGTGTAATGGAGGAATATATGACTGCTCAGCTTGTCAGATATAGCAATGTAGACAAAAGCAGCTTTATTCCAAAGTGAAGAAAAATAATTCTATCATTAGTAGCTATGAGAGAGTGCTTCTTTTCTCCAGCCTGAAAGCCTATGGCCAGGGGTTGGAAGTCGATAATCTTTGAGCTCCCTTCCAACCTAAACCATTCTATGATTCTAAGTGAGCTGTTTCCAAAATTCAACCAAAGGAGTCTTAGTAAGTGTGAACTCTAAATATACTGATGGAAATCAAACAAATATCACAAGGAAATACTTTACCAATTCTTCATAACTAGAAAAACAGCAATATTAACTGTACATCATTAACTGCCATGTGTGTCCTGGACTATGCAGTTTTGCTGATAATTGAGTTTAAGTACACTCAAACCTTTGCTAACCATAAATTAGCAAAGTCAGGATTCTGTTCTGGTGTTAGCAACATTCACCTTAATTTAGATAAGGTCTTAGAAAACACAACCACTATCATCTGTGTCAATAGCCTGTTTCAGAAATAAACTAGTCAGTGTGGTCTTGGAAAGTTTGTTTCTGCGGTAGTTGGATTTGTGGAAATAGTAAGGCCCTGGGTCAGTATTGACAAAAACCTCTTATCATCTGAAGTAGTTACACTACAAAATAAAACAGTTTGCAGTTTTCTTCATCAATGTGCAAGGTAGCCAGCTTTTAAAAATTCTGTGAGCAAAACCTTAGGTCACTTGAAACCCAACTTGTGTAACTCCACTGATGGATTTTCTAGGTTTGTTTAAATTTCACTCAGGGTAAGCACCCTAAACTGGATTTAAAGAGGTTCCAGCTTATGAGCTAATAGCTAGAATATTATATGTATTTTGGTCTTTCCTACATATGCAGGCTTTGTAAGCCTAATGTTTATCAAGACAATATTTTAAAAAGAAGTAGCAAAACTAAGGCAACTCTTTCTAAGAATTCAACATACCAGCTCAGACCACAAGTGTTTATCAGATAGTGTGTGACCGTGGACAACCAGCTTGCAAAGTTCCTTTTAGCTAGTGTGTCAGACATCCCAGGTACCATGGAGTTATCCTGTGCCAGAAGGCCCTACTGCAGGTAGATTGTCCTTGAATTATTGCAAGATGGTGAAGATTTATGTTTTTATAGAACTTTGACTACAGAAAGTTCCTGATCAATTCTCAATTTAAATAACATATGAATGGATTTCCTTTATAACTTTAAGTCTTTCAAATATCGTCTGTGTCAAGAACTGAGAGAAATCGTTTCCAGTCTTCGTTTAGTTTATACTACAAGTAATTGCCTTACGTAGCTGTTGAGAAGGAAAAAGAGAAGTTGCATGTTCCCCTTCTGACCTGAAATGTCAGGAAAAGAAGTAGCAGTTTGTTTGTACAAGGTGTTTGTGCTACGCACTACAATAGATTCCCAAGAGAGAATTCCTCAATCTTCAGAAATCTTATACTTGAATCTGTATGGTCTGAGTGATATTTTACTGTAAACACACCCACTCACACATATATATATATATATACATACATATGTAAACGTATGCATGTGTGTGTAAATATGCATGCTATTTGAAATCTATACTTCCTATCTTTTTAGCTCACTTTTCTGTGAAACACTTTTAAAATGCTTTCTTTCCTTTTCAATCCACAAAAGAATTGAGGTGGAGTTATGTGCATATTTTTGAAGATTATCTGTAGAGATTAAAAAAAAATGATCACACATTGCTTTTTCTTGCACTTGCACTAAGGTTATCATAGTCTGTAGCTGTTGATCAATTTAACATATAATGAAGTCCATAAACAGGACAGTCAACAAAGTTTCATAGGTGTAGCTGAAAGGATAGTTTGGCGTGGTATTGGGGAAATGTTTTGGGCAAAAAATGTAGAGTGATTCTAACATTCATGTATGTACTGGGCCAGAAACTAGAAACAATATTGTTAGGGGTGAATCAAAGAACTTGGCTGAGCATGTAGACCATTTTCAAACAGGCCTTTTTCCACTACTTCCACTGGTTGGTCTCAGTATGTGTAAACCTCCTACAACTTCCTAGATAAACAGACATGCCCCCCAAAGCCTATGCAGAATCCATACCAACTGATGACTTGTAAGATCTTCCTCTTTTAAGATTTATATGGATTTGCAACTTTCTTTCCAAAGCAGTATCATTGAATAGCAGGATTTCGGTATAGCTTGCACCTTTGATGTCTGGTCCTTGCTAGACCTGTGGATCTAGCATCATTTTAGAGTGACTTAGAAAGTGTGGATGCCACTGACTGTGCTGGCTCTTATGTAGTCACATCCGCTGTAAATGCAGATGTTTGAAGCTGAATTCAGCCCATTTTAAACATCCTGTTGATTCGGATCCTGGTTTCCTGGAGGTCAGAATCTGAAGTAGTCCATTAAAATGTAATTGTTCCCTTTCACACTTGGACTGTGCAGCTGCCAATTTACAATGGAATACCTTGGCTGCTTCTGCCTTTTAATTGTGATCACATAATGATCAGGGTATATCACAGAATCACAGAATGTTAGAGGTTGGAAGGGATGTCCAGAGATCATCAGGTCCAATCCCCTGCCAAAGTAGGATCACCTAGGGTAGTCTGAACATGAATTCATCCAGGCAAGTCTTGAAAGTCTTCAGAGAAGAAGACTCCACAACCCTCCTGCGCAGCCTGTTTCAGTGTCCTGTTACCCTCATTGTAAAGAAGTTTCTCCTCATGTTGAGACAAAACCTCCTATGTTCCAGTTTGTAGCTGTTGCGCCTTTGTTAATTACTGTGCACCACCTACTGTCACTAGGACAGCCATGTATAGCCTGTATCTGTCTTGAGAAGATCAAATTAGGGCACATGCAGTACCACTGTGGAGCCCAGATGGCATGACCAGTATTCACTTATCTCAGGACCAGGTCTGCAAGTCAGATATTTTTGCAACTCCCAGTGAAGGCTGTGGCAGCTCTGTGTGCTGTGTGCACAGGACCTTAGAGATCTGTATTTGGTAGGTAGAAGCCAGCTCACCCTGTCCAAACTCACAAATTACTTCGTTCACATGCTGAAAGCTGCCTTCTCTGCAAAAGCTCATAAATTTTGCTGATCAATAATTGCAGCTGCACTGCTTGTGGCTAGCACAGGGCATGGTATAAATTCACATATGCCTTAAGAGTGCTGATCTGATACACCCAAAGGCACAGTCTACAAGAAACAGGAACCTCAGAAATAGCTAACTACAGGACCAGATACACACTATGGCCTAGTTTTAAAAGCAGTGTTATATATGCCAGATATTATATTTTCCTTGACTTTCCTTGGCACCTAGCACCTTTTTCCTGACTTCTCTTCAGTCTGGCAATTCAATACCAGTTAGGAGTACAACTAAGAACATATAAGAAGTGAAGATTACAAAACAGGAGAAAAATATTTCCAACAAAATTTCACCTCTTGTCTGGTTCCTTTGTAACTGCTTGAGATGTCACACTAATACAAAGGGGTACAACAGAAACAGAACCCTGAATCCACATCTGCTATTGTTTCATTCTTCTAAAAGTCTTCCAGTGCAGGTGAGACAGAAGGTCAAAGATGAACTCTTCAGCTAAACCAAATCTGAAGTGCTGTCATATTCAGGCTTTGGTCTTCTCAAGTCCCCACAGCACTTAGGTAATTGAAATGCATAAATAAAACAAAACTTTGATCCTATCCTTGTCTAGCACAGTCTGTGCATTGGAAAATATATGATCGCCCTAATTATAGTCAAGATACATGCTGAGACATTATTATATGAATGTTACCTATGAAATGATCAAAGGCAGAAGTCAAATGGTTTGCTACAGCAGCTAGTCTCTGCTCTTAACAGACAGTACATTGCAACATCATAGTTCACTGGAGTTCCTCTTTTTTTGCTAGGAGAAAGCTCTAAGATATCAAGGTCATTGTTGCTCTGCAAATCATTGCTGGCTTCTTGCTGTCTTGAGAGAAAAGATTTGAAAGTGACCTGTACACTGAAAAATAACCTATTTATTTTTTATGACTTTGGCATTTAGCTCGGCGTTAATAGAACTAATCTGGCATATTTAATTTATAAATGGTCTGCATCTCACAATCTTTTCTACTACATATATCTGTGGTCTGCTAGTTTTAAGTGTATGGGCAAACAAACACATTCTTGCAGCAGAAGGAAAGGTATGAAGCCATAACTTGTCAGCCTCTCAATGTATTTGATTTCAGTCCTTACAAAGGATGTTGCTTTCCCTTTTTGGCTAATGTTTTGCAAAACAGAAAGTGTGTTTATTACTATTACACCACAGGACATACATAAGGTGTGGTGTGACTCAGTCTTCAGTGAGGTGCCACACACTATGGCAACTACTTAACTGACCTTGATTAATCATCTTTTGGCATGGGTAAAACTGTTGAGGTTTAGATGAGGTCTAGCTGAGGCTGGAGTCTAACCTCAAGTGAAATGTATAGCTTTCTCAGAGTAAATGGGGGACCCTAGGTGGCATGAGCTCTTGAAATGAGCCTATAGGACATGCAAGAGCTTAAAAATGGTGAGAATTCAGGTCTGGGAAAAGAAAATATAATCTTCTTACCTGCTGGCATGTGAAAATGGCAAACTAAACACTTCCCTTAACCTGAGTAGTTTAAAAGAGAAAGGAAAATTAATGACACTTGCTCTGCTGAAGTCTTGTGGTATTAAAAAAAACTAATTTAATAACCCAACAGAAAAGAAATATGCTGAAGAAACTTTCAAGCACACCATAAATGAGTGGTTGCACCACAGAGAAGCACTTCCTGCCTTTCTGAGGAGAATGGACGTTCATTGGCAGAAGAAACCCCTATAGATCCCAGAATCATGGGAGGTCCTTCAGCTGCACAGAGTGTCATAGAAGCACAGAATTACAGAATGGTTTGGATTGAAAGGGACCTTAGAGACCATTTAGTAAGGGGTACATTTCACTAGACCAGCTTGGTCAAAGCCTGTGCAAACTGGCCTTGAAAATTTTCAGGGAAAGGACAACTTGTCTGAGCAGCCTGTGCCAGTGTCTCACCACCCTCACAGTAAAGAATACCTAATCTAAATCTACCCTCTTTCAGTTTAAAACTCTTACCCCTTACCCCATCACTTACAATCCCTGATAGAGTCCCTCCCCATCTTTCCTGTAGGCCCCCTTTAACTACTGAAAGGCTGCAATAAGGTCTCCCATTAGCCTCCTCTTCTCCATATTGAACAACCCAAACATTCTCAGTAAACCCCCAAAAGGAAACATGCTCCAGCCCCTTGATTGTCTTCAGGACCCTCCTCTGGACCCACTCAAGCAGGTCCATCACCATAACATTCTTATGCTGTGGCTTCCATAACAGGACATGCACTCCAGGTGGGATCTCACCAGAATGGAGTAGAGGGGGTGCCTCCCTCAACCTGCTAGCCATGCTTCTCTTGATGCAGTCCAGGATGTAATTGGCTTTTTGGGTTGTGAGCACACAGTGATGACTCATGTGCAACTTTTCATCCACCAGGACCCCACACTTCCTCTTCTGCAGGGTTGCTCTCAATCCTTTCATTCTCCAGCCTGTATTTATATTGAGGACTGCCCTAATCCAGGTGACTCTGATGAATCCCATGAGGTTGACATGGACCCACTTCTCAAGCTTGTGCAGGTGCCTCTGGATGGCATCCCATACCTCAGGCACATCACCTGCACCATTCAAATTGGTGTCATCTGCAGACTTGCTGAGAGTGCACTGATTCCACTGTCCTTAACATTTGAATATCACCTGATAAAGAGAAATTCTAGCCCTTGGTGTACTGATTATGGATTTTATAAATACGTGTTTCTGTGAAAACTTCCTGTGGAGGTGAAGACTGGAACTCATGAGGTATATAAAGACAAACTCTAAAGTAGTTTTGAGCAGTGGTACAATTATGGTCTGATAAGAGACTAATAACAATAGAGCAGTAAGAGAGAGCTGAAGGCAAAATTTTTATTGTTAGTACCTCTGAAGACTTTTAAGTGATTTGCTTTGAAATACTGCTGTATTCCTTTAGTGTGTAACTGAAAATAGATACACAGGAAAATAATTTAAATGTGCTAAAAATAAAGGGCATATTTGGTGAAGATGATGTCTGTTCAGGAAAATGTGCTTTGACCTAAACCAGAAAAGGGCAGGGCTCCTCTTACTAAAAGTTAAGGTGATAGGTTTTAAGCTAAAGACTAGAGAAAGCCAACTGGTACAGAAAACCATATAGTTCAAGGTGACACATACTTAGGGTTGGAATATTACTAGATCCTCTGTATTAGAACAAAGTTGCAGGAAGGAACAATACAAGTATTTTCCACATGTGAAGTGTATGAAACAGATCACCTAAAACAGTGAGACAGAGAAAAGACCCTTAAAGTACTCAGATAGGAGATAAACAGAAGGTTGTCCCAGCTGTTTCTTTGGATCATTGATACAAGCAGCACTGGATAGCAATGAAGTCTGACAGAGAAGGGGACCTACTGGAAAGCTTGGCTCTATACATAGATGCAGAATTACATCTTGGAGAAATACCAAAGAAAATTGTAATACTGCTGAAGAATCTCTATTCTTCTTAAACATCTTCTCTCTCCAGAAGCACAGCTGCTCTGGCTGAAGGTAGTTGGTACCCAACTGTTGCTTGGTACTGAAAAACTAGTTCCTGGTAGCTGGCTTCTGGGACCTTCAAGGTCTTTTCCAAGTTTGGAGAGGCCATGGTGGGTATGAGTGGGCCTGGGGAAAAGCTAGTGGATTTGGGGAGAAGATATGAATGACAGGGAGGAAAAAGATGAGGGATGAAACAAAAGATGAGAGCACACAAAGCTGTGCTTGTGGATTAGAAGGGTAAGCAAGTGTGTCAGGCCTTGGAAGAGGCTGCCCAGGGAGGTGGTGGAGTCCCCATCCATAGAGGTGTTTGAGAAGCATGTACATGTGGCACTTGAGGACATAGTTTAGTGGTGATGGGAGTTGGGTTAGGGTTGGTCTGGATGATCCATAAGGTCTTTTCCAGCCTTCATGATTTTAATGATTCTGTGCTTCTGCTTCATCCTCTTCTTTCTCTTCTCTACATGGGCTTGGGGCTGTTTTTTTGCTGTGGAGGTTGACTGGCCAGGGGTGGCCTCTGGTCATACTATCAGGCTTTTTCAGATGGGCAACGAGCATACAACCTGCCTACTTACAATTGTTCTTGCCAGTAAACTATGTTTGGGAGCTGATAGAGATGAGTCAGCTAACACAAACCAAATCTGTACCAGGCAGCTAGCAGTGCAGAGAAGCACATTCCAGTGACCAAAAATCTTTCCCTGGAGCTGATGAATCTATTAACATCAATGTAACACAAACATACATCATGTTTGCCCCAAAGGAATGCATCACATATGGATGTATTTGTTGAGAAATGAGATTGGTTAGAAAACAGCAAGCTTGAAACCTAGGGTCTCATGAGGACTTCCCTGTCAAAAGGTTTTGGTTCCCTTTGTCAAATACTCTCTTGTAGTGCCATAGATCTGAAAGGAAAATTGCTGCTGGGACATTCTTCGCCGACAGGCATCTGATGCTTTGACAGTGCTTGAAATGCAATCAAGCCCCCACACTAGCCACTTTCTCCTGTGAAATGCCAACGATGTCCTCAGCTTCTTATGAGTAGAAATGGGATGATGCTTTTGAACACACAAATCAAGGCCCAGCTCCATTTCTCAATTCTCTTTCTGATAATAGTGAAGGTAATTTAATTTTTGCTACTACTTAGTTCCCAGCTCTGTGTCAAGACCCATGGCTTGTGCTTGCTTATGGGAAGTTCTGGGACATCTCAGACTTTTTCCACAGACCTGCCAAGCTTATGCTCTCCCCAGCCCTGCCAAAATCATCTGGAGTCAGGGCACCATTTTTACACATTTATGCAGTGGCCAGCCTGCCTCCCTGTGCAGCATCAGTCAACAGGCTCAGCAGGGTGCGCAGGATGAAGTCACCAACGCCTGTGATCACCTCTTAGCATTCCAGGAGTTTGATGTGATTTGGCAAGCAAATGATTCAGGGAAACGAAGGTAACAGGTCCATGTGCTTTTTATTTTAACATCTGAGCAAGTATTTTGTAAAAAGCATACATGCAATGTAAATTCTAACAGAGCAGCTTTTGTATGATTTCTTTATCTTTGTGCATTTCCCTCTTTCTTGCTCTGCCACATTGTCGTACACATATACGGAGAAGGACAGAGGAAGAAAAGGAAAGTGGAGATTTAAGTTTTAAAAATAAATCTGTTTTCTTTAGAATTGGGTTTTATGCAACGTTGCATTAAATTTTCATTAAAAAGCCTGGAAAGGCAAAATGAATTCTCACAACCCCTCCTAGCACCACCCTTCCAGCCGTGCAAGGTGATCAAAGCTGTAGTGCTCTAACATCTCAGATACCAAAGATAAGAGTGCAGTGATAAAAGATGTTTCATCACATGATGTGTGGAAAGTTTTGTATAACCTAGGACTAGCTGCTCAGTGCAGGTTCCCCTTTCAATTCTCTGAAATGCTTTAAAAAAAAAAAATTGCACATGCACAAGAAAACAAATTTTGAAAGTGGTTTCCTCAGTTCACACCTCCCATCACTCCTACACCATCTCTAGAGAGGTCAGCTCTGAGATGTACTATAAACTACCCATAAAAGTTGCTTGTGTGTGCACTGCATAGTTTGATAATTGTTAGAGCATTCTGTTACATCATATTATAAACTATTCTACATGAAAAAAATGAGGCTTGTTTTTTAGTTTTGCATATCTCTTTATGTAATACAGAAGAAATGTCTCCTTTTTTTTCTTTTTTACAAAGAGAAGATATCTAGCAATTTGTCTGCTAAAACCTATATTTTCTTTTTAAAGGTTATACAATCACAACAGGAAATATTTTTAAATGGTCACACTAATCACAAGACCAACTACCGTTTAGGCTGAACATATCTTTGCATTAGTGTCCTATTTTAAAGTCACATCACATGCCAATTCCATGTATTTTGATCATAAATGAAATTAGTTTTGTGGTCTTAACGAAAAATAGAATCATATTTCATTCTTGTTTTGTTCTTACTGTACTCAAATTCACAATCTGACAGAAGCAAGGAGACAGTTTGCATTTAATTAAAGGTCAAGCTTTTGTTTACCTCATAGATATTGCTCTTTTTTTCTTGTTTCTTTAAGCACCTGCAGTAAAACAATAGTCAAGCAAGATGTTAATTTTGGCCTGAGTACTCAAAAGGAGTTAGATATTCACGTATTTTTTTAGTTACCAGTCTTGGTGGTAGCATTCATGATTCTGTGAATCTTTCTGCACAATCAAAAGTAAAAGTCTTGTCACCTGTTGCTAGTATTGTCATTTTAAACGTAGCAAATGTATGTTGACCAGGAGATCATTGACTTCTCTGCAATGACACAATAACCAACACAGTATGACTTTCTAGAGTAGAGTAAGGATCCTCTTTATCAAACATGCCTGTGTAAAAATGTGGCTCCAGCACTGCAAGAGCACTTCTGAAGCGCTGTGATGAAGTGGGCTGAGTACAACAGCCACAACAAACTTCCTTATTATCAGTCCTGCAGAAAGCCATGTTAATAAGGATAAGAAAATATTCTTCTGTATCCTTTTGTGAGAAAGCCTCCTTGCAATAACAAAAGGTAGATGATTAAGAAACTTCCAAGAGCTGACAAGAGTATAGTTGTGTCCTTGAGGATGATGGTCAAATTGTCTTTAATTCCAGTGCTTTCTCTTTCACTTGCTTGATGCCTTTTAAAAAGTCACTGCTCATGAACCTAGCTGAGATGTCCCATACCTTCTTGGTCATCCAGAAAACTAGGACACTGAGCAGCAAGCAAGCCAGACAGCGGGAAACACCTTGGTCACTGAGAAAGCTGCAGCTTTTGACACTTTGCTGTAGGTTTCAAGGAGATCTCTAGTTAAAAGTTTATATTAGAACTGAAATCTCTCCTGGAATGTGATGCTTGCACTAGTCATATCTCACAAAAATAGGAAGAATCCAAACTGGCAACAGTTTTACTATTCACATTTCCCAAACCTCACACAGCAGAGATATAAATCAATTTCCCGCTTCAGAGTGGTGAGATCTTAATATATACTTTTTACTAAGAAATAAGATTTTCTATTAGCCATTTCAAGTAAAATATGTAAATTACCTAGGAAGCTGTTTCAGTCTGGATTCATGGAGTTTACAATATAGGGCAAGCTAGCCTCAGAGTGGAGACTAACCTAATGCTTACTTAACAAATCTAGGCTCACGGGACATACATGGAGCAGTTCACATACATCCATATCCCAGCACAAGACCTCAAGACCTCAGCTGTCTCTTGTGACATCCTGTCTTTGTTGATGTGACTAACTCATGTCAGTGAGTTTGTGAATGCATCAATGTGAAGAAAAGTAGCAGGCAGGTGACCAGGTAATTTTTAGTGTTGTGGCAGATGGCAAGCAATCATGATACTTCTGATGTGGTGTGTGATGTAGGCTTGTCAAAATACAACACTATTAGAAGGTCAAAAGATATTTGGTGCAAAAAGCCTGGCAAAACACTACTCCTTCCAAGTTGTTGCCGCCTCTTCAACCCTATTTTGCTTTTCTGATAGGAAGGTACCTGAAAATTTTCTTGGCTTTCATACTCCCAGTTGGTTAGGAAGATGCATAGACCAATTTATTCTTAAGCCGTAAATGAAGGAAACTGCAAATATCTAAATGATTGTATAGTAAAGAGTTAAGGGGAAGGGAGGAGAGATGAGGAAGTAGTGGTTGAAACAACCTGCTTTTAAGCATACAACAAACTTTAAAAAGTCTTGATAATATTTTAAACAGTGTATAAACAACACAGAAGTGCCCCAAATGACTTTTTTTTTTTTTTTTTCCTGGGTAGCGGGTGTGTTCAGAACTAGTGGAAACTGTAATAGGAACTTCAGAAATAGAAACCACACTTCTAGACAAAGAATAAGCACAGGTTTCTTGCCCACCCAGACTGAAACTCGAAGTGAAGGGACTATGTCTAATGAGAAGAGAGGTTGATTTCCAAACCCTTCCAGCACAGAGTAGCAATATTTTTTTTTCTATTCAGTTATTTAATTTGAGATCTACTAGATCAAAAGTATATAAGAGGGCAAGTGCCATAAAGTACTTTACTTTGGGGTTTGCCACTAACGACAGCTGGACTGCCAGTGTCAAAAAGACAACTACAATTAACATCTATGAATGCTAAGCTGTTGTTTTGGGTTTTTTTCTTAATTATGTTTATATTGGTCTGTTTATATACTGTAGAAATACTCTTGACATTTGTCATCATGGGCAGTAGTAATTTAACAACAGTCTTTGTAGCCCTAACATAGAAAAAGAAGCTTTAACACTTTGTCTTACAAGTACGTCTTCAAAAAAAGCGCCGTCATTTGCAAATGTCTGTATGTAGGTCATTGCCAAAATGTAGAACATGGTGTTTCACTGGTGTGAGTGGTTATGGAAAAGGATTTAGATTAAGGTTGTCTTAGGATTAATTTATTTTATAAGGGAAATAAATGTGAATAAAATTCATATAAAACAAATAAACAGGAGAAACTGAAAATATTTAATTTTCATTTTTACAGCTATTAGGCAATTTAATTGCTGCAAGCTTAGCTGTCTGCTTCTATGCAAACCTCTTTAGCAGTCATGCATGAAGCAATAAGACAGTAACAGTCTGTAAGACTACTATTTACCAGCATCACTGCAGTTATCTGTCTTCACTGCCTTTGATGACTACATGTGAAGAAAATTATGCTTCATCTCAGGTCTCAATAAAGAAAATCAGCATCCGCAAGATAGTCTTTTCAGCATGTTTCTCCTCTGGAGGAGGAGAGCACTGAGACATTAATTTTGACAAAGAAAGCAAAGACAAAATCTATTTCAGAGAAGGATTGGATGTTTCTCCCCAAAAGAAAGCAGAAGGGCACAACAGCACTGGGCTGCAGAACTGGAAGGTGAGGTCCAGGACTCTGTGGATGACTGTGTGGATAGTGTGCACTGAGATGCTGGGCCAGGCAATGATTTGTAAGAGCCAGTCAATAAATATGTTCACAGAAACAACATAGGCTGCTTGGATTTAAAGACTTTGGTTTTTCAGAACTCTTTCTTACCTAACAAATGAAGTTTGTGGGGCTGTGTCCCCCCTCATCTGTAGGGGAATGATGTGGCATGAGAATATAGGAGGTCTGGGTGACCGTTTGCCAGTGCAGTCATCAGAAACTCCCATTTGTCCACTTTATCATTCATTTAGAAGCAAAAATATAAACAAAACCCACACAACTGTTGAACCTAGTTGCTGTTCAGCTTTATTTGCAAAGGATATTTGGTCTGTATTCAGAGGCTGATACTTTCCTTTTCTCCCTTGATAAATGTGAACATGTTGGTGAATTCTAGGCAAACTTGATAACATGTCATAGATCCCAATATTAACTAAGATTCTGTGCACTGCATTAAAATACTTAGATGAAAGTCTGGTATTCAAATATTTAAAGTTCCACCTATTCTGGTTTTAGTTCCTTTCTTTGACTTCTGCATATGGTTTTCTCTATGTCATGGCTGTATTAACTCAGGAGAAGATTGTAGACATGTGCAATGACAATAATGACAGTCTTTACTATAAGGTCATCTACCATAAGTCACAGAATTGCAGGACAAAAACTAGCTAGTGTATTGAGACACAGGCAATCTTGCTGGTGTTATTTCCTTTTGGGAGGGTGTCACAGTGAGTCTCATGCTAGCTGCTCAAAATGCCTCTCTCTCATCCGGTTTTCAGCCTGGGATCAAAACAATAAAACCACAGCTCAGGATAAAGGGAAGAGTATTTCATGTGGTTACAAAAACTGGTCTGCAAATACTACACTGAATATTGATTGACTCAACATATAACAGACAATTTATGAGTGAGCCAAGACTCAGTGAATATATTTGTTTTCCACTGAAGGTAACAGAAAGTAAGAATATTTACCATTTAGCTCTCTTGGGCCCACAGCTTGATACACAAAAAAAAATCTTTGATATAGAAGCATGACTGTTTCTAAAACCTGGTACACTTTGAATTTCTGGCCAGTCCTTTGTGAACAAACCCTTACTTATGCATTTCTTTGTTTCCTTTTTACTAGAAAAGCTTAAGCTGATTATATATGAAGGGTGAGAACTCTTTGTTTTAGTAAGACAGGTGAGGGTAGAGACGCATTTATGGCTTCTGTAGCATGTTGACATGAACCATGAAATTCTTGGCAACAGCAAGCTGCAACAGTACTTTTTTTGTTTGTTTGTTTCAGATGTGAGGAATTAAAATCTCCAGGTGCCCCTATGCTCTTTAAAAGTAGGCAAAGATGCTTCTGGCCACCTGTTTTTTCTTCTATGCTCAGGCTCAAACTAGTCTCAGAGACAAGTTACAGCAGCCAGAAGATTAGGTGAGGCTAAGGGAGCCTATGTTTCTGTAGTACAATTTGTCACTTTTTGGTCTCCTACTGCTAACTGGCATAGGAATAGTATTTCCATGTGCTAGTGTTCCCCATATAACAAAGTGACCCTTAGACACTGCTGTGAGAAACTTCAAAGTTTGTTTTTACAGTACTGCAGCAGCAAACTTGGGAGATGAAAGGTTCAACCCTACTCAAGGTAAACATTTTCAAGCTGAGGTTTGAACAACCATTGATATTATTGATATCCATATTAGTTATGATCTCTTTCTGTGTCATGTGGGGCTACATATGTAAGACTGCCCTTGAATGTTAACATGTGAGTCAAGCAAATCTATCAACTTACTATAACATGTAAAACTATACCATGTACTGCTAGTTTCTCTGAGAAATGTTGATGGAAAATTTGTAATTTAAAAATCTGAAGAAAAAAATAAGAGCTTTCAGAAATGTACATGGTTTAAAATCTCAAATATTTAGTATGCACTGAATCCAAAACATCTAAGTGATGAATATGTAAGGCTATTTTCTCCACCAAGATCAGATTTAAAGGCTGCTTATCTACAGAGCAGAGAATTTCTGAGAATGTGAAAGCCATACATCTAGCAGGAAGCTTCAGACTACAGCACTGTAGAGGTGTTAATGATATCTCTGTGCCTCATGGGAAAAATATGTGACCGAGAAGACACGTCTTCATGTGAAAGACTGGCTTCCAGAGTTAGGTCATGAACCAGGCCGATAAAAAGATGTATGATGTGCAAACCAGTGTCTATGTTTATTTCAACTTAAGGAATTGATCTTAACTCAGTCTCACATTCTAGTACTAGCAGCTAACCTCTTTTAGCTGCAATCACAAATAAGCTACTCTCAAACTCACTATGAAGAAAGAGACTTGGGTGTACCTGTTGACAAGAAGCTCAGCATGAGCCAGCAGTTTGCATGTGCGGTCCAGAGGGCCAATTGTATCCTAAACAGCAGGTCAAGAGAAATGATTCTGCCCCTTTATTGTGCTCTTGTGAAAACCCACCTTGAATATTCCATCCAGTTCTGGTGCTTCCATCAAAAGAAGGACACAGAGCTGTTGGAGTGAGTCCAGAGGAGGACTACAAAGATTCAAGGGCTGGAAAAATTCTGCTATGAGGATAGGCTGGGGGAGCTGGGGTTGTTCAGCCTAGAGGAGACTCTGGGGGGACCTTGTAGCTGCATTCCGATACCTGAAGAGATACTTTAGGAAGGCTGGAGGAAGGCTTTTCATGAGAATATCTAGTGATAGAACAAGGGGGAATGGTTTTAAGGTGAGGCAAAGTAGGTTTAAATTGGATCTGAGGAAGAAGTTCTTCAGTGTGATGGTGGTGGGACTCTGTAATAGAGAGCCCAGAGATGCTGTGGATACCTCCTCCATGAGGGTGTTCAAGGCTGGGTTGGATGAGGCCTTGAGCAGCTGAGTCTATTTGAGAGGCATCCCTGCCCATGGAGGGGAGGCTGGAGTAGAAGATCTCTAATGTCTCTTCCAACTTAAGCCATTCTATGATCCTATGAACTTTTAAATGACCACAACACCTCTCATCTATGCACTGAGTATTGAATCACTGTGTAATAGAGATCTTAGGCTTTTGCAGAGACCTGGGATTGAGGGGAAGGGAAGGTTTCCATTATGAGAACATCTTGTCTTTTCCTTTCTTGTCAGAATACTCACAATGCTCATATACCTCAGGAAGGTTACTGCTCTAGCAGCCTAGACAAATAAAAGTCTGAAAAGCCTGGGAGCCAGAATTCCATCATCAGGTTCCCTTGGTTGCTCTGCAGTTTAATGATCCTACTAGTGAAAAGCTGGAAGTCAAAGAGCTGGAGAAAGGCATCAACATAGCTGCCAAGACATTATACAAATTAGGCAGATGGAAAATGAACGAGTTTAAGCCTGCCCATTTCCATCTGATCTTTGTTGGAACCAGTGCCCTCCCAACGATTTTCTAAAGACAAAATACCTCATCAGAAAGATTTGGACAATTTTCTTCTTATTATTCAACGAGTAACACTATGCCTAAGCAATGTGCTGTTCAAACTGTTGTCCAAAATACAAAATAAAGAATATATCTCTGGGTATTTCTGTGGCATCTAGTGTTGTTATATCAAAGTACTTTAAAAATATCAGTAAATTTATTCTTTGCAGCCTTCCTTTAATATGAAGATAATTTAACATCATATATCAAACAGAAAAGTGAGGAACAGAGACCCCAAGTTGCGTAGGATCTGACTTCTAAGAGTGTTTGGCACTACATAAAATGTACTGTTCCAAAGCCACTTTCCTATTGGCTATATCTGCTTCTGTGAGTACTCAGTACTTCTGTGAGTCAGATTCAGGTGTCTTTTAATAAGCATTTGAAAATGAGGAACTCAGACTTTGTGCCCCTTTCTGAAAGCTTAACTCCTTGAAACCAGATCTGAAACAGAATTTCAGGCTCTGTAAAATGAGCATCACATGAGTGGAAGAATTAAGGCATTAATGAAAATCTTAGGTGTCTCAGAATGGGATCTGTGACAATTAGTAAAATTATTAGGAACAAAGTGAAATCATCACTCTACACATGCCACGCATGTAGGTCATCTCAAGGAGACTATGGATGAGTCTTCGGAAAACGAAAACTTTGGGGAAAAAAATATTTAGTTTCACAGAACATCTTTTGTCTCACAGGAAAAGTACTGGGAGACTGAATCTTTAACTTCTTTATGAAGACTTCTTTTATGAAAATTCTCTGTTGCATTTTCTTTCTGGGCACTGAATATCTTTACACACATGCAGAGGATGTTAGAGGTTGGAAGGGACCTAAAGAGATCATTGAGTCCAAATCCATTAGCTACCATTTTTTAAGATGGTTGACAGAAAAGAAACATTTTCCTTCCCTGTCTAAACAACAGACTAGCAGTTAAAGTCAGCAAATAAATGTCTCAATTTGCCTCCAGGTGTGACCATAGGACTAATAATCTTAGAAGGAGATTGTTTTAACCACAAAGCTGATGGATAATGCCAATATTTCACATCAAAGATGTGCAATGAGAAATTATTAGTACAACAACTCAGGGAAAAACAAAAATGACATGCAGGAGGGCAAGAGATTCTCTAGCCTAGTGACAGGTGTAGCCATTAACTATAAGGTAGTGGACATGTCCTGGTAACCTACTCACCAGATTACCCTTCAGGATTATCTATTGTCTACTAAATGTGAAACAGTCTCTTTCCTCTTCTATCTGAACAATACTACAGGCATTTGCTCCTCTTTTGTCCAATAACCATGTCCAATAACCATAACTTCCTTTTCCAGTTTCAAGTGACTAGGTGCAAATCAGCCCAGACTGTGGTAGCCAGCATACTAGCTATCTAGTAAGAAGGGAGGTGTATAAAGTTTTAAATACTTTCTAAAGAGAGTGTTGAATGTGCTTGCTTTTTGTTCTAGAAGACTGAATTATCTAGAGATAAGCAAGTAGATAAAAACGTATCTGAGCATAGGCAAGTCNTTGAAATCAAAGTACTTGTACTTCTAAATAAAACTGGCTCATGTGCCTTAAGCATGCTCATTACTGGAACTAGGTCAGCCCTCTCAGTCCTGTCAAAATCCAGTTGTTCCATAGTTACAAACAGATATCTGATCTACATTTGCCCTGAAGTATCTTAAGTGCTGCAAACTAATAAGGAGGGGATGTTACTGTGTGAAACGTATATCAATATTAGTAAATGAAATTCTGTCAGAACCTGGGCTTAGGCTGACAAATTAAATTCCTTGCACTGTTACAGTTCTGTCACACTTTTGTTTCTCACCAACTAATGTTCCCTGAAACAGCTGTAGAGTCCCACACAATCATCTCACTCTCACAGACCAAAAACCATTCCTAAAAAGGAGTTTGGATGCAGACATCACGTTTCAAAGGCTGAGGACAATTACTGCAGACGTAAAATAAACTAAAAGCCGGCGTTATCACTGGTCCCAGCAAATGGATGGGGTGCAAGTTGGGTAAAAACGTGTTTTCTGTCTAGACCACTAGAGGGTACCAACAAACCTTGAAGATTTGCTTTCGGGTTGCAGAGACCAGGCTGTTACAGGTTTTCCTCTACGGAAAAGAGCTGAAAGGGTCACAACTTGCTGTTCTCCACAAACCAATTTACATCACCTGCAGCATGTAACCCCAAACCTGTCTTTCTCCCTTTAATCACTGTCCAGGCACCAATCTTTGTCCTTCTTTACCTCAATTTTGTACCAACAGATTTATTTTTTTTTTTAATTTATTTTTTTAAACCTTTTCCTCACCATTTCAGTTTATGTTTATCCACAGTTCCCTATGCTACCCCACATCACTCATGTTCCAAGAAGATTTCACTTTGATCCTTGCATTGCTCGACTGTCACAAGGTGAACTAATAAAACTAAAAAAGGCTTATTCTCTCTTTATCTGCTTAACCATGGTATGCCAGAAGTGTGGTCTACCTAGGATTTTAATTGGGTGTGATTTAGATTCTTAAAGACTGATCATATTTTTGAGCAGTTATGAGGGAAAAAAATGAAAGAAACCCCCAAGATTATTTCTTTCATTGTGCTAACTCATCTATTCAAAGCAGAGGCTTGTGTTCCTGAATATTCCCTTATTGCCTCAGCAATTGCTTCATACAGCTAAACTCTGCATGTAACATCCTGCCAAAGAAAATGTAAAACTTTTCATCTTAAATGTTGATCAGACTTACAGACAGCTCCCTCAGGAATTTGTCTCGACGTGGTCACTGCTGATGTTTCCGTGCTGTAGCAGATCAGATTTCCTCTATGAGTAAGAGCTGCAAGAATGACCACAGAAAAGATCTTTTAAGAATCAGTTGTTACAAAAAAAAAAAAAAAAAAAGGGAGCACATCTAAAGATAATGCCAGACAGACAGACAGTGACAAGCACTGATAACACTGCCTTTTGTAGCTTTGTAGCTTTAAAACATAGTTCACTAGCTGTTAAAATGTACATTTGCGGGATTACCGAAGATGCATAATATCCACATCTAAAGGTGAAGAAAAGATGAAAGAGCACATGCTCTTTGGTGTCCTGATAATTTCCCCTCTTACTTTTGCAGAACTGAATCAGGTGCAGTGTGTCTGCTACTAAGAAACTCTATCTGCTTCATCATGACCAGTACCAGTGTGCAATTTCTGTTGTTATTTCTATTCACCAGAAGCTGAGCCTAAATTTCTCAGGTGGTAGTGTGAAAACATGACAAAAATATGCAGCTCTTGGTGAACAAGAGTGTAGATTCCTTTCCTCATCCCGAACAGTTCTTGGGCCCTCACCAGCCTGTGAGCAAAAAGGCAGAATTTGTCTGTGAAGACATCAGTGAGAGCTAAAATCCAGCATCTGAAAAAATTGAGCCATTCCATGAAGTGTGTACAGTGCTCTCTCTCACACTTTCTGAGTATTTAGCTTTAGTTAAATAATCAAAAACAGTGAAAAATAAGATCATTGATGGAAAATTTTAGTAAGGAGGGAAAGCTTCAGATTAAAAATATCTGAAAAGAAAGTAGATTAAATTGACATTGCCCCATTCCAATGATGTAGAAAATTAATGCTGTGGAATAATTCTCACTGATTAATACATAAATTTAGGGTAAAATGGATTATATAACTCATTTTAAACCTATTTTATAATAACAGCCTTAACTCTTAGGCTAAGAGTCTCTCTCACATAAACATGACCTTGCCATTCAGGACCTGGCGGTAGGAGTAAACAAGCCCAAACAACAGTCCTAAAGACACTTACTTATAAAATGAGCTCATTTAATACAGGGATTTTTAAGGCAGTAGCCAATGGCCAAATGCTCCAATTTCTATAAAGTAATTTATTCAGAGAAGTGCTCCGTTTTCAAACTTACATTGCACTGTGAAAAATATGAGAACAGCGTTGACATATATTTCCTAGTACAAAAAAAACCAGCCCTCTTCTTCTGCCCATTTGGATGCTTTGCAAACATTAGTTGTCAGTGGTGAAGCCCTCTGGACTTCTGTTTCAAAATATTTTTTTTTTTTTCTGGAAGCCAAGCAAATATGTTAGATGTCAATATGTGTGCACAACACCACCACATCTTCTAAACACATGGAGAAATAGTCTTGGTGTCCCTTCATTTTGAGCAGGACAGAGGCAGTCCACCACAGGATAACTTCTTGAGGTTGGGTTGTGGTCTGCTGGGTTTCTCCCTTCTAGCCACTGGGACACAGCAATTACTAGGGGAGACCACATTTACCATACAAGGAATAGCTTCTCTAGGGTTTGTTTATTTTCTATCCTCTTGCGCTGCTACATACAACACGTACCTCCCTCTGACAGAGAGGTGAGGACTACACATTTTCATCCCATAAAATATGCTGAAAGAGAGCATTGAGGCCAAGCATGTTCAATTGCCTAAGCTAGGCTTTTCTGCACTTACAGTCATCAGTGAGAGAAAAATTGTCTGCACGGTCAGATGCATCTGAGCTGAATCCAAATTCACACTGAAAGACAGAAGGTGAATATACATTTTTGATAATTGTATCTGAAGGGACACTAAAAACTGGAGGCAGAAACAATGGGTAAGCCGCTTGCTGGCAGCAAGGGAGGCCTAGGTTCAGTTTGCTCTTTCAATGCAGAGCTTCTGAGCACTTTCGCTGGAACTGTGCCTGTGGGAAATGTCATCGCAGGATGGGTAGGCAGCTTTCATCTACAAGCTGCAGAACAGGCTGGATGTATTTTGCAGCTAAGGTTATACAGAGCTATATGGAACACAAATTGCTTAGCATTGATACCCAAACTGAGAAGACTAAGGCTGAGGCAAATGCTATGCCACAGCCTCTTCCTTAGCAGAATGGTGACATGTTCTCTAGCTACGTCTAAATTGGTGTACAGCTGTTTGCAAGGGAAAACCTGGGAATCTTGATCAGATCTGCACTTGGAGAGTTTCATAAACCAGGGCAATAAGTTGTCCACATGTGTATGGCAGTGGCTGTGGCTCACAAAATTTTTAAAGGATGAAATTCATTACAGAGGTTCAAATGCTACCGTAGTAGCAAGCTCATAAGTAACGTGAATGTGATTTAGGAATGAAGTCCAAATATTGATGGGACTTACATACCTGAATCAAAGGAATGCTTTTAAAAAACCCTAGCTAGATTCTCCCTATGGCTATGTATAATAAAACCCAGACAGTTTTATACCAAACACTGAGCACAGATAAGGAGCCATTGCCCAAACATTAAAACTGATCACACACAAAGTTTTAGATAAAACCAAATGGCAAAGACCTGAATCTCCAGTGTATGACTTCACCCAGGAATCCTCAAACCGTGTATAATTTCACTTTCTGTAGGGCAATCTGGTGAAAGCCCATTACTGCAATAACTGCCTTACAGATGGCCATTTTATTCTTGTTTCTGAACTATTAAAAAACCCTTCACGCAAATAATCTCTCTGTTTGCCTATTAAGAGACAACAAATGCAGTATGCAAGAGTGCACTGTGCTATGAGACTTCCTTCTGGTGCCCGTCTGTCTGAGTGCAGTTTTTATGCATCAGAAGACCCTGATGAAATTAAATATGATACAGTTCCATAGTCACTTCTCTCTGTGTGTCTCATTGCTGTGAGCCTCAGGAACAGTATCAGGGTGACTACATTACGTGACTCTGCAATATCGAATGATTGATGCCAAGTCCAGATTTACAAATAAAAGTGGTTCAAAATTATCTGTTGTTTTGGTGTTTGTTTCTTTTTTTTTTTTTTCCTCCTCCAATATGTAGAAGCTGATTCTTTCTCCTTTTCAAAATACTGTTGAAGGTATGCTATGATTTTTACTACTGTCCTTACTGAAACAAGTCATACACCTGAGAACTCCTTATTTTGCTAGTGGTTTATACAAAATGAAATGCTTAAAGCTAGCAGTAAGATTTTTCTTTCTCTTTTACTATTTTCTCCAACAGCTCTGACTTCTGCCTGTGTGTGACATAATTTCTTCACTATCACTGCCCTGTATTAATCCATACAATTCTTTCTTTACAGCTCACAGTCATCTGGCACAAAGACACACATGTATTTCTTGAATTACAATAAACTTTGTTCTCTCTTTTGATGTAAATAAAATGAGGAAAAACAAATCAGTCTTGACTTTGCTGACTCCACTGAAAGCCGGTTTTGAATAAACAGTCAAGAAGTGAAAAGCTGTACTTCTTACCTGGTCTGGGATGCACAGTGCACCTTGAAAGCCTCTTAAATGACAAAGAATTAGAAATAGTGGAAAACTTGTAGTCATCCAACCACAGAGCTCAGGAAATGACCACATATTTTGCAACGATTAACTCCTTCCTCACTGTCTTGGCTTTTTCAAGTACAGAAAAAAGAATCAGCTTACCCTTCTACTGCACTTCGGTGCATGCCCTAAATATGACTTCTGTTTCACACTAAGAATATGCAGGTGGCCAGAGAAATTACTCTGATCACCTCCATGGAAGAAAGAATCTGCAGTGTCTTCTGCCTAACTGTGACCAAGTACATTTTACTGTTAAGTGAAGCTTATGTGGCGTGTGGAAATTACTAAGTAATGGCTTGAGCACCTAATTCTAGAGATTTAGAGCAATATTCTCAGCACAGGCTCAGTGTTGTGGTTCTCAACAGAACAAGAACCAAAAATAGTTACTTAAAGGAGCAGCATCCATTGCAGTCTGGACAGGCATATGGTATATGATATTTTTTATGCATAGGGGCTCTCTAGGTAAAAGTAAGGCATGCAGGAATATCAGGAGTTAGGTCCTCTGTGTGTAAAAAGTCTTCTCCCTCCTAAAAACCTATTTCTCTTAGTTGAAGATAGCTGTTTAAGAGACATTTCTGAGCCTGAGCACCGAGTAAAAGCATTAGCCTGAAAGCTAGTTAAGGCCAGAAAACAGACAGGAGCACAGGCACCTTTATTCTAAACCAAAGGTGTCCCATGGGCTTTTTGCATGGAGGTGCAAGGTCAATTGCACCCTACAACAGATACCCTCCACCACAACAGCAGGCTGAAAGAAAGCACTTCCAACAATACTGTAGCACTAAAGGCAGACGTGTTTTGCACTTTTCTCCTCTTTTTAAGATTGGGAAAACAATCCCTGGACTTATGTACGTACATGTTCTTTCCACAGCATTGAAGTATCTTTGCCTAGACATGTGTGTGTTTTATTTTACAAACCTTATGGTAGGAGGGAAGTATCACTCCCTGCATTTGGGATGTTGGTAGAGTAAGAAAGAATAGAAATGTCACCAATATGCACACAACAGTTTCATAGCTCAAGCACCCAGCTATAATGCTTTGGATTTAGTCTTTGAAAAGAGCTAAATCTGTAGTCTGGGCATAAAGCCCATCAAAAATCCACAGAATCTAGAAGAGGTAGGAATCTAGTCTGTTCTCCTCAGCAAAGTGGAGCTGACAAATCCAAACTGTCAGCAAGCCTGTTCTCCACAGATGTTTCCATAGGGAGAGACTTTGTATGACAATTTAAATAACATTAGCAACAAAGACCAGAGCTCAACAGTTTCCAGTGAATAGTGGGTTTCAGAAAGAGGTTTCTTCTCAGGTTATTAGTACTTAAAAGACCTGGTGACTCAGATCCTGTCAGATCTTTGATTCCTCTCAGCAGAGCAGTCCAGTTTCACCAAAAGGACTGAAAAAGTTATGCATCCCAGTCATGTGTTTAGGGGGTTATCCAAGAAAGTGGAACTAGGGAGCCTGAACCTGTCCAGACTCAAGGCTCTTCCCCTGCTGGGGCCAGTATTCTGGATTATTGCACTATGAGTGGCTGGAACTACCTTCCTCGGCACTGCTCACAGCCACCCTGCCTTGTGCAGAAAGCACTGCTGCATCTGCCTGTGTTAGACAGGGTTCAGGTTCCTCCAACACCACAAAGTGTTTCCTGTGTTCCCCAGATGACAGCAGACCTGGTGCCAAAACCTCTTGTTTTGGCACCAGATCTGAGGCAAGGGTGGGACTGTTTCATCTAGCTCTGCACGTTTGCACTATAGATGTGTACATGAAAGGTAGTCACTCAAGATGCTCTTGAATACAGGCAATGGAGATCATTGCGAGGTTCTTTATCTGGGAATTTTAACAGCCAAGTTAAAGTTCCTTTTGNAATTCCTTATTCTCTTGTCGAAATTCAGTTTTTCTGTTGACTTCCTGGAGACTACTTCCAGTAGTGATTTCCAAGGCATGCTCCTGCAAGACACTGAGGAATGTGGAATGTGATCTGTACTTTATGTTCATCCATTCAAAGGATCCTCAATGTAAGAAGGTTCTTAGTTGCTTGCTTTTTTTTGTTTGTTTGTTTGTTTTAATGGAGTCCAAAATATTTGGTTGATTCCTCACGCTAGAGCTATTTATTGTATAGCTTTCTTTGCAAAAGCATGGGGATGATTTGCATTAAATCTGGTTGCAGAACATGACTTAGGCTCTTTTTGCCTTGACTCCTGTAACTTTCAGATACAAAAGCTAAATCAACTGTCAGCCTTCGTCAGCTGCCAAACTTCTCAGCATGAGTTCACAGGTAAACAGGAAGCAGTTTCAGTCTCACAACCTCAAAGCATGCAAAATACATTGAATAAGACCTCCTGAAAACTAATGAGATTTCATTTGCTTCCTAGGTTGTTTTATTTTAACAACAATCTGCTTTCGATTTAAATATACTTTTTTTACCATTTTTTTATCACTAAGGCTACAAATATTAAAATTTTAAAACTTTTTTGGGTATTGTTTAAAAAAAAAACAAACCACAACTTTCCCCTCTAAAGCTAGTGAAAGGAACTCAGCACAAAATATCTAGAATTTACATTTGGTTAAAAAAGAAATAAATAAAATTTACAGTCCCGGAGCATTGTATGATCTCATGAGTGTAAGCAGTAATTAATGTTGTTATGCAATATACTATATTGCATATATAACAGTGAAAAGAAACGATTATTGTTAGTGATATTATAGTAATAATAATAATTTTTTTTCCTAGCAGTCATTTGGCTGATAAAATTTCATCAGAAAGTAATTAAGTGAACTCTGAAGACTAATATGATCTTTCAGAGCTCTATTTCAGTTTATAGCCCTCTGTAAGCCTACAGTCAGATTCTTACTTGGTTCAGCAGGTCTTGTCTTGTAGTCCTTCCTGAAGCCATCTTAAGCAGTTTATGAGTATTTGCATTGTCGTTAAAAATACACATTTTGACCATGTTTTCCTGAGACACAGGGACATGACTTCTGTGTAAGACATTTGAGACTACTACTCCGGTAATATTTCAGGCTTGTAGGGTTTATTAAAGTGATATTAGAAAGCTCCTCACTATATCTCCAGAGCAGAGATCTTCCTCTGGGGTGAATCTGCAATAATCTTGAGGGTTACTTGAATGTTGCTTTGGCTCCTGGTGCCTGCAAGAAGCAGATTCAGATCTTGATCTGACTTGCACAAGGCCTTGAGGCCACCCCAGCTTGAGGACACACCAACTCCTTGCATGAAAACAGAGGAAAAATAAATGGTCTTGGGGAATTGCTAAATGTGGTCGTTTTTTGTCAGTAATATTTTTCCCACGGAAGCAAACGGTAACTTCTCTTCTGTAGCTGAGGAAGGTCATGGAGAATTCATGCACAACTGCAGGCTAAATACAGGAACTGCTTTGGGTCCCTCTGGTAGATCCAGCCTGGCAGTCAATGAATAGAGGAAGGCCTAACCACTGGAGGGAATGGCATGATGCTAGCTGTGACAGGAAACAAGGAAGAGAAGAAAACTGTCATTGTACTTTTCCTAAAGGGTTCTCCATCTCATCTTGAGGCAAAGAGAACTTGCATGAGTGGGGGTGGCCTGTAAGCACAGTGATACAGAAGTGTGAACAGGGCAGTGGAGGGTGGTCAACTTCATGAAAAAGTCCTGTACTTTGGGACTGAGGAGATGGAAGAGTAAAGCTGCATGGAAAGGAGGGGCTTGGAGGGCTGGAGAAGTGAGGGAAGATGATAGGAGTGAGGAAAGCTGAGAGAATGAGACCTAGAAAGACAGTAAGCAGAACAGAGGGGATAACAGAGGATCTGGTTATTTCCATTCTGCATCACAATAGAGGGGAAGGAAAGGAGAAGAGTATTCTGGGAGACTTCTCCTTCTCTGTCATCCAGCACCAGGAAGTCTTGGGTAAGTCTCCAGGGATCAGATATTTGGTCCATTCTAGGCAAACTAGAACACCATGGCATGAAGGCGAGGTGAGCTTTGCAGAGGGATGGAGGGAGGGCAAGCAATCACTGAAAAGAACAAGGAGACTCTCTCCTCACAGTCAAACTGATATCTCCAAGCTTCATAACACCTGTCTACCTCCAGAGTGCAAAATTGCGTTATAATGCCAACAGTGACAAGAACAGACAGAACTGGTACTCATTGTCCAAGTGCCAACACTCATTTTTGCCCATGTTGTTGTGTTGGCTGTGCTGTGATGCCATTACACATCTGATAAAACTCCCAACCTCTGTTATGACTCATTGCCCATTGTGGAGCTAACATGCAACCACCTGGAGTTCTCCAGAAAGAAGATACTTCTCTTAACTCTCCAAGGAATAAGCAGACAATCTTGGCCAATTACTTCTAAAGTTAGCTTCAGTATCCAGATATCCTAGGTCTATGAAGGGGTGATATGGTGAGAGATAAAACCTGACAAACAGATTTTTTCTTGCACAAATTGGTGTGACCTGCTTCCTTGTCCAACAGTATGATCTACATAAGATCAAGAACCAAGAGGTGCTTCATTTTCCTGCAGCTGAAACTAATGCACACTTTGTGAAGCACCAGAACTCTGATTCCAGGTCTGTGGCTGCCTCCTCACAGCATCCCAATGTGCATGTACAGGACATCCAGATGATGAGGTCCAGTCCGCAGGGGTTCATGAAGGGCAAGTCCTGCTTAATGGACCTGATCTCCTTCTATGACAAGGTGACCTGCTGAGTGGATGAAGGAAAGGCTGTGGATGTTGTTTATCTGGACTTTAGTAAACCCTTTGTCATCATTTCCCACAGCATCCTGCTGGAGAAACTGCTGCTTATGGCTTAGATGGGTGGACAATTCACTGTTTTAATAACTGGCTGGATGCCCGGGCTCAAACAGTGGTGGTTAATGAAGCTAAATCCAGTTGGCAGCCAGGCACTAGTGGTCTTTTTCGCAGGGCTCAGTATTGGGACTTGTTCTCTTTAATATCTTTATTAATGATCTGGAGGAGTGAATTGAGTGCACCCTCAGTAAGTTTCCAGATGACACTAAACTGAGTGGGAGTGTTGATCTGCTTGAGGGATCTCTGCAAGAGATCTGGACAGGCTGGATTCATGGGCTGTGGACACGAGGTTTAATAAAGCCCAGTGCTGGATCCTTCACAACAATACTACAGGCTTAGGACAGAGTAATTGGCAAGCTGTCTGTCAGAGAAGTACCTGAGGGTGTCGATTGAAAGTCAGCTAAACATGAGCCAGCAGGTGGTCAAGAAGGCAAACAGCATCCTGGCCTGTATCAGGAATAGAATCATAGAATCATAGAACGGTTTAGGTTGGAAAAGACCTCAAAGATCATCCTGTTCCAACCTCCTGCCATAAGCAGGGACACCTCCCACTAGATCAGGTCACTCAAGACCTCATCCAGCCTGGCCTTGAACACCTCCAGGGAGGGAGCAGCCACAACCTCCCTGGGCAACCTGTTCCAGTGTCTTTCCACCCTCACTGTGAAGAAATTTCTCCTAATATCCCGTTTAAATCTCCCCTCTGCCAATTTGTGTGGCCAGAAGGACAAGGGAAGTAATTGTGCTCCTGTACTCAGCACTGATGAAGCTGCACCTCTAATATTGTGTTCAGTCCTATAAAAAGGACACTGAATTGCTGGAGTGTGTCCAGAGAATAGCGACAAAGCTGGTCAAAGGTCTAGAGAAAAGTCTTATGAGGAATGGTTGAGGGAACTGAGATTGTTTAGTCTCGAGGAGACTGAGGGGAGACCTCATTACTCTCTACAACTACCTGGAACGAGGTTGTAGTGATGTGGAGGTTGGTCTCTTCTCTCTAGTATCAAGTGATAGGACAAGAAGAAATGGCCTCAAATCGTACCAGGGGATGTTTAGATTGAATATTAGGAAAAATTTCTTTATGGAAAGCATTACCTAGGGAGGTGGTAGAATCACCATCCCTGGAGATGTTCAAGAAACATGTGGACATGACACTTTGGAACATGGTTTAATGGCCATGGTGATGTTACATTGATTGTTAGACTGAATGATCTTAGACATCTTTTCCAACCAAAACAATTCTATGATTCTATAAATCTAGCACTTGGTGTTATTAAAAAAAAAAAATAAATCCAAATTAAAAAAAGGCATTTTGGCTGAAAACAAGCACAAAATAAAATATACATTTATTGAATCCCTGAAAAGTCTTGAAAATTTTATCCCTAATATTCAGTATGGCAGGGTTTTGACTAGCCTCTCATTGCAGTTTTTATACTGCCTCCATTCCAGACCACAGCCAAGGGTGGAGTTACACAAACTCACTCTGAATAAAACCACCTGCGCAGCACAAAGAGCCTTAGCTTGAATTGACTCAGTTTTGAGAAAACGAATAACTGCTTCTGAAATACTTTAGAAAACTGAAAGTTTTCTGAGTAATTGCTAGTCTGACGAGCCCCACCAGGCAGATTTCAGTTTGATAATCCCAATACTCAATCAGGCTTCAAAAGTGATGTCTCCTTACTATTAGTTCTGACTATTATTTTCACATAAGTGGGTCTCCTTTAATTTTCCTGGGAGGTGTTAAAGGGCTATTAAACAGGAAAACAAAGCAAAACAAAACAACCAAACCAACCAAACAAACAAAAAGAAATAAACCAGGGATCACTATTTCTTGCTTTGCATTTAAGTGTTTAAGGTATTTTTCCTCCAGTCATATAATGTGCAGTTCTGTTTGTCATTTGTCTTTGTTAAAGATAAATTTAAATTTCTGTCTAAGGACTCGAGTGAGGACTGAGGACCTCAAATATTATTTCTGTTAGAAAAGGGTTGGGAGGAGGCAGATCTCACCCTCCTGGCTTACTGCATTTTGCAGAGGAAACTTTCTCCCAGATGTAGACAAGCATAATTAACAGAATCTCAGGTAACTTGGGTTGGGATTAGTGCACTCACTTGCACCCAAAATTAGACAAACATGGTGCTGACTTGGCCACACATTCATTTCTCTGAAGTCCACCCAAAGACTGGGTCAGCCTAAGAGACAAACATCTACGATTTTGCACAAGGCAGTGGTCTGGTGGGCACTCTACACTGAAACTGAATACTGCCCTGGTCCCAGATGATACTAGTGAGACCATTTCAACCAATGTTTTCCCAAAGTGGACATATTCTTAGGTCTCAATCCGGGAGTACTCTCAAAACACATGGGGACTGACCAGCTGAAGTCAGCATGGGCAAGGCTTTGGTCAAAAACTATGCTACTAGGGACATATAAGTTCCATCAAAACTTCTGCTGTTGGTTATCAAGGTTTGGTTGCCTTAGCCATAAGTGAAATTTGTTTCCTGCCACACCTCAGTCAGCCTAGACACTTGAGTGATTGGTGGGCAGACTAGCAGGAAAGCATCGTTTCCTGTCTGCCTGTTCCTTCCAAGCTCATGGATATATCACAGAATGGTTTGGGTTGGAATGGACCTTTGAAGGTCATCTAATCCTACTCTGAATGAAACATGCTTAAGTGGGAAAGCCTTTCTCCAGGCTTCCCAGCTTCCCATCTCTTTGTGACTGCACTCTCTAATTCCTGGGCAAAACAGGCAGGAAACTGGCCAGCTCCTTCAGAAGTCAATGCATTCATCTTATGGAAGCAAAATATTATTCTGTGGTTAACAATAATAGCTTTTAATGCTCAGTATTTCATTTTTCTTTGTAACAACTGAAGTGTTTCAGTTTTGGTTTGCACATATTTGTAAAGCATTGGGTTTTTTGTTTAGTTTTGTTGTCTAGCTGTAGAATGTGACATATTGGAATATGCCAAGCAGATGTTTTGCAGTAGCAGGTGCTGAAAAATAATGCTCTGGCTGTCTCATGGTGGGATTCCTGTAGTTTGTCCTTGTGTGCTGTTTTTAAATCACACAGCTACTTGGAAAACATATTCACACATGTTTGAGTAAGCAGTTGCTATCGAGTCTTGACTGCCACCAAAAATCCCCTTTATTTCTACCCACAACACTGGGTCTGCAGGTATCAAGCCTGTCTACTGAACAAGGAGGGAAAACAAAAGGTGAAAGAGTTACCAGCTGGCCAGCACCACTTGCCAAGTCTGGGCAAACACCATCCAGGCCTTTAAGAGGTCTAGGACTAGGCCTACCTGGGAGGTGGCAGACCTTTTTTTTTCCTTTTTTTTACTGTAAAAAGGTTGTTTTTCAGACATTATGTAAGATGTCCTATTTGACTCTAACTTCTCACTGATTACAAACGGATTACAGGAAGGAAACACTCCACCCAGTTTCTTAATTTATCAGGCACCATTGCTTAAAGGTGTCATTTGTGTCTTAACAGAAATCTGGTTTTACCCCTTCTTTTTAAGAAAAAGGAAAAAAAAAACTCAAACCAACACAAACAGATGAACTTACTACTCATTAATTATTTATTTTATGGCAGTTACACCAAGAAAAGCTTTTGAATTTTCCATCCTCACATTTGCTAAGAAATCCTTTCAGCAAAGTTGAAATAGCTTTAGTGTTATTTCTTCCAGAAAGAAAATGTCATGCAAGAGAGAGAAGTAGTACACATTTCCAATGGGCTCTGTACTGCAGCTCAAATCAGAAACCTGCATTCTACTCCCATGAGACAAGTATCAGTCAGTACTTTTGATCTTGTAGCTAATCCTGCAGACCATAATGTTAAAAAGTGAGGTTTAAATTGTGTTCAGTTCTGCTGATGTGAGTGTAAAAGCACTGCAGCTCTTGAAATGATTCTATACTTACTGCCAGGGGCACAGGTAGCCAGCTAAGAGGAAATGCAAGGGCTACAAAACCTCTGGACATGTAGTGAACATCTAGGGCAGTGGGGATTGGAAAGAAGCAACAAAGGAAGCAGGGTGTCTTGGGGAGCCTTTATAGTAGTGCTGAGGCAGCTGGGGAAGAGAGCTGGGGCACTTGTGGCAGATGTCCTCTCAGCTGTAGCTTTCCAGGGGAGCAGCAGCCTCACATTGAAATCTGATCTCTTGGACCTCTGTATCACCCAAGCTGTGGCACACATAGGACTCCCATAAGGTGCAGCCAAGGCCTACAGAGCTACTTTTGTGGCTGGAGACCCTTGATGACAGACATGGACCTAGGGCTGTAGGTTACTTACTTTTCAGTAGCAGGTGTGGCTGTAAGGTCAGTGCCCAGAGGCAGAAGAGATGCAAAGCACGAGACTGATCTCCTGTGCTAAGCTTTGTCATATAGTCCAGACAAGAAAGGCTCCATAAGATAATGGGCTATGTTCATAAATAGCTAATAAAAGCATTGACACTATTAGAAAACATACATACAATGTGTTAACTCTGAAAGTATCAACAACACAAACAGTGCTTGCAAAGAGGAAACCAAATTTACGTAGACAGGCTAAAGCTAAGCCATGAGTCTTTTTGCCATTCCATTTTTAGCTGCAGGCTCTGTCAACTCCTCTGAACTTACCCTTGACCCAGGCAGCAATGAATTTTACTCTCAGCCCAGATATTTATTTTCTGCATGACTGAATGTTTACTGCATTGTCTTCAGTCATTTCCTTTAACAATGTGAATGGGAAAGAAGCTTTAAAAGAATTTTTTAAGCCCAAGAAATGTAGTCTTGTTGGGTGTAGGGCCCCTCCACTAATATATACCTTGCATTTCTTATTCAGAGATATTCATATGCTGGAGTACTACCATGTCAGGGAAGATCAGTTCCTTTCTTGCTATTTACACTGAGCTGTATCTAATGTCATTAACAATTGCAAAGAAATTGCAATTGCGTTCTAGCAGAGAGCAGAATATACTCTTTTGTGGTTTTTTGCACTCTGAGCTCTAGCATAGCAGTTTTTAAAGGACCCAATTAAAACTCTAATATATATCTATTCCAGATTAAATATATTTTGAGTTTTGCAATTGTTCTCTCAGGAAGTTCTTGGCATATCTTCATTTCCATTGCATATTTCAGGAATGCATCTGCAGATCTTCATTTGAGCCTGTTGTTCAAAATCTTTGCAGCATAATAATAAACAATGGAATCAAAGCAGAGACTGTTTAATGCCAGAGAAAGCTTATATAACCCCACGCAAACTTTGCAGTTTGGCAATATGGGCTAACTGGATTACTGTTATCATGGCATCAAGCATATAGCACATCATAAAATTCTTATACCAAATGAACTTCAAATCCCTAGTGTGCCTTTCGCTTCCCCAAATTGTGTACAAGGGGAAATAAGAAATTTTCAGTAAGAAGCTTTTGAATAGTTGCGATGCCATTGCCAGTGAGGGGGGAGAAAGCATAAAAAAAGATCTGCGAGCCAAAGCTGTGTCTCTGTGGTAAGCAGTGTTCCTTAAGAAAACATATTTTGGGGCAAGAAACACATCAAAACAAGCTGCTATCTGCCAGTCCTGTGCTGAAAATCATGATGATTTTCTTAAGTGGAAGTAAACAATTGAAGGAGATGCACACCAGAGGAGCATCAAACATTTGCAGCATCAAGTGACCAGATCCTGGGCATTGCCCAAGGCTGCTGTGGGTGGCATGAAGAGTAGCATCACCTGTGTCTGCAGGATGCTTCATCTGCAAGGTGACAGTGAGCAGGGTCAAAGAGCCCACTGTTTCCCAGAAACAACAGGCATTATAGGCTCTTGCACTATGCAGGAAAGGACTGACAGTCAGGTTAAGGCGAGTTTCACAGTGGAAGCCCAAGTCTAGCAACTATAGAGGGCTGGAAGGAGCCTGGGCTGACTGGAAAGTGAGCAAGCAGAGGGTTGGCAACGGAGCATAGCAGCATTTGCTCTTGGGCATCTCCCCTGTTTTGTCAGTTAATGCTGCCACAGTAGTAGGATGTATTTAATGATCTCTTCAGATATTAAGCTTCTAGATAAGATTTTTTTTTTTGTTTGTTTGGTTTTTTTTTTAAACAGAACCACAGAATACATCCAACTGGAAGAGACCTCAAAAATCATCTGGTCCATCTCCTGACCCAGTCCTGAAGGGTCAAAACTAAACCATGTCCCCAATCATCGCACCCACATGCTGCTTGAACACCTCCAGGGATGGTGACCCACCACTGCCCTGGGCAGACCATTCCAATGTTTGATAATCCTTTCTGTGCATAAATGGCTTCCCCTGGTGCAGCTTGAAACTATTTCCTCTAATCCTATCACTTGACACCAAGGAGAAGAGCCCCCTCCTCACTCCAACTCCCTTAAGGTAGTTCTAGAGAGTGATGAGGTCTCCCCCCAGCCTCCTCTTTTCTAGACTGAATCCTGGATCCCACAGACACTCCTCATAGGCCAAACAGATAAACAATAAATACATTGTACTTGTTTAAAATGTATATATTTTATAACTTAAGCAGTAAGTTCCCTGACATATCAGAAACTCTTTTAACTTAGTTATTTTCATCTCTGTAAATACAATACATTTTCATCCATATATGTTTTTGGGGTTTATTTTTGTTTTGTTTGTTTGTTGGTTGGTTTTGTTTGTAAGAAAATGTATTTTCTGCTGTGTTTAGTACATCTTTCAGTTGTAATAGCAGTTTAGGCATTTGCATATAGTGCACCAGGAAAGGATGCTACCTTAGGTACTTTGAATATCTCTTCCACCAGATGCACATTTCCACTAATGTATGTTCTTATCCTCTCTCAGTTATTATTCCTCTCTCTTCTACCAGTCGTGTCTTCTCTTGCTAACAGGATTCTGGATAAAAAGGTTGGAAGGTGCTCTACATGTTAAAGATTTTTTTGTATTTATTGGCATTTAAACCTACGCCTTTTTTTAAAAATAAGGCATATTGTCCCTAATTGGGGTAAAAACCTTGTTGTTTATATAGGCAGGGATGCCCTCCATTGGTCCTGGTTCATGTTCTTGGGGACCAGTGCTGAAATGTGCCTCTTTTCCTCTCTTCCAAGTGTGACCAGAGCATCTGTGGCTTTGCAAAATGGAGTGGTGGTAGCTCCAGCTTATTCTGGGATCTTGACAGTTAATGCACTGGTAGGGAAGCACTTGCTAACACAACTACGAGTAATATCTTTGCAGCACCTACCTTTCTTTATGTTAGAGACGGCCAATCAAACTCTGCTTTCAGTCTGCTCAGGCATTTTTTTTTTCAGCGGGCAGCTCAGCCTCCATAATTCCTGTCACCCTTGTGAAAGTGCAGGGGTCACTGCTTGCTGCTCCCCATCCTACAGCCTGCCACAATAGCAAGTAGAGTGGAGGTGTGGGAGGAATTTGGAGACTGAAACACACCTTGCCTGTATAAATGCAGTGAAGGTCCCCCTCTCCCTTCCACCATTTCCTCTCTGTGAAATACGTGGAGTTTCATATGTTTTGCCTTCCTTCCGAGAAGACCTACTCACCACCTCAGGAAACCTAATTTTGCGCCTGCCACAGCTCCTGCTGTTGCAAAGGTAGTGAGGTGTGAAGCAAATCGCAGGCCAGCATGACAGAAAACAGGTAACAGTGCCTCCTGATGACTTCTGCCATAATGCCAAGCTCCTGAAGCATGTCCTTAATTACCTGAATGGCACTGAAATGCTCCTGGAGGCTGTATACTGGCACACACAAATATCACAGGCCTGATAAATTAAAAAATGACAGCTTGAACTCCCTTCCTTCTTCATTGAAGGCATGGGAGAAAGTCATTGAGCAGGGCTCATAGCTCCCTGACCAGTGGCGTGTGGGAACATTTACTGCTGTAGTAAAATACATCCATGAGTGAGCAAATGAATCTCAAGGTGTTTGGAGGAGGCCGCCAGCATGCTTTTGTAGCTCTAACGGAGATGCTGAAAGCAGCAATTGCTGTCCCAGTTGAAGTGACCAACCTGCTGGACTGCTATGAGCTGCTCCTTCTTCATGACCTGGACTACTTTGGGAGTCTGGATCCAGTGGCAGAGTGTAGTGGTTTGAACCATATAATTTTATATATATATCATATATGTGTGTGTGTATGTGTGCATGTGCTTATAACCCCTAGTATCAGAATCATGAATTTGCAACTGCCACCTTCATGGCTGGAAAGGCTTTTCTAGTCCTTGAGCAGGCAGCTATATTTCTGCCTGTTACAGGATCTGGACAGGTATTCCTTTCCCTTTTACTTCTGTTCTCTGCATATTCTGGTGTAATCTAATACCTTTGCAGCTGGGGAGTAAAATATTCTGTGTAAATCAACTGAAAAATCTTCCTCTGCCTTTTTTCCCCTCTCCTTTTCTTATCTCTTGGTAAGGAGATGGGAGGGGGAGTGGGGGAATTTAGTTCTTGTGCTTAAACTGTTACACAGAGAAAGGAGCCTATTTGTCTGACTGAGAGTGAAAATTCAGTCCAAAAACATCTGCAGCAGCACTTCCTTGGTCTTCACTGAGCAGTTCAGCATTGAACAAACTCCTCAGAAGCAGCTAGGAGCCAAATTAAAAAGTGAGAAAATTAAAATAAAATAAAACCAAACCAGCAAAACCAATGAAACAAATAAAATCCAAACCAAAGCCCCAAACACCACCACATTAATTTCCAGGAATTCTTTGCTTTCTATGTAGTCTGGCTCTATGGCTTTGTGAAAAGGCCTCTGCCAGGACATAAACCAAACTTTCGTCTGGGTTTGATTTACTTTAACCTACCCAGTGTTGAAGTATCCTTAACTTTAAGGCCTTGGTGGGAAATGTAAGGATTTCAATTCTGTACAGCTAGATGACAGGCAGACTTCCAAGTCTCTGAGCACACGTAAGTCTCCAGAAGATCAAAGTATTTTGTGTTTTCCAGTTCCCACAGCATGAGCTAATTTGTACTGGGCTTCCTATTCTGCAGATTCCTCTTGCTCCATCTCAAGGGATATTATTCACCTTCCTTGTCAACTCCCACACACATAGACAAGGGGCAGCCTCAGGTTTTATTAATATATAGTGACCTGTTTGTAATTTCAGATCCTAGAAACCTAGCTCCAAATGTGAGAGTTTGATTCTTTAACAAGCCTGTGGTTAGGGATGATAAGGCATACTTCCTGCAGGTTTCAGCTCCATCTATTGTTTTTTATAACAATAGAGGAAAAAAACAAACCTGTTTTCTGTATCAGCAATTTTATGACACAGTCGGTTTGCATTTCCTAACAAGGAAGCATTAAGGAATACCAAAACTTATAAAGAAGAAAAAGAAAAGAGTAAACAGGATAAAAATTAAGGCTAGTACATCAGTAATTGCAGCTCATTGAGCTACACTGCATGTATTTACATTTAATTGGTTTACAGGCTGATTTTCCTCATCACACATGTAGAAGCCTTGATGGAAACCACCATCCTTCCCCATAGGAAGACATGCATCTTCATGAGCATGAAACCCTGAAACCTTGTTCCCACATGCAGCAAGAACCTCCTTCACTGCAGAAGTCCCCAGCACCCTGTTTTGAGGTGAGCTCTGCCATCTTTTCCCTAACAGCAACAGATGGCACCACAAACATCCTCCTCCTGCCAGAACAAGCCAGGAGCAAACAATTGGTGTTTCAGGGAAGGGAAGAGAAGCAGCAGGAGGGACAGCCAAACCGGACCCATGCCAGATTGGGTTCAGGAAAATCAAAACTGCTGATTTCAAAGTCTTCACTCCCTATCCTGCCTCTCCCCAGCTTCCTTCCATTCAGAAGGCTCTGGCTGGATGCAAAAAGTGTCTGCAGGGCACTCCCTACCCTACTGACCCAATGCAAACCTGAAGCACACAACGTCCAAGGCAGCTGAGGCTGCTAATGGGGTGCTTGAGAGATCTTTGAGTGTCTGTGTGGTCTCAGCTTTGACTGTAACAGTAGTTCGGGAGATTTGAACACTGGAAGGGACCTGCCACATCTTGGCCAAAGCCCAGACACAAGCTGGTGCTGAACTGCAGATGTTCTAGATCAACTGCCATGCAAACACTTCCCTTGCACTTCCCTCTTCACTGTCACAATTATTTTGCTTGATTCAGGAACTCGTCCTGTCGTACAAAGTAGTCAGATTGGCAATGAATAATTTCTCTTAGTCTCAGCGATATATTGTTTTGTCCTCCCTTTTTAAATTGAAGTACCATTTTCTTTTCATCTTGCCAGGTAAGTGTGAGTCTAAAGGTCAACTGCTAATCAGCTGATCCTGCAACAGCTTTGTGGATAAAACCCACATCAGCTGTATAAAGGCTTCCAGTGTTCTAGACTAGCTTCCTATCCTTCAAGAGAGAGGCACTGATTAGAGGGCAGTCTGCCCCATCTCTCTGAAATAGCTCTCTTGGAATAAAACAAAATCTTTTCCTAGAAGAACCCACTTCTCACAGATAAGATTAACTCAAAAGACTACATTTCAGACTGTTTAATTTACATAAACTGAATCCCATCCTTTGTGACTTACTCCAGAAAGCCAAGTTTAAACTCACGGGTATTTCAATAAGTTAAACTAATTACTGGCAAGTTAGTACCAACTGGTGTAAACTGACGTTCTAGCAAATTAAGTGTAGGGTATTGCTAACTATGCATTAGAAATTAAATGTGCCAGAATTAGAGTATGGAACCAGAAAGTAATACTGTATTCTTTTTCTTTTACAGTTCTACATCAAGGTCTATGAGATTTCTCATTCATCTAGAAATCCTAAATGTGAGAAACATTGATGTTTAAAAAATTAGAATATTTCTTAAATGTTTGCACTGAGACTTACATCTTCTAATTTTTTTTCCCCCCTGCAACTATAGGAATAAAAATTTTCTCCTAGGAACAACAACATTAAAAAAGAAAAGGGTGGGGGGGAGGAGGGAAGAAAGCTAAAATTATAAGTAAAAAGTGCTAAAAAATACCATTTTAAAAGGATCTGAGGTGATATGGCATTGAACCTAGACCAGTTCCATTTATCCATAAAAAAATTCCTCCAGGGACAAGATGGAAATCCATCATTATCAGCCATTTTGAATATGACCATGTGGAAGAACCCCAGGCAGCTGTGCTGACATAAGAGTCATACTGCTCATGTGGGGTGTGGGTGAATTTTTCTCTGATGGATGTGTCAGCCAAAGCATGGAGATGCAGGCTGCTCGGTAAATGTTTCCAGATCAATGGGTAAAGCCAAAAATAAGATGGTCGTTTGTAGAATGACATTTTTTTAAGTATTTTGGAATGCTGAACTTGTGAAAACTAAGAGATAATAGCATGAAAATCACTCTCCTTCTGCACAACATTGTAAGAAATTTTGCTCTTTAACTACTTAACCACATTCACCACATGCACCTGCCTCAGTTGGAGGGTACTTATTACTAGGCTGCCATGACTTGACTTACCTGTATGGATGTAAAGAACTACTAATGCCAATCACGCATGCTATAAAATCAGGTTTCATGAATACTGCTTCTTGCCTCAGGAGCTGGGTTTGTGCACTCCCAGTCCCATGGCTTAATTTCTTTTTTTTTATCTGCATATTAGCATAGTCACAGTTGTGTCTCACTACCTATAGATCACCATGCTCCAACACTGGCCAGGAGATGAGCCTGCAGTACACTCGACCTCACCTATGCTCTAGTCTGCTGAAACTCAAAGAAGGAAAGGACACTGAGATAAAGATGAGGACTTAGCTCCACCTGTGCCTGACCACGGGCTGGGGTGTGAGTGCATCCAGTCTCTATCGGTCCAGCTGTAGACAAAAATAAAACCAAAACCAAACCAACCCAACCCAAACCAGTCAACCAACCAACCAACCAAAATAACCCAAAACTTGTTCACACAGGATTTGGAAGCTGTAGTGATGTGTCGACACCCACCATGGGGTGCCCTGCAATTGTCAGAGTTGCCATCATTTGTTTACGGTGGTACCTCCAGCAAGGTCTTTGTGCCACTCCAAGCCCTGTAGAAATCTGAGTTATTCTACACAAACACACTCACTTTTTGTTGTAGAAAAAACCAGCCCTAGGAGATAATTCTTGCAACTGTGTTATGACTCAGACCAACTGGAGCTCTATTTTATTTTTCAAGAAAAACTCTAAAGTAAACATGAGGAAAGAACAACGAAAAATTACAGATGTAAGTCATACATTTTTGGATACTATCTCCATTGACTTTACTTCCTCTCAACGTTGAAGAGCAGTCTTGAGATAAAAGTTTCAGTTAATGTTTCAATGTTGTAAAGATTGTGCTTATCAGCAACGAGCAGGAAAACTGGCATAATAATAAAGTTTTGGGTTTTTTTCAGCAGATATCAAGATTAACATCACAGAGCTCAGGATGGAAATATGTAATATGCTATTCTAGAGTGGCAGATGAGCTCTGACATCCAGTACTACTCTCTTTTTCTTCCATTTGTCCTCACAATTATTTTTCCTAGAATGCCATTTTCTCCACACATATCTACAAACTTTTTTTGACAGTAAGAAACTCAACGGATGGTTATTTTCATTCCTTGGCCTTACATCTCTGTCCTGAATGTCCCAAGAAACACAATTTACTTATCCATACTGAGCACTTAACTCATTTCCTGACAAGGTATCTACTTTGTCTGACTTCCCCCTATGCATAGAGCTCCTCTGCAGGTCTGAAAAGTTTCAGGTAGCAGGGAAGTCTGGCACTTTTGGACACAGGTGATAAATAATGTAGTATAGGCAGGAATTTTATTCTTCATACATCCCACTTTTGGAGGGCTCTTTGGGATGTTTGGTGCTTTGATGCAAATGAAAGGAAGAGAGGTGGGAAAAATTTGCTGAGTTCTGATAGCTTTGGCCAGAGAGCCCTGAAATATAATTCAAAAAGCTTTAAAAAAATGCATCAGAAATCTTCAAGCCCAAGAAGTACTGTGTCACAGTACAGTTACAAAAGTTCAGTACTGTCCAATTATCATCTTGAAAGTGAGCCAGCCCTGTTTGCAAGTGCTGCAAGAATTCAGCATTTGCATATGCATTGGGGTAGCATAAATGTAGCCATTTCAAACAGGTTCCAGATGTTGGAAGTGAAACACCTGCATCTGCCTCAGAACTACTGTGACATGCTCTCAGGCCAGGGGCTCAGTGTGGAAAACTGCTTAATGTTAGAGGAGATCCCTGGATGAAGGTGCCTCTGAGTTGAGGACAGAGGGGGGAATGCCATCATCTCAGCTGAAGAGAAAGCTATTTTGAGTTGAGCGGGTCATAGCGTGAGAGATGTTGCTGAGTCAATTTTGGATTCCCAAGGCTGAGGCAGTGGCATTTGCTGAAAATCCCCATTGTTCATTTCCAGGGAATTTCTGCCTAGACAGGGCAGGATGGATGCTGTTCTGTGCCATGGTTTTGATGTATGACTGAGATGGCAAGTTTCTGATGGAGGGCAGTAACTGAAAGCTCATTCCTATATTACTATTAATTCTTGTGACAGAAATAAAGCACCTGAAACACCTCTGAAGAAAGGGATGTTTTTGTTCTGAATCAGACCAGGTGTCATAAGTCTTTTCATCTTAATGCCATGTCTTCATGTGGATTTTAACCTCATAAATACAAGGAAAGGCAAAAAAATAATGTTTGTGTTTCATTTTGCTAGGTGTTTCTTATTAGCAAGGACAACGAGGGGCTTTTCAGCTCTTTTCAGAAGATTTTGAAAAATGGATGAAAAGGCAGAAAAAACCCAGAAGCTCTGTATTGCAAATTATTTATTGCTTTCCTTTTCCCCTTCTTGTGTTTTAACACTGGAGTCTGTGACCTCTGCAGCTGTCTTATCTATAAATTACAGCCATGACCTTGACTTACTACCAAGTCAGTTCAACATCTAACAATTAAAACCACCAAGCCATCGTTATCTCTGAGCAGCTTCAGTGGCACAGAACTATTTGACCCAGGCTGTGTACTGGGTTAACAACACAGCCTGCTCTCACAAGCCCCTCTCCTCCCACACAGACAGGGGGTAAGTAACACATGAAAAACTCCAGGTTGAGATAGAAGAATTTGACTGGAAATAATACAATGCCTATTTATTACCTTAGCCTATTTGCAGAGAAGTGCAACAAAATGCAGAAGCAGCAGCAGCAGGCAGCAATAAAATTACTCCACCCCACCCAAGCAAGCAGAAGCCAGCCCAGTAGAAAAGACCAACACCTCAAACCCCAGAAACCAGAAGCACCAACTGGAACTGAAAGCCTCTTATGTTACAATCTCAACTTCAAGCCCCATGATACTTTGCTCCAGCCATCACTTTCATTTTGAAGTTAGCATGATGGCAGCATAGGATTGAATGTCCACAGCAGATTCAGCTCAATGCATGGCACACAGTTTCAAGCAAGGGCATACAACAATTTGACAAGCGCAATGTTCAAACAATTTATTTAAAGCAGGACTGAGTTATTACCAGACACATAGAAACGGACGTTTCCATTGCACATACATGCATGAGACAACAGGGCGCTGCCTGCAGTTTTTGCTTTTATAGCATGGCTGGGTTAGGCGCTCAATTCATAAATGAAACTTACGATGTCAACAAAGTTCTGTTTTTACTGCCTACAGCATCTCACCAGAAACCAGACACTGTTAATTTTAATTTGTTGTGCCCAGCTGAAGTTGAAGCAGTCTCCCCTATATGGACCTGCCATTTAAAGGGAGTCAGCCAGACTATACAGACCAGTACATTAGGACTTTTATATTGAGATGGTTTTGGAACAGCAGCTGTTACTGTATAGAAAACTTAGTCCAAATCACATCTCTATATTTGCCTGTGAATAAATAGTGATAAATAAATAAGACACTATAAAGACCTCTGGTGTGATTTTATCCTCTCATGAGAAGAGGAAAAGCTCTACACTGGTCAGATGAGATATTTCACCTGTGTGCAGCTTGAGCTACATCACAGCCTGGAAGGACTTTAATATCTAAACCGAGTGATACACAAAGATCATTTACATGGTCATGTCAGTAATATCCTTAGCAATATTTTTAGTGCACTGAAGTATCAAGTAGAGCATTTAAACTTCTTATTGGAATACAAATAAGCCCTATTGTTATCAACTAGCATTTCTATCATGGTCTAACCACTGCCTCTAGAGCAACATATTTCAAAATTGTCTAACTTTGTGCCCTCCTGAGATCAGTAAATGCATGCCACACTACAAAAAGTCATTATCTTTGTGGCTGTATGAAAGCCTTTTTTTTTTCGTGCTCTGTTCTGAAATGTTAAGCCATAGCCACAAGAGAACAATGTGCTTCCTAAAAAAAACAAACAAACAAACAAAAACCCCCCAAAAACCCCAACCAAACAAAACAACCAACAAACCAAACAAAAAAATCCCAAAACCCCAAAAAATATCCCCAAACAAAACAAGCTTGTACTAAAACCAATTTTTAAAAATTCTGTCCCAAGAAACAAAATGGTGAATGGCAGAATGAACATGCTTACAGGATGATCAGAAAGAGTTCTGGGGTTTCTGGGAACTCAAAATGGTTTCGTGATTTGGGGTTGGTCTGAGTCATAACAAAACTATACACCACAGACTTTTTTTATTTTCCTTTTAATTTCCCATAAACCAAAGATTAAAAAAAAAAAAAGCTCCCTTAGATGAAATACACCTTGGGTGCTTCCAGAAGGTTGATGTTTCTGAAAGTTTTGTGTTTATTTGGTGCAACAAGCCTTCAAGGATTTTACTGAGTTATTGAGTATACTCATTGCTTGCTGCACAAATACATCAAAGCCTCCACTCAGCACTGGCTCCTCAAGCCATGCTCATACTGGCCCCTGCCAGTGCTCCTGCCAGACACTAAAGCTTTTCATGCTGCTGGCCCCATCCCCAGGACCCTGAAAGCCCTGTTTGGGACCAAGGGATTTTGTTGATAGTGCAACACTTTTCCAAGAATGCGTTTTATGTAAAACAGCAGCATTTCTCAGTGAGGCAGAAAAAGCCCAGAGCAGCTCTGCTGCTGCTCTCTGAATCTCCAAGGCTTTGAGTGCAGGCCCTGGCTTTGCTGCCCTTTCCTGCTCATTGAGGCTGGGCCGCCTCTGCTCAGGCCAGCCTTGCTGCAGCCTAGCTTGGTAACATGGGCTCACGCCACTGGGAAAGAGCCAGGGCAGAGGGAGGTGGAAGCTTCACTGGGGCAGATTTACATCTCCCATGTTCTTGGAAATTGCATTTGTGACCACTTCATCAGTCTTGGTCCTTGTCTGAGCTACACTGCAGTTTGTGCCCCACCTTTTGTCATCATCTGCTGCGTCCCACTGCACTTTGCCACAGCCCTGTCACCATGGCCATGCTTGGGTGGTTGCATGGCTCTAGTTTGTCCTGGTCAGCATCTTGATCCCAACCCTTCCTCCTTGCTGAGTGCTGCTGAATGGACTCTAATTAGGGAGGACAAGGCTATGCCTGCCTCCCAGTCACTCCTGGTTCCTGGTTTGCTCCCATTGGGCAGCCCACCTTCACAACCCCTGTAACAGCCTTATGGGACAGTGAAAAGAAAAAGGGTGCTCCTCTGTTCACTTCCTTATTACTATAGTTTGTGTACACGATTTTACGGGCTCCAGAAAATTTATAAATAAAATCTAGGAAGCAAAACTGAGAAAAGAATCAGAATACAGATACTACATTTGTGCAGGCACTTGATAAAAAGAGCACCTCTGAATAGAAAAGGAAGTATATTTTACATTTCCCATTGGGAGGTCCTCTCAGTAGAAGGGTACAGATATCATGCTACAGTGTTGAACTCCCTGGCTACAGTGTGATATCCAACAAGTAGAGAGGAAAACTTACTTAAAAATCAGGTTCTGCTATAATTATTCAATGGGACTTTCTACAGAAGATATAAATTCCCTTAAATTACATGTCATCCTTCTCAAAAAGTCATATAGAAACTGATGAAAACCACTGTACTTTTCCAGGGGCTCCCTGAAGTTTATGCTAAGCTGATACGTAATTGGCCTGTGATAAAAACAGAGGAGGCAAGACAGAAATCAGACTTTTTCAAGCTGAGTGTTCCACAGGGAAAAAAAACAAAAAACAACCAAAACCACACACACACACACAAATCCATTTCTGTAATAGTCTTTCTCAGTGGAAAGAACCTTTAGCCCAACTATCACTGATTAGCTGTACCTGAAATACTTGAAAACCTCTGAATCTTGTCAGCCTGAGTGTTCATAAACTCTGAATGCAGTGAGTATTAATTCAATAACATCTTCTCTAGCATTACACAAATGTGCAGATGCCTCTTCAGTGTCTGAAGTCAGAAATGTTTATCCAGGAAAGTGAACACTTTCTACAGAAAAGTCCATTTTCTCCACATACTTACCAGCTAGCCATGGTGGGTCAACCCCACGACCTTCCTCTGCTCCACTGTCAGCATCCACAGGTCACCTTTCTTCTCTCACTCTCACCATACCAGTTTCAGTTCCCCTCTTGGAAGCTCGCTGAATGTATGTGCAGCACAGTTAAAATAACTTGAGCAGGTGTCTGGCTTTAACCATGGTCAGGCCTGAATTCCATACCAACATTTTCAATAAAATGTGGCTTGTTACAGTACTCAGTTCAACACAGTTTTACATAATCATAGAATTAAGGTAGCAAAATAAAAACACATCAAATAATCCATGGGAATTTGATGAATTTATAAATTAAATATCCATCTAGGGTGTTTTGCTCTTCTGGAATTTGTCTCACTGACAGACAAAGTAAAGAAAGACCAAAAGCAAGATTTAAACTTGTATCACTCAAAATACAGTATAAGAGATGGCAATCACAACTTCACAAAACAAATAGAGCTGGATGTGGTCACACATGTTCATAGCCTTCCCCTACAGAAGATTCAGTCCAACTTCAGACATAAAATATTTATCAAATGCCTTCTTAGAAAGAATGATGAGGAATATAATTTCCTTATGCAATTTCTTTAAGTGCCACTTTTAAATTACAAAGGGAAAAAAAAAAAAAAAAAAGAATCTTCTACAAGTGACTCTTCTTTACCCAGTCTGGAGCTTAGGACTCCTCTCTTACCGACCCTGAACATGGAGAATGAGCTCCTTCCTACATAAGCGCTCCAAACACTCTTCTTGTTCAAGCTCGACAAACTCATTTTCTTCAAACTACAGCAACAAATTACTATCACAAATCAAGCACTCCTCTTAGTCAAACAACCTGAGAAAAAAAGTTACTTCTGCTCCTAATGACTTAAAAACTTATTAAGAAGTAATTTCCCTTCTTACCTGATTTTTTTAACACACGACGATTTATTTCAGTCTTTCCTCACTGAATGCATTTCTGGTCTAAGATGCCAATAAAAACATGTGTTATTCCGCAACACCTACTTCCTCTTTTCATTTCTTTTAGTCACTAACAAAGCTATTTTAGCAGATTTGCTACAAGTATGCACATTTTTCCCCCAATTAAAAAATCTGTTTTTGTAAGATGTATACATTAGTAATGGAGCACTGTATGGCTGTTTCATCTCTCATCACAAATGCTGGAGTCACCACCAGAGATATTTTTCCAGAATGGACATTCCAATGTATATTCACCTTCCCTTTAAAGCAAGGAAAGCTGCAAAGGATTTTTGAAATTCCTGAAAATATTACATGCAATCTGATTAGAAGTACACAAGTATGAGGGAAGCAATATGTTTGTCTCCATATTACCAGGATCATTTGTCATTCACCCATAAGATTAATATTCCATAGTGGAAAAAATAGGTAACTTGTTTCAAAACTCCTCCTTATTTGAGATTAGCCACATGGGATGATGTAAACTATTCTGAGACTTGTGCTCTGCAACTGGTCAGACAGACAACCAGTATAAGATGGCTTGAATATGACACAAAGCAATGGTCTCAAAATGTTTTTGATCACGTACCCTCAATAGGAAAATATTTTTTAGCACACACCCTCCCCCCAGTATATGTATGTTTATTTATAAATAATTTATACACACATAATACTGTATTTATGTTATGTACATTACAAAACCTACAAACACAGAAATTAAAAAGGATGAGATAAAGATTCAATACACCGTATTTGAAAAACATATATTTGTATTACATTTATTAATGGTACAAAAATACTTTTTTCCTGCACTGCAGTGGCTTGTCTTGCACACTCCTTGGGGTGTCTACAGCCCACTCTGGAGGCAATCAACACAGACGTCAGATTAGGTAAAGCCAACAATGGCTCCAGGATCCTTAGTAGATCTCTGTTGTCCCTGTAAAATCCATTCCTGTACTAAGGCTTCTTCCTAAAAGATAGCTTTTGCACTTGTTTTCCTCTTCTGTTAAACCAGAGAAATTGTCTGCACTAGCAATATGCCCCATTCTAATCACATCAGGTAAGCATCTGACTGCTGCAAACACCTGACATTAGGAACAGGATGTCCTCCCGATACTGAAAGACATTATTATTTCAGCTACTCATGTGCTCCTTGGCAGATTGACCACTTAGCATGAGTTCCTTTAAAAGAACTTCTCATATTAAGCAGCAGCAGATAATAATAAAACATATTGGGTTAATAATATACATAGCAGCTTTCACAGCATTAATGAAAGTGGAAACAATTTCATACATCCATCTTAGCTTTTTTTCATGGAAATACAACAACCTGGAAGCATCACAGGTGAGAAGATTCAGAAGTGAGAAGCAAGATGGGGCTTTCCAAGAATTAGAAGTCAGAAAATGTGGTAATTAAAACTAGTCGATATTCAAAGTTCTTTATGTAGAACAGAAAACTCCACGTTCTTTTTAAGTGTATTAATCTTGACAACAATTATGAGTACTTAGTAAAAAAATGGTGGTAATAATAGTACCTTGTCCTAATTAATACAATTCTTATTTGCTTGACATATGCTTCTCTCTTATTGAGTTAGTGTCTGTTCTACAGTGCCTATGCCTAGCATTCCTCAAGACCCTCCTTGAAGTTTAATCTCTAAGTTTAAGCTACATTTGATTTTTCCACTACTAGGCTGTTCTCATGTTCATGATGTTCAAGGCGAAACTTCAGTTTTGAATATTGGTATTTGTTTTCTTTCTTGGTCATTATGTATATAAGATACATTTTACACTATTGTGATCTATGAATCCTTTGTGCATTGCCTGTATTTCAATACTTCCCACTTTCTTGTTTTATCATAAATCAGAAACAGCTCTTTTCACCTGGTGCTGTGAAAGCCTATTTGTGTTTTCAAGATTATACATGGAGGTCAGCAAAGGCAGCATCGCACTCTGTGCAGGAAACTTTTCTTTGCTTTGTTGCAACATTAAAATCTGTATGTAGCCATTTTCCTACACAGAGAAGTGATGAGAGGGAGATGGAGAATGAGCCACTTAAGTTTCATCTTTCCGCTCTTTCTCCAGTCTGCTTTGAACTAGTGCACAATTTCACTGAACTAATTTTGTACCTGACAGCAGTGCAGAACCCAAAACCATCTTCAGAACCATTGCCTCAATTACTTCATATATAGTTTAGTACACATTTTGTGTCAAGAATTACAAATGCAGCGTTGGCTGCCACAGACCAACATCTGGCATTTGTCCCCATCTCATGCACAGTTAATTGAGATGGGCTCTGCATGAGGAGAGCAAATATCCATCTTCCCTGCCTCTGCTTGTGAAATTTATTCTCTATCAGAAGTGCCAAACAAATATATTCAACTGATAACATCTTAGCTGAGGCATTAACTTCTGCTCAACTCCAGTTAGGGAATTAGTTACCATTTGGCAAATGACATCGTAGAGCTAGAGGAAGGAAAAGGCATGGGACAAGACCCCCACGATTACCACAAATAAAATCAGTTGTGTCAGCTGGGCTGGAGCTGGCTGACTGGTATTTGCCTTCTGTATGGGAGAGCGCCCACAGGTACTGCTTTGCTAATAGATCAACAGGCACATTTGTCTTTGACTGGCATCACTGAATTCAGCAGATGATGCCTAGACTCAGCCCAAAATAAAATACATGAAAAAGAGATGAAACCAACGTATATTTTTCAATAATCTTGTAATCAGCAGAACTTGCTTAAAGACAGTCATGGTCTCTCATTAAATGATTGAGATTAGAGGAACCACATCCAGAGGTTCACAGATTCACAGATTGCATTGGATTGGAAGGTGGCCCAGGGCCACGTTGAGTCTGATTTTTAATGTCTCCAAGGACAGGGCCTCAATTACATCCTTGGGCAACTTCTTCCACTGTCTTCATAAAGAATTTCCTCCCGATGTCCAACCTAAATCTACCCTGCTCCACTTTTAAAACCATTGCCCCTCATCCTATTGCTATAAGTCCTTCTAAACAGTCCTTCCCTAGCATTCCTGTAGGTCCTCTTCAAATATTGAAGTGTAGCTATAAAGTCTCCCTAGAGCTTTCTTTTTGCTGGTCTGAACAGCCCCAATTCTTTCAGCCTGTCTTCAGAGGAGAGGTGCTTCAGCCCTCTGATCATCTTTGTGGCCGTCCTCTGAACCTGCTCTAGCAGGTCCATTTCTCTCTTGCACTGGGGGCTCCAGAGGTGGATACAATACTCCAGGTCTCATGAGAGCAGAGGGGCAAAAATCACCTCTCTCAACCTGCTGGCCATGCTTCTTCTGATGCAGCCCAGGATGTGAATTGCCTTCTTTGCTGCAAGTGTGCACTGTTGGCTCATGTCCAGCTTCTCATCCATGAGAACCTCCAAGTCCTTTTCTGCAGGGCTGCTCTCAATTTTATCATCCCCCAACCTGTATTGATATCAAGGGTTGCCCTGACCTAGGTGCAAGACCTCACTTTTTTTTTCATGGGATTCTCCTGAGCCCACCTCAACAACCTGACCATCTTCCTCTGGATGGAATCCTGTTCTTCAGTTTTATCAACCATACCACTTAGCCTGGTATCCACCATTGTAAAGAAAATTGGGGTGGGCTAGCTCTGTAGGGAAGGATGATAAAGGTGTAAGTAATTATTGGCACAGAATTCAAATTCTTAAAGCCTTTTTACAATACTATAATCTACAATATACAATGAGCTATATATATGTAAAATACCTAAACACATAATCAGTAGGAAATATGCATGAAAAAATCCAGCCCTTAGCTTATTAAAAAAAGGCTTTCTTAAAAAAGGGAACAAGAGCTCTGGAATACTAGCAAGCATGTGAAGCCACAGAAATATTGAAATCTAGTGGATATACCAATTTATCATACCAACTAAGTTTCCCGGCAAAGGGTAAATTGGGAAACTGAAGCTACAGACAAAAGGTTCTTTGACTTTACAGCTTTGCCCAGACATTTATTTCCTACAAAGTCTTTAAAACATAAAAATCTGGCTGTTATCATGACTTCTGCTTTTTATAGTCCAAGGATCTTGCAGTCATGACCTTTTCCTTTTCTAAATCACGTCCTGTGACTCATACTTAGCTTTCCTTGCAGCAACCTAAACAAATTTTCCTTTAGTGAAAACTTGCTACATATGATTATTTCATACCAAATTAGAAGAGAGGCAAAAATTACACTGTTGCTTGTGTAGATGAAAATACATTGTTAAGTATCTGTCCCATTATAAAGATTGCTAACCATTAATGATTGACAGGCTTCAATATATTGCTGCAAAAAATTGTCACATGGACATGCAACAGCTGATTTCTCATGCTCTATCACACACTGTGGTGGGTTTGGAACTTCCCACCCCCCCCCCTCATTAAATTTTACCTGACCAGCTCAGATGGCCAGCTCAGATGGCTTGGAAGTAAGATACATCTATATTTTACAACAAAGCTAAATTTAAAAGCATATATACACAATATATTTACATGTATTTACAACTATATACAATTTATAAATAATACAGAAATCCAATATCCCTTCCCACCCCACCCACCCCCTGGACAAAGAAAGCCCAGAAGGGGCCAAAGCCACCCTCTCTCTCTCCCCAGATAGAAAACAACAAGCAAAGCTCATATCTTATCTGGTCAGTCAAGGTCAGTGGAGGAGTTAGAGAGAGAAGTGAGGGAACAGCAAACAGATCCAGTGCCCAAGAGCCAAGAGAAGAAACATTATTTATACGTTGGCTTTTTATACCTCTTAGAAAATCAATGAATTATATAGACTTTATTATTGTTACTCTTTCACAACCAATGCACTGCTCATTCAGATTCTGCATTGATCTTTAAGGAAAGTGACAATTTCTCTTATTAGAGTATTCCAATAAGCCTTAAGCTACCACACACATATTGCAGAAATGTCTTAATTTATTTGTCATAGTAACAAGTTGTTTTGTTTTTTTAAAATTATGTTAGACAATCAATTTTATTTTACATTTTGATTAGACATTTCAAAGCAAGCTGCAAAATTAAAATACATGCCTAGCATCTTTCTGATCTACTGTGGTCAATCGACTCAGTAAGAAGCAATGCTCAGACAGGGAAGTATCTTGTTCAAAGTCACGTGAGAATCAGTTGCAAAACAAGGAACAGAATCAAAGCTGCTGCTTTGACCACAGAAATGAGCAATTTAGGAAAACTCACACTACCGTTTCTGTGTTCTTTGGCCTTATTACAAAAAGCCATAAGAGAAACTGAAGAGATTTGAATAAGCAACAGTAGTGCGTAAGAAATTGGAAGGAAGAGCCTTTAACTCAACAAAGAAACAGCTCATACTATAGGCACGAAGAATTCCTGCACTTCTATGCAGTATGTCCTCATACTGCAGCCGGCAGCTAAGCTGCACTCACTCACTCCTCCTCAGTGGGACAGGGGAGAGCATCAGAAGAGCAAAAGTGAGAAAGTTAGTGGGCTGTGATAAAGACAGTGTAATAAATACAGCAAAAGCTGTGCATGAAAGCAAAACAAAGCAAGGAATTAATTCACAGCTTCCCATCAGTGAGCAGGTGCTCAGCCATCTCCAGGAAAGCAGGGCCTATAACACTTAACAGTTTCTTTGGAACCCAAACACCATCATTTCCTTCTTCTTTGCCCAATTTTACATGCTAAGCATGGCATCATACAGTATGTGATATCCCTTTGTCAGTCAGGATCAGCTGTCCCAGCTATGTCCCCTCCCAGTTTGTGCATCTCCAGCCTAGTCACTGGTGGAGTGGGGTGAGAAGCAGAAAAGCCCTTAACTCTGTGTAAGCACTGCTCAGCAGTAACTAAAATATCCTTATGATCAATATTGTTTTCAGCACAAATCCAAAACATAGACCTGTAAAGCTACTATGAAGGAAATTAGCTCTATCCCAGCAAAAACCAGCAGAATTTAAAGCACATCAGTGATGTCTTTTACAGTAGATTTGGAATTCAAGTGATTCTTTTCCATAGTCTTCATGAACATCAGCCATAGAAAGAAGAAAAGACCTTCAAAGACACAGAAAGTAAATGAAGAGTGTTTCATTTTGCAGACAATGATGCTGCCTGATGTTGCAAAAGGAATACTGCTACTGTTAAAAATAAAATTAAAACAACAAAGCAATCAAAAGCCAGATGATAACTACTAACTATATTTTAGTAACTGTGATATAGTAGTATGTGTAAAAACTCTTTTATGTACAGAAGTTTGGTAAAAGAGTACCTACACTTTGTGGATTTGCCATTTTCTGTGAAGTTCTTCCATGGTGTGTGATGCATAGTGCCAGTCTTTAAAAAAAAAAAAAATCACAAGCTGATACCCATTGAGATGTATGCAAACAGCAATACCTCAATATCTGCTCATTTGTGTCAAGGTCAACAGCCTACTATTTTTTGAAACTTTCTGTCTCTGGCTGGGATTGATTGCTGTCCAATATTAGCCATACGTGGTACCAGCATAACTTTGTTTTGTTCTAACTATCAAGACTTTTTTTTTTTTTTTTTTTTTTTTCCCCCTACATCTAAACCCCTCAGAAGTGGTCTTTCTAGCTCTTGGCATATCTGGGAAGAGAAGAGAGTATTTAAAGAAAAACAGCCTATTAGTGGTTTGTCACTCCAGAGCACAGAATCATCAGAACACCTGATGGCTTTCCCTCAGGAGGAAGAGACACAAACTTGGATGTTTCTGATGGAGCACAGGGGATCTCCCTGATACGTGTGTTGGGAAGCAAGGCTGGGCTATAGTCATCGCTGATGAAACAAGGAATTGATGCCATAGTCACTTATGTCTGATCTAACAAAATATGTATTGTCTTTCTGGATTTCTAAACCTACAGAGGGGGATTGTATCTGCTTAAAATGTCTTCAGAAATTCATAGTTCTACAACTGTAATAATGCAGTTTTACCTCTTTTTTAAAAAACCCAGACATTTCCCCTTAAACAGTTAATCGAAAAAGAGTAGAAAAAACTCCTAATTTTAAAATATTTTTACGTAAATGACAACTATTGAAATCTCTAAGTGTGCGAAAACATCCCACACATGCCTGTACAAAACCTGAAATAACCAGTAATGAATTGGACAGCATGCTACCACAACTATATAAAGCATACATCTTGCTAGCAAGCATAGCACAATGTGTCTTTGCAACTTAAATCTGATTCTTATGTTTTATAGGCTACAGCACACTCTGGTTTGACCAGACAGTTCATAAACCAGTACGACTACAGAAGCTAATTCCTCCTCATTGAAATAAAAAAGCAGAAATACTGCCATTTATGTCTAGTGTAAGGGCACAGCGTGCTGAGATAAATTAGTAGTAAAGGATCTGCTCTGAATCTCATGCTTTTAATCTGTGCTAACAAGACCAGTTATCTGTCAGAAAGATTAATTAGGGAGAGTGCAAATGTCTCTGTATATTGTCATATTCTACCACTCTAAGCAGAATACAATAATTAGGCCTACAAAGAACCGTCCACAGGAAGTGATGATTAATTCCACTTAATTGAAATGGTTCTGCATTACCACATGTATTACTTCCAATATTATGTATTCTTTCAAAGGAGACAATCCATCAAATCCAACACTTTATGGTCACACAGCATTCAGTTAGGAGAAGAAAAATAAAAATAAATTAAAAAAAAAAAAAGAGAGAGAGAAGAAAAACGTAGTAGAACCAATGAAAGGAAATAGAAAGATAACCACCATGGGAAAAAAAACAGCATATTCTAGGTTCATTCCTCTGTTCTTACCTTCTTCAAGATTTAATTTTGCTCTTTGGAGAGAGGCTATTTAGAGTTTGAAAACAACATTGCTATGGCTCTTTAATAGTTATGCTATCTTGTCATGCAAGAGATTCTTCTGTGCTGCTGCCTCTGCCTCCAAACACCGTTCATAAAGTGGTTGACTTTCCAGTGAATAATTTTGTGTGTAAGAAAACCTCTGTTCAATGACAACAAAAAATAGAAATCATATTGAAAGCAACTACAGGATGCCACGTACAACTTCAGTTTTTTCTAAAGGATGAAAGGATGTGTACTAAGAGTATTTCTGAACAAAAAGATTCAGATGAGCACAGGAGATAAATGATTCTCCAACAGACACAGGTAAGTTTTAAACTAAAAAGAGATTTTCTTCTTCTTTGGTGTGTTTTGGAGAGGATGGAAGACGGAAGGAAAGGAAATGGAATTATGATGGGTTGTTGTTTTATTTAATGCACTGTCTTGGATGCTTTACCACAAATTACTATTAGGGTTAAGAAAATGGTGCATTTCAGGAAGAGCAGAAGTAGTACACAGAAAACACCGTGCAAGATTTATATTATATTTCAAGAAAGGAAGAATGGTGTGTACTCTGGCATGAACACAAAACTTGTAGCTGCTGCCTATAGCCTATTTCAATTGTTTTTCTGTCTGGGTCTCTTTCTTAACCATGTGTAAATACAAGCACTCCCTCTAGCGAACTTTTGGGGGATCCAGTGTTGCAACTAGTGAAGGTACATACGGGAAAGTGCATAGACAAGAAGTGGTATCTTCTATTAGATGCTCTGCTGAAGTCAGAAAAAAAAAGGTACAAGCTTTCAGACATGCTTCCATAGTTTTTAAGGTGGGTAGTACAATGTATTTGTCAGAGTTAGCAAAAGACTTACAGTACAAATGTACACTGTTGTATATAGTCACTTACTGATGTTTATTTTGCCTGATCATCTTTCCTGTTCCTGGTGGCTGCGATGCTCTTGCTTTACTGACCTTCATTTCAGACTCTGAAACCTAAAGAAAGCTATTTTATTTAATCGTTCAGATATCTCACTAGAGTGTGGGGAGGGGGGGAAAACAAAAAACAAAATAAAACCATATCTGCTCAATGCAGAGGACTGCATTTGAGCAGAGACACTGTTTACTCTCCACACTGCAGTCTTAATGCCTGATTACATCTTTTAAAAATTATATGCATCAGAATTATCACTAATTGTTCTTGTCTATATGTTTTACAATATTATTAGGCATACTGCTTGTAACAGCTCTTCCAAGTACGTCAGAAAATTAGCATATGAAAGCTGTCATGGTTGTGGCTGATGTCAGGGCACGGGTAACGTTAGTTCTGACATCTTGTAACTTTTCAGAGTATTGATTTATTCTTTCAATTAAAAGTACAGAAACAGTCTCAAAGAGTGGGGCTATCATTTTGCATAGCATTCAAAATCTTCACCATATGCAGTGTCTAACTGCGCAGCCACTGAAACTCTCTGGAACATAACTAGACCTGCTTTGTGCACTCCCAGGTTCAAGTCTGTAGAACAAGGTGCAACATACTATGCAGGTACATCAGACTACAAAGTATAAATTCTTTCAAGCTCTTGTATAGTAGCAGTAGTTCACGATACTGCCTTTACACTATTACTTAACAAAAATGTTTAAAAAAAGAAAAAAAAAAGAAAGGTGTAGGGCCAGCAATTACCAGCAGCCGCAATGTGAAATATCACCTCTGCACAACAGCTGTGGTCTTGCTGCAGCTGCAGGATTGATGGTGGCATCTTGCGCTGAGAGTTTTCTTTGACGCTTCAAAGTAATTTTTTCCACACAGTGATTAGCACCAGTCTGCCACTCAAAGTTTCTGCAGTTCCAGTTTCTCAAGTTGTTGGAATTTATCAAAGGTGGGACCTAGTGCCTGTTTTAAAACACTGGAGCAGGGGCAGGAAGGTGCTGTAGTGGGTGAGTTCCTGGATGGGAGCAGAATGTTGGCAGCAGCAGCAGGAACAGCCTGTGAGCTAGGGATGAGCACCAGAAAAATGAGATAGGCAGGTGGGGGCAGGCAGCTAAAGTCCTTGTTTAAACCAGAGTTCTCTGAAAACGTGAGGCCACATACCTAGACAGTGGTGGTGCAGGGAAGGGAGATAGGTGTTCTGTGCATATGCAGCAACTTCTTCATCCCTAATTCGCAGAGCCCCAAGTATCAAGAATCTGCTAATAGTAAAACGATGACACTGAAGACTGATGGTTGGCAGCGCACAAGCCTACTGCCATTTGGGATGCTATAGGGTGTCCAGAGTAACCTTCAGCTGATAGCACAGTCAGGTTTCCTGTGCGTAGGTCATGTGGCATATTTGCCAAGATACATGTGGCTTGGATGTATTGCAGCGTTTCAAACAGCACTAGGTACTTGTTTTCATGCAACTAAATTATGCAGGTTTGATTTGTGCCATTCTTTCACGAGTACAGGATTTGGGTTTGTTCTCAAAAAAAAAAAAGCAGAGAGTATTGAAAATGTGCAGTAAGGAGCAACTTGGAGGCTGTCTTTCTTGGTAGCTGGTGACCTCCAGTACACCATCTCTGTCTTCCGTGCCTTCGGCAGCGTTTCAGTGTTCTCGTTGCATATCTCTGCGGGAAAGCAAGGAATAAACACTCCTCTAGCACCCTAAAGTAGCCATCTTGTTTTTCAGCTCCCATTCTCCCGCCCCTCCACCAGGCGCCGCTGTCGAGCCGCTGCCATAGAGAGGACTGCCATAGAGAGCGCGCCTGCCCCCTTGCCGGCCGGGAAGCTTTCCTCCAGGCGGAAGCGGAAGCGGAAGCAGCAGCGACGGCGGCGGCGGCGGCGGCCTACGGAAGGCGGAGGAAGGCGGAGGGGGCCGGCACGGGCGGGGGGCGGCTAGGGTGGCGCACGCGGGGTCGGCTCGCCTGGCCGGCTGCGGGTGAGGCGGGCGCCGGGAAGGTCCACTCGGGGGGCTGGCGGGGCGCCGCTGGGCTCTGGCGGCCGGGGAGCGAGTAGGGGAGGCGGCGGCGAGTGCCCTATTCGGACCGGCCCGCTGGTGTCGGAGAGGGGAACGGGGCTTCTTCGCCGGCGCCTTCCCGACGTCTCGCCCCGCCATCTGGGCTCATCCCGTCGAGGGCAGCTGCCAGCCTTCCCCACTCAGGTTGTGCGGCCGGTGGTGGTCGCTGGCTCCGGTGTGGATCACGGCGCTCTTCCGCTTTGTACTGCTGAGGCTCCTCAGCGCTGCTCGGAGGGAGGGTGGTGGGGCTTAAGGCGTTTACATGAAAGGGACATTTTTCTCTCGTTGCAGACACCAGAACGTGGGATCCGCCTCGGCGCTAGCCTGCTGGGGTTTACTGGTTGTTAAGTAGACTTCAAAGCGGTGTGGCATCGCTCCACCAGTTCCTTCCTTCTTGAGAAAGGGTAGCTGCTTTCTGAGCCATCACATACCAACTTCATGTATTCCTAAGATTGCCATCAGCTTCTTAGGGTTTTTTTTGAGACCTTACTGAGATTTAATTACTTATAGGCTGTAGTGGTTATAAAGTAATTTAAGATGTTTGTGTTGCTCAGTTTTAACTCTCTAATTGTCTCTTGCAATAAGAAGCAGTGTTTTATCTTGGGATTGGTTAAGTGGCCAAAAAGTTCTATTATTTACGGATAAGGGCTAGTTTGTTTGACTGCTGTTGGCCTGCAACTTAAACTTGCGTCTTTTATGTTTTTTATCCTATGCTTTTTCTGTGTTATGGCTGCTGCAACTATAGTTCATGATACTTCAGAAGCTGTAGAGCTCTGTGCTCCCTGTGGGTTATACCTTAAACCCATTACAAAAATGACCATCAGTGTGGCACTTCCTCAGCTGAAACAACCAGGAAAATCCATTTCAAACTGGGAAGTGATGGAAAGATTGAAAGGGATGGTACAAACTCATCAGTTTTCCACTCTTCGGATTTCTAAAAGCACGATGGATTTCATCCGGTTTGAAGGAGAGGTTGAAAACAAAAGTTTAGTTAAGTCTTTCCTGGCATGCCTAGATGGCAAAACCATAAAGCTCAGCGGCTTCTCAGATATTTTAAAAGTCCGTGCTGCAGAATATAAGATTGACTTTCCAACCAGACATGATTGGGACTCATTTTTCCGTGATGCAAAAGATATGAATGAAACTTTGCCAGGGGAGAGGCCAGATACTATTCACTTAGAGGGCTTGCCTTGTAAGTGGTTTGCAGCAAAGGACTCTGGCTCGGAAAAGCCAAGTGAGGAAGTACTTATAAAAGTTTTCAGGAATTTTGGAGAGATCCGTAATGTGGACATACCCATGCTGGACCCTTACAGAGAAGAAATGACTGGCAGAAATTTTCACACGTTCAGTTTTGGAGGCCATTTAAATTTTGAAGCTTATGTTCAATATCAAGAATACGCCGGTTTTATTAAGGCCATGAACGCCCTGCGAGGGATGAAGCTGATGTATAAAGGCGATGACGGCAAAGCAGTAGCTTGCAATATAAAGGTGAGATACTGTAGGGTTTTTTTAAAATGGGAACCCATTTGAAAGACAAAGTACCACTCGGTGTTATTTCCCTAGTGCTTAAAACCCACATCTGTGTAGTGTGGTAATGACAACAGGTGATGTGAACAGCACTACTGTAGTTTTATGGAACAGTTTTTAAAGGAACACAGTGGAGGAAAAATGTGTTAGGCAAAGTGAGTGGGGTTTTTGCTCTTTTTTTTTTTTTTAACAATACAGTTCTAAAAATGAGAACCACTTATCAAAGGCCCCAAGTATATGAAATGAAATTGATATGGATTTATAAATCTTCTAATTTCACCTAATATTTTAATTTTGCCCAAGTTCAGATATATTTCACCACAAGGCTGACCTTATAGCTCGTTTTTCTGTATTGTGTTTCTTACAAAGAAAAATTCGGGAAGAGAATTTTGCAGCCTCTGTATATTTGGTCTCTTTATTGTTAATGAGGTCTGCCAAACAAGTGCTGGAATTATGCAGTTCAGTAGCATGCAGCCTGTATGGTCTGGGGGGTACACAGTTAAGCATTGATGCAGTTCACACATAGAAAAGCCATGTAAAAATTTAAATGATGATGTTAATCTCTAACACGGTTTCCTACAAATGCAATATGCCTCATTCTCAATGTTTACATGCTGAGTTTTCCAGATTATTTTGTCTGTAACCTCATTGTCTTAGAAATTAGAACCATGACAGTAGAGAACAGGACAGTCTGTTCAGATGTAGTATCTGACAGCATAGTCTGAAGAAAACTTGATCTGGTATGTTTGGAGGTGGTCCGTGCATTTACATATTGGGTGAGTGAAATGTTTGTGAATGCTGAAAAATGTATTTCAGGAAAAAGCTTGAGTGCTCCTCTCTATGATGTGGGCATGGAAAGACTTGTTTAAAAAGTAGATTAGTCAGTGTAAGTAAGATACCATGGTCTTTCATCTTGGTATCAAAGTTTGTAGGTTGGAGCATAGAAACTTTTTGCACTTTGACTCTCAAAAGTTTTAAGGGGCTGTGAAATTCAAACTGCTACTTACATGCCAGGGAATCAGGGTTCCAAATTTAGTTTGTCCGTGCAAGCAGAAGCATTCCTTCCCAACAGCTGTCCTGGATACTGATAGGAAAGAGATAGGGCTGCGTTTGTGACTGCTGTCAAAATAGGTCTCTTTCTTACAAGGTCACAACACCTAGTCTGTTTCTTCTGTCTGTCCTTTTAGCCTGTTAGTGAAATGTCATTTTACAAAGAGCCTGGGTGAATTCAACTGCAGAGTTTGTGCTAATTGTTCTCTGCCCCTTGGTTTGCAATGATGGGCCTGTGGGAATGTATCACAGACCCCTGCCTGCCTGCAGACAGGTGGATTATGTGGGCTGTGATGTCTGCTGATGTCTGATCCAGCATGCAGCTGGAGATCATCAAGGTGTACTTATATGTCCTGTAAGATGATAATTTTCCCAGGTATCATTTCTCAGGTGTGAGTAATTTCCTTTTCTCGTGTATACCTTGTCTCAGACTTGGAGCTTTACCCCAGTTTACCTCAGTTTGGGAATCTTGGTGTTAGCATTGGTGGGGATGCAGTTAAACCAGATGCAGCTGAATATGGCAGAACTGTTTCTTCTTCTGAACTTAAGTATTGCAATTTTACACAGAAAGTGAGGCCTTTATTTAGGCCTATTTCTGCCTAGTTCTGTACTGTCCCTAATTAGCATACATGAGTTGAAAGAATTCTGTATGTTGCTGTTCTGATAGGTAGAAAACATTGGACAGCAAAGGTCTAAGTGATACAAGGATTTACTTCTGGATGTCAGACACACAAAACTGTAAACTGGTGCCTGATTATGTTAGCGTGCAGATGTTTAGTTCCCAGTTACTGGTTGTAATACTCCAGTACTTGCTCTAGGCACATAGGGAAGGTCTCAGTTTTGAAAAACGTTATAAATTTCTGGTTGTACTTACACTCTGTTTTAGATACCTTTGTGCTAGGTTAAAATGGTTGGGGGATTGTTTAGATTGTAGGGAGTTTATCTCTCTGTCTACTTAAAACCACTTTCAATCCTGTCCTGTAAAGGTTTCTTTTGACTCGACAAAACACCTTAGTGATGCATCAATAAAAAAGCGTCAGCTTGAAAGGCAAAAGCTTCAAGAGCTTGAAAAACAGAGAGAAGAACAAAAACGTAGAGAGAAAGAAGCTGAGGAAAAACAAAAAGAGGAAGAAAGGTATATATTTCTTATTGCTGAATTATGTTTTAACAGTCAGGCATAACAAGACTACTGATGCTCCTTTGCATCAGCATCAATAGATGAAAAATAACTAAATGCAAGTTTCCTTTCAAAGTTCTACTCCTATAGCTAAAGTGAAGCACCAAAACTAAGCGAGAATGTTGTGGTCCTTCAAAGGAAATAGGAATCAGGGATTATGAGATAAAAAAAAAATGTTTTACACTTCTTTTATTTTTTTCTTTTTTCCTTGAACTGTAATTCCAAGAGCAGAAAACTTACATGACATGTAGTCATTCTGATGGAAAACCGTGCATTTTAAGTCAAGAACTGAAAGTAAAGCACTAGTTCTATTACTGATATTTTAAAGCTCATTTGGTCTTACAATCAGTATTTTTTCCAGGAAAAGTTTAGGATACAGGTGTATATTAACAGTGACGTTTTAAGAAACTGTCTACAGGAACAGACATCGTAAGACAGCTATCCAGAATATAAACCCAATTGGAACACATTGTTTCAGAGATCGTGTGGTGTCCAATTGTCTTGATGCATATAAATTCTCATTGCTTAATGTTTAGATATTAAACAGTTTCTGAAACCCTTGAGATTATTTAGATTATCACTAATGCTTATGTTTACTTCAAAATACCAAATCTGTAAAATACTCAGTTTCCTAACAATTATGTGATTAGACATCTGACCTTGGAAATCCTTGGCCTTTTTTTGTAAGCTACCATTTTGTTCTAATGAGTGAAATAAAATCTGTCAACCCCACACATATTAATTGGTGTGGTAATTTTATTCTCGCTGTGAAGATTGACTGCCCAGCTACCTAGTGTATTATTGTTGTTTCTGGTCTGATTGGATTAAAAAAATAAAATTTTGTTATATTCATGGGGTTTTTTTTGTATTCCAACTTATTTTTAAATATTGACAGCCTGGTGGTTTATGCTTTCAAAACTAGAGGTTAAAATGTTCACTGTTCTCTGCTTCTGTTTTTCACTGACCACCCAAGCTTACTTAGAAACAAATCTACTCAAAGTATAAAATATTTTTAAAATGTAAAGTAGAAGCAAAGGTAAAAAAACCCATTTATCTCTTTTTTAGGAAGCAGAGAGAGCTTGAAGAATATGAGCGAGAAAGAAAAAGAGAAGAAAAATTGCGTAAGAGAGAACAGAAACAGAAAGATCGTGAAGTTCGACGAAACAAAAAGCAGCTCGAAAAGCTTCAAGCCGAAGAACAGAAAAAACTGCAAGAGAAGATAAAGTTAGAAGAAAGGAAGCTCCTGTTAGCTCAAAGAAATCTTCAGTCCATTAGACTAATTGCAGAACTGCTAAGCAGGGCAAAGGTAACTTCAATATTTATTTCCGAAGGTAATGAACAACCTAGCAGAACACAGCTTTTCTGACGAGAGAGGGTGAGGAGTGCTGTTCATTAAACAACAGATGTAGTGCCTGTTCAGTTGCTATTCCTGAGACAATTTTTTTTTTCTTAATGCAATGGAATATTTTTCTCCCTTGTTAAAATATGCTCATGCACATGCAATGGAAGAATGAACTTGAACCTCTAGTCCTGATTATAAATTTTTACATGTAAGGTGATTCATTGGCTTGCTTTTAAGTCCAGTGAAGGAATATATAAGCATGATAAAGTCAGCTAAACACAAGAGGATAAAACACAAGACTCCTTATTTCTAATTACACTTTTGGTGCCATTTTCTGTGTGGATTTCAGCAGTTCCATTAACTGTTCTCTGCAGTTTCAGAAAATGAGCTTCCATTATTTGATACTTGCAAATGTGCAAAATGATTCTTCTGTAGGAAGAGTATTGTCAGCTAAGGATTCAAATGTTACATAGTGTCTTTAACAGTATTGTAAATTATCACTGAAACAGTGCTATTTGCTTATGCTTTTTCATTTCAGAAATGAAAAACTGTGTGGTAGAGCACAGGTATGTTTTTTTCCTTTAAACCAGTGTACCTCAGGAGTGACTTTGAACTCATAACAGTGCTATGTGGTCAGTTAAATGCTAGGAGAACAAAGAAATACTTAGCCCAAGCTTTTTTTGTATTTCTGAAAAAGGAGGGTTGTCTGATCAGCACCTTCAGGTGTTGTCCTTGATAGATGTGAAATTTGAAGTATTGTAATACATGTCATTCTAGCTTCTGTGCCACTCTTGTTATATTAAGTAGTCATTAAAAAAATCTTTATTTTTGCCTTGTGAAACAGCCAGGATAAATTAACCCCCATAGAATTTGTGGACTAGTACCAGTATTTCACCTTAACAGTTGTGCATTAGTCAGGCTTTTTGTTTGATTGGTTTGGGTTTTTTCCTCTTCAAGACGGAAGCAGTAGCTTTATGTTGGGATCTCTTTGTTAGAATTTGTTTTCTTGCCATACTGCTACTTTTGTGTTATGGTAGGATTTGGAAGCATAAGAAAGTTTTTTTTTTTGTTTGTTTGTTCTTACCTTTCCCTTGACTCTCTTCCAGGCAGTAAAGCTTTTGGAGCAAGAACATAATGAAGAAAAGATTCGTCTTCAGCAGTTAGAAGAGAGGCGAAAGCTCCAGGAGGCTGAGCTTAAACGTGTGGAAGAGGAAAAAGAGAGAGCACTGGGGTTGCAGAGAAAAGAAAAGGAACTGAGGGAAAAGCTGCTGAACAATCTTCTGAGCAAGAAAATGGATGCAGTTAACCAAAACAAAGAAGAAACTGAAGCATCTCAGTCTGACATACCAAAAATTCCTAGTGGTGTTCCACATACTGTGTCATCCAGCTGCATCACTTCTACCTCAGGACAGGCTGTTGCAGGCAAACTGACTCCTGGCTCTCAGAGAGAAGTAGCATCCCCTGAGGGTGTAAATGCTCAGTGCAAGTACTTGAATGGCAACATTCATGACAAAGTTCATGTCAAAGAAGGTCAGAAACTTCATACTACAAACTCTGAGAGGTGTTCTGAAAAAAGTAGTTCAGGGCTACTTTCACATGTTCCCACCAGTAACCAGCAGCAGAAGAGCCTTTCTAGATATGACCGGAATACCTACAGGAAAGACTCGCATTGTGAGCAGGGCAAACGCAGCACAGAGCCAAAAAGAAGAAAGAGTCGTTCATGTAGCAGCATAAACACTGATGAGAGTAAGGGTAAACGAGAGAGGAGCAGACACAGAAGAGATGTGAGTTACCAGGAGGAAAAGCGCAGGAAAGAAAGGAGATATTACAGACACTCTAGCAGAAGTTACAGTCCCCGACGAAGCCATAGTCCTCGTAGAAGGAGCATAAGCCCCAGACGTTCACGGTACAGAAGAACTCATAGTACTGAACGTAAACGAGACAGACAAGAAAGAAGTCATAGTCGCAGAAGCGTGAGCAGGAGACAAAGGCACCGGAGGAGATCACTGAGTAAGCAAAGGAGTACTTGGAGTGGGTAGTGGAGGCCATGACTCCTCATAAAGCCTGCTGTTGGACAAAAAGGCCAGAAGTTTGTGAACGAGACCTTGTCAATGCGACTGCTGTAGAAAACACTTGTTGCAACCAATGCCCGAGTTTCATCTCTAGTCCCTGAAATCAAGAAATTAGATGTCTGGTTTTTCTGACATTCCTTCATGCTTTTTTGTCTCTTCCTGGGTTTAAACCACAATGTAGATATAACCACCTCTGCTTGTGCTCGAGTTTCTACAGTGCTCAAGGCCAAACTGTTTTCTTCATTTTCTGATTTCTAAACCTTAATTTTAGTCAGTTTAGTTTTTATCTCTATCACCTAATTTGGCTTGGGAAATACCAGGGTGCCACATATATGAACTCCAGATGTGAGAAGCTATTACACACTGATTTAATTTAAAATGCTTTCTGGTGCATTCAGTGAAATCGTATTTAACAAAGCAGGGTTTTTTACTGGTTGAGATGTATAGCAGGACTTTGATACAGTTTTTAAAACTGACTGTGAAGATATGCTGCGATTCCTTCATGTGTCTGTCTGGTGCCAAGCTTTGTGGCCCAAATTATTCTGGCATGTAATACTGTTTGTTTAGTAATACTTTTCCATCTGGGAGAGGCACACTGATGTAGAAAGCAAGGAGCTTTCTACATGGCTGAAAAAATGTTCTGCTAGTCTGTTGATATATTTGGCTTTGTAATAACTTCAGGTGATATAGAGCCAGTTAACATTTTTTCAGGTACATACAGAGCTAGCCATTGTCTTTTGAATAAGAGGCCTTCTTGCTAAGTTATTTTTACTTGCATTGTTGGAAATTAAGGCTGCAGTGTCTGTTGTTAATTCCATTTAAAAATACTTCTGCTTCTAAAATGCAGCTCAGGAATATTAAAAGCTATAACATTACAGTGAAAGAGTTTATTTTGCCTTTTTGTGGTAAAATTAAAAAGAATACTGTTTCCAGTGAACTGAAGTTGCTGTTTTCATGTCTGAATATTAAAATCTGCCAGTGTTGTACAAGAACACATTTGTTAGAAATCACTCAACACATTTGAATAATGAAGCTCAGTCACTCTTCTTGTTACGTACAACTGTGTCAGCTGTTAATTGAGCAGGATGTGTGCTCTTTATTTATAGACTTCAGGTGCTGTTTTCCACACACTGATGCATAATACCAAGTGCATCCCTTACCTGGAGTGCCTGAGGAGCATATTGGTTCTTCAGCTCAGCTGGGTTCTTGGCAATTCTTGTTTTTGAAGGTTTCCAGTTAATTTTGTTGCTTCTCAAGTTTCTTTGACTTCTCTTGTGAGTTTCACCATTGTTTTGGGGACTGGGAGCTCAACACCACCAAAATCTTACAGTGTTAGTGTTGAAAGCCTACCTACCTGCAGGTAAATTCATGTTTAATAATGACTTAGCTAGAATCCAACATATGAGTTGAGTTTGAGAAGGCTAATGGGATGCCCACGTGTAAATACATGGAGTTCTGTTTAGCCTGCTCTTAAGTACTGGCATGTTGTCCATGGTAACACCAGTTTAAAAAAAAAAGTATTCTATCTGCAGTTACATGTAAAATTCACATGGTGAATGGTCACCAATGACTCTACCCTCAGATTCCTACTAGTATGTTTGCTGGTTATTTCTACTGTGGATTTCCACTGGGATTGATATCTTGGGTGTCAGTCTTCTATGTAATAGGGGAGATTCTAGTTTATAATGCTACTTTCAGGAAGTTAATCAAGCTATGAATGCAGTGTCATTGCCAAGGTTGAAAGCAGTTAAAGCAGTGGCAGTTACCAAAAAACAGTCATACCAAAAGAATCAAATAGGTATTCTTAGTTGTTACAAATAAAGCCTGTGCTTCTTAGGGTTCTTTTGTGGTTTTTTTTCTCCAGAGAAGGTAGCAAGAGCAGGTTTCATGTTCCACTCTAAAATGAGTAAATTCCATAAGCTCCCCTGATCTTTGGGGCATTTTAGGAGGACAGAGAAGTTAACAGTGATAAGGATGTTCAGCTCTTGTGCTTTGACAATCATTCACCTTAACACACTATACCCAGCACTGACCTCACAGTGTCCTAAAGCACAGTAACTTAAAATAGCTCAGTTGTTTATAGTGCTTGTATTATTTCTTTTCACAGCAGCTTTGGGAGGAAAAGACTGGAAGTGCTTTGAAGCTACTTGCAAATGGTTACTTCCCAAAATGCAGAAGGAATGTGGAAGAAGTCCTCTTTCAGCCAGCCAGCTGAACCCCATTAGAACCCTCTTAGAACTCCTACTATCTGGACTTGCTCAGTGCAGAGTTTTATCTAGTCTAAGACTTTGTGGTATTGCCACTTCAAGGAATGTGTTTTGCATCAACGCACTCCACATCAAGCTGTGTTTTGGATTTGTGGCAGCATTTATAGAACATGAGTTGCAGTGCAAGGCTTGTGCAGTGTCAAGGCATTTCTCAAGCTTTCTCATTTTGTGCACACTGAAATGGATAGGCTGAGGTTGGGCGGGGACGCAGCTGGGACAGTTGACTCCAGCAGACCAAAGATGTATTTTGTGCCATATAGCATCACACTCAACAGTAAAAATAGACTTTTTCTAAGGTAGGCATTGTCCTGAGACTGCCTGGGTATCAGTTTGCTTGTGGTCTTCACTGACCATGGACTTTGAGTGGCAAGGAAACAGACTTGAAACTAATCTTTTTATGGGGTTATAAATTAATCCATGTACCATATTGTTTTTTCAGGGTTTTATTTTACTACTGTAAAAACTTCACTGGTGGAATAACATAATTTTTGATAGTTAAGTGTTGATCTTTGGTTTGTATTGATTGTAAATCAGTACATTTCTACCAAGTTATCTTACAGTATTTCTAGTGTTTCAAACAAAGGAACTAGCAGGCTTTATAAATGTTTTCTAGAAGCCAAAGTACCTGATACTTTTCTTTTCTGGAAGAATTGTGTGATGCTACTGCTTAAATCTTACCTGATTGCTTGGATTTGCAAGACTGACTTTTAGGAACTGTCTAAAACCAGATAATTTTTTTCCCCATTTCTGTGTCTTAATGAGTGACCTTGGATTCATATGAAAAGATAAGAATTTAATGTCTGTCCTTCACTGGTTTAGATGCTTTAAAGCAAAGTCTTTTGAAATCAGCTTCAAACTTTGGTCAAATTAATGAAGGAATGACAATAGTCTACAGTACTGTTCTTGTTTAATTATTAAATTTACAAAGATTAAATCACACCGGAGTCACAGGTTGTAACATGGATACCAAGGAAGCTGAAAACTACAGGATTTGGCAACTAATAGTTATCAAAGATATACCAAAATAATAAATAGATTTGAAACGTTAATTTTTTCTTAGTATGATTCGTTGTTGGATACAGTCTGGCTTAGCCGATATGCTGCCTTAGCTTTCAGACCTTTAGCTACTGGAAATCCAAACCAGTGAGAACATCTGCAGAGATACCTCCCTATTTACTTCCAAAACTGGTCAGTGAGGATTATGTAGCAGTAGTAACCTGATCCGGGCTTATAATGAGTTGAATGTTACTTGCATCCCATAGCATCAAAATTACACATCATATTCCATTTGTCAATATTCAGGGATTGATGTTGGTTTTGTGTTTATTCTGTAATTATATCAGATCACCAAGGATCTGAGTGAGCAAGACCATTAAGTCTTAGTTTCTTTACAACTAGACTACTGCTTGAAATGTTGGAGTCTGGATGTCTGCTTTCGTCTTAACAGAACACATGGCAGCTCCAGCAGTATAGGGCACATGGGGGGAAAGAAATGTGAAAATGATGGAAGACTTCAGTATGAGCCGTTCCTCCAGAAATATTAAGCTTATACCACCCATTTGACTTAACCTTTTTGGTCTGTTTTGAAGCTCCAGAATTATTTTCATGCCATTGCAAAGCCAAGAACTGAAGTAGTTCCCAAGTTCTGCTCTGTGTCAGGCAGTCATACCTGTGCCATGAGGATAGGGTCAGCACAGTGGTCACTCATCATGTTTTTCAGGATGTGTAATCTCTTTCCATTTGAGAATGAGGTCCCTGCTCCTCACAAACTGCTTGTGGCAAGGTCTGAGCTGAAGCAGGTGGGGAGATTGGGCCAGAAATCCTGAGCCTCTGTGTGCTGTGCAGCAATTGGTACATGCTGTCACTGTGCATGCCTCATCCATGGATGTTGACACTGGCAGTCGGGAATGTTTTTTCCTGCAACCCTTGTTAAGCAAAGGAGAAAAGAGCCTCAAAGGAATCTTGTTTTGGAATCGAAACTGCTATTGCTATGGACAGTGTTAATATCTTCTGTTTCTGTCTGAGGGCCTGTGGGCCTCTGCACTTAACAGCTTTTGACCTGCAGTTACAGCTTTTCTCCTAGCCTTAACCTGTGCTGTGTCTCAGGAAGCAACTTAGACAGAAACTCCAGCTTCTCCACAAGGCCAAAGCCAAGCCCTTCAATACAACTGTGATGCTTTGCAACTGCTTGCTCTCTGCTGTGGTAAAGGAATTTTGATACTGTACGAGTCATATTGCTGGAAGTAAATGATATTAGTAAAAAGTGGTTACCAAAGCCATCCATGTTTTTTCTTAAGTGACTCTACCTAGAATAAGGTTGAGTAACCTATAATAAAGTATGCATATGAAAAACATTCACTATGTTATCCGAAATCACCCTTCTGAAAGCTGTTAATAGGGATTTTTTTTGCAGTGGCTCCCAAGTACAAGACCATACTAGAGACTGCAAGACTGTAAACGTAAACCAGGTAGAGCTGATCACTGATCAGTGCTACCTGGACATCTCACCACTGTCAGCTTTAGGGTAGTTCTTGAACATGCATGTATGAGAGACTGGTGTGGCTGCTCCGTTTTATAGGAGAGGCTGAGATGTTAGATTCTATATGACAGCAATTAAAGCAACTAGTTTGGCAGATATCTTAATGTATTTGAGTAAAACTAACCACTAATGTATTGCTATGCAGGATAAGAGTAACTTTTTGGTTTTTAAAATTTTTTTATATAATTAAGAGGAAATATATGCATTTCCTGTGTCTTAATCTGGTATCCTACTTTTGAATTTTGGTTATAATTGAATTTTGGTTATAATCTGGATCTGTCGTGGTTTTACTGCCAACAGAATGAATTGGAGAGAGAACAGAATTATATTTTGGATAGAGACATGCAGGAAGAAAATTACAGAGCAGATACAGAAACCATACCAAAACCCCTTGAACTTTCCCCCCCCATCCCAAAACTTAATCTATAATCCCCAGTGCTCCAATCCTCCCCCTGCCCCACCAATGCCTCTGCCATCCATATGCACCAAAATAGGCCTACTCCTTACGTGTTTTGTCCTGATAACACAGATAAGGGCTGGAGGGGGAGGAAGGGAGAGCGAGCTGGCCTTGCCCTTAGCTCATAAAGAGATAGCAGAATTATGAGATTGAAAAATATTTTCTTCTAGTCCCTACAGGATTTTTAACCCAATAGTTCCCAACCTGGGACAGGGTAGAACAGCCATTTTGTTAATTTTGTGTTGCATTCTGTTGACCTGGCCCTTCCCCAGCCCAATGAATATATTATTTGCAAAATATACTTTCTGCTGCCTCACAGTAAATTTTCAGGGTTGTCTCTAGTGTTTGTATAAAGCAGCAATCTAGCTAAGAGTTGATACCTCAGAACCAGCTGTGCACAATGGATCTCTCTGATGTCTTATGCTCTTACATGTGTAAGTATTATTATTGTTAAAAGAAAGTATACCTTTGATTTTTTTTTATTTAATCTGGTACTGAACTCCTGAGGCTTGTTTGAAATGGTATGCACAACCATACTTTCTTTAATCACACTGCAGAAAATAAATTTGATCTGCTTCCTTATACTATGCTGCAGCCCCTGAATCTCCTGCCGCCTCACAAAAAAATAAATCAGATTAGTTCAAGTATATGCTTTGCCACAGTAGCAGGTTGTAAAACCTTTGAAGAGCTGAGACTGATTGTAATTGTTTTCTAAGTGATATCTAATCTAATTGCATGTGCACTGTGGCACCTGTGAAGTGAGCTCTACATGCTCTGGACAGGATGCCAAGGAGTGCAGTCCTTGAAACAGGACTATTTGTAGGACAGCATGAAGGGATAATAGTGTGATAGCACCACAGTCTCTCCCAAATAACAGTCTCAACCTGGCAAAAAAGTGAACAACTATTGATAACCCTCAGACCAGGTCTTCCCTGCAATTCTGCATACAATCTTAGACGTGTATCTGTAAATGCCTGGAGGATTGCCTCCTGGTTTCTGTTATTTTCTGTCTTAACTGGAAAAAAAGGAAGGCTGGCAAAGTGTTTTCTGCTCACTGTGTCTGACATGGCTCGCTGTCATGGTTTAACTCCAGTCAGCAACTAAGTCCCACCCAGCCACTCTCTCCCTTACTGGTGGAATAAGAGAGAATAAGAAGGGCAGAAGTGTTAAAATTTGTGGGTGGTATAAAGACAGTTTAATAAGTAAAGCAAAAGCTGTGCATGCAAGCAAAGCAAACCCATTAATTTACTACTTCACATTGGCAGGCAGATGTTCATCTATCTGCCGGAAAGCTGGGCTGTCACTTGGGAAGATGGAATACCATGACCGAACATCTCCCACCTTCTCATTCCCCCAGGTTTATATGTTAAGCATAATGAAATATGATATGGGATATCCCTTTGGTCAGTTGGAGTCAGCTGTCCCAGCTACATCCCCTCCCAACTTCGTGTACACCCCCAGCCTGCTCACTGGTGGGGTCTGGTGACTAACAGAAAAGGCTTTTTCTCTGTGTAAGCACTGCTTAACAGTAACTAAGACTTCTCTGTATTACCAACACTGGTTTCAGCACAAACTTGAAAACATTTGAGGTGAGACACCAGGTAAAAGGGTTGCTTGTCCTTGCCAGGTCACAGGAACATTTCTTTCTGAAGCATTCCTTTTGAAGAAATGGAGAAGAGGGTTATCAGATTAGAAAACATAAAATGGCCTGTGCAAGGTAGTTGAATGTCCACTGTTTGGCTTTGTGATGCTTGACAGAGCCCAAGTCTCTTCTAATATGAAACTCTGCCTTTGGCTGCTGTCCATCTTGTTTTAATTTTTGCATCTCGGTCTTAAAATTTCAGCTAGTGAACTTGTCTGTACTCAGGGAGACAATGCCACTTACCTGCTGGGACCTCTCTTTGACAAAGATCTTGATGAGTATTTGGTTGAATAATTTGTTCAGAGATTATTTGCAGGCCAGGAAGTTAAACTAAGAACAATTTTTGTTTGCTTACACTAGACTTCAAAAGATATTCTCACTCAGAATTTTAGGATAAGGAAAACTGAGAAGTGAAGATTTGCTTAGAGAATGGGATTTCTTGCTCTGATGGAATGGGGGTTATGATTAGTTAATGTGAGATTATTTTCTGACATTGATATTGTTTATTTTGATATCCAAACTTTCACCCTCTATTATTATTTAATAATAAACAGGTTCTTCCATAACAGTTACAGAATGCATTACAAAAAAGATAACCAGATCTAGAATTAACTATCAATATGCATAAACAACTAATCTAATTGAATTAATTAACTAATTAACACTGGAAGAGATTTCTCGTGGTCAGTTAATGCCTCTTGGTCACTAGATGGACTCTCGGCCCCTCTGCTTAAGGCAGAAGCTAGGTAATAAAGGAAGCTTTAGTTTATTTATTCACAAATTCACAAACAGTGACAAGTAGAGTCCCTCAGGGATCAGCCCTGGGAGCAGCCTTGTTCAACATCTGTGTTGGTGACATGGACAGAGGCATTGAGTGCACCCTCAGCAAGTTTGCTGATAACACCAAGCTGTGTGGTGCAGCAGACACGCCGGAGGGAAGGGATGCTATCCAGAGGGACCTGGACAGGCTGGAGAGGTGGGCACAAGCCAGCCTCATGAGGTTCAACAAGGCCAAGTGCAAGGTCCTGCAACTGGGTCGAGGCAATCCTAAGCACAAATACAGGCTGGGCAGTGACTGGCTGGAGAGCAGCCCTGCAGAGGACTTGAGGGTGCTGGTGGATGAGAAGCTCAACATGAACCAGCAGTGTGCACTTGCAGCCCAGAAAGCCAACCAGATCCTGGGCTGCATCAGGAGAAGTGTGGCCAGCAGGTCGAGGGAGGTGATTCTCCCCCTCTACTCTGCTCTGGTGAGACCCTACTTGGAGTACTGCATCCAGTTCTGGAGCCCCTATTCCAAGATGGATGTGGACATGTTGGAGTGTGTCCAGAGAAGGGCCACAAGGATGATCAGAAGGCTGGAGCATCTCTGCTATGAGGACAGACTGAGAGAGCTGGGGTTGTTCAGTTTGGAGAAGAGGAAGCTCTGAGGTGACCTTCTTGTGAACTTCCAGTATCTGACGGGGGTCTACAGACAAGCTGGGGAGGGACTTTTTATGCTCTCAGGTAGTGACAGGATTAGGGGGAATGGAGCAAAGCTGGAGGTGGGGAGATTCAGATTGGATGTGATGAGGAAGTTCTTCACCATGAGAGTGGTGAGACCCTGGAATGGGTTGCCCAGGGAGGTGGTTGGGGCCACTTCCCCGGAGGTGTTTGTAGCCAGGCTGGATGAGGCTCTGTCCAGCCTAATCTAGGGTATGGTTTCCCTGCCCATGGCAGGGGGGTTGGAACTAGATAACCCTTGTGGTTCCTTCCAACCCTGACTGATTCTATGATTCTAAATATTATTTCTCCTGTTTAGTGTTGTTGGTAAGATATTGAGGGTACTCAGAACACTTGCAGGGAGTTCTGTTTGTTGCCTTTCTGGCTGGCTGCAGCAGCTGTTGAGACTTCTTCCTGGCTCAATAGGCTGCTGGGTGAAGGAGAGGGGGCAAATGGTTTCTGACCTGGTCCTGGCTTTTTGAAGATCTAGAATCATAGAATTGTAGAATCAGTCAGGGTTGGAAGATGTTGAACAAAGCTGCTCCCAGGACTGATCCCTGAGTGACTCCACTTGTCACTGGCCTCCACCTAGACATGGAGCCATTGACATCCACTCTTTGGGTGCAGCCATCAAACCAGTTCTTTATCCATCTGGTGGTCCACCCATCAAACCCATGTTTCACCAACTTGGAGACCAGGATGTGGTGTGGGACAGTGTCAGAGGCTTTGCTCAAGTCCAGGTCAAAGGCATCTGTGTGCCTTCAGGCTTGCTCATCTTCAGGAGATGCAGGCAGATGTCTTGCAGTGTGTCTCAGTGGGTGTGTATCACACTGGCTGCTATCGATGTAGCTACTGTGTGAAGGCTAGTCATGTTGCTCCTGGAAAAACTCAAAACACTTCCAGGCTAAATTATATCTTATACTGCTATATATACATTTACTTTGCTGACAAGTATCACAGGCACAGATACAGCAGAACACAGAATAATGGAAAAAGCATGGCAAAGGCACATTGTGTTACATACTTACCTGTTTTTATATCAATGCCTGAGATCGATTGGACCTTTGGACATAATTAGCTTATCCAATCAATGTAGCAGTAAGCCAGGCTATGACCGTATTTGGGTGAAGCCACAGGTTCTGCTCTTCCCGTATAGGGAGACACCATAGGCCTAGCACAGGCTTAGCATAAGGCAAGTGCATGCACCTTGTTTACTATGGGTACAAACAGGAGAAAAGCAAGTTGTGTAAGCCAGAGTGCTCAGACTCCATGGCTCCAGGTCTTTTGTCCTCTTTCTCATGGTTGCCTCTTCCTCGAAACAGAGGGAAGGCAGAAAAATATGTCTGTGCAAGCCAGCATATGTACAGGCCTATTTTGACCCTTCAGGTCTACCACAACACTTGCCCACTTCAAGTGCCTTTCAGTAGTATTTGTGATTTAAACAGGACAGTACTAAAAATGGTTGGTGTGAAAAACTGACGGAAGTAATAGTCATGTCACTGAAAAGGGACATTTTGTGTTTTCTTTGGAAGTTTTAACATGGTACTTGGGCATCTTGGCTTTTAGGATTTTCAAAAGAAAATCCAATCAGCAAAATTGGGCACAAACAGGATTATTTTAGTGCACTTCCAGGCCATCTGATGTGAATCTGATATAAACTGGGCATACTTAAGAGGCTTAATAATGACAGTGAGGCATGCTTGTTTTCTTACTGGCATTGCCAAAAATAATTATTGTAGTCACATCCCTGAGATTTGTGTCCATTGCTTAAAAGGAGCATTGCACGTGTGAATATTTTCATCTGTCACTTCTCACTGATAGACACATTAATTTTAATAAATCTGCTTTGCTTGTAGATAATTTCTTTCAAATGTTATGCAAAAATGCCATGTTTTGGTTTTTGTATAATATTTGTCTGTAGCGTGTCATTTAGGCACAGAAAAAATCATCACCGAAATAGAACCGTGGAGGTAAAATAACAGCTTTAGTCTGTATGTGGCCTGAGCACTATGACAAAAACCTTGATGGGGTTTTCAGACAAAGTCAGCCATTGCAATTTCATCTTGGTGAATGCATTTGCAGCTTATAAGAAGCTTAGACTTTAAGCCTCACTAACAATTTACTTTGAAACAGTAACACTCTATGTGCGGCTTTGCAACAGTCTGGTGTGGGTTATCTGCAATTGTCCTCCCCTGCATCATTCTACCAGTAGTAATCCCATTAGATGATTACATGTGGTGTCCTCAACAGACAGATTCAGTCATAATTGAAAAAGCAATTCAAGGGGATTTAATGAAATGTGTGGTCATTTTATTACTGGGGCCTCTTGTGCCCCATAACTGCCTTCAGTAAAGTGAATCGATGGCCCTTTAGGATATGGTAGCCTACAGAAGTGCACAAAACTGTCTGTTACTCAGTCAAAACTACCAGTGTCAAGAGCTGGGTATTTTTGTACTCATGAATCTTTAATGCAACTGTACTAAATGCCACAGTAATATCTGATTACCAGTGTGTGACTCATTCATTTGAGGAAAGTGGTCTGTAGTATTAATTCTAGGTAGGTTTCACCTGAGTGATCATTGTCAGAGCAAACTAGTCACTGTGAGAATGCAGTACAACAGACTCTTACAGATTCTCTTGAGGCTGGCTCCTCCTGCATTTGGAAATGGGACATACCCTATGGATCACCTGAACCTGTGTCCATTACAGCACATTTCATCTTCCATCTGGCTATGTCCCTGTATTTCTTTTGTGCTTTTTCTGGGCATTGTTGCAAACCAGGACTGGGAAGCACACCCTAGGTACAAATTATTCTAGGCACATACTGTAGTGGTATGCTTTCTTCTCCTTCAGCTACTTGTGTGGGCTTTGCTCTCAGATTGTTTCTTTGGTAGCTCTTGCTTGGTATATAGCAGTTAACGCCAGTCGTTTCACTTCCATAGGTATGATCTGAGGCCCTGTGTACACGACCCAGAGCCCATCTTTCAGCATATTAAAGCTAAAAGCTAGGTATGCAGAGGCATACACCTCAGTGAATATTGAGTGGAATTAGGGCCATGGGAGGTGGCAGACTTGGCTAGGAGTATGCAGTGAGTGCTTTGAGCTGAGCTCATACTCCTTCACGCTTAAACCCCTGAGAATGTTCCCATTTCACTTGAAGAATTGTCTTGCCATATTGGTTTTCCTCTGGGGTCATGTCATTGGGCCAACTAACATATGAAATATTTTCTTGGGAAACCTTCCAGCATCAAAATCCACATAACAGAGCTGCTTTTGATCAAACCCTGAGTAACACTGCTTTGATTTATGAACTCTGGTGCATTGCTTTGAGGTCATGTTCTTGATGCTGTTCTGCGCTGATTCCTGTTTTGCTTGTTACAAGCTTTCAAGAGCTTCTGAAGTACCAGCATGTTAACTGTCTGCAGAGCTGACAATGCAGGCTTTAATCTGCACTGCTTCTTAGCCTTGTACTTGATGATGGAAGAGCTAAAGAAACAGCTGAACCTGGCAGAAAGACCCACTAAAACCAAGTAACTTAGCTAACACATTTTGTAACAAGTGTGTTTCTCAGAAGCAATAAGATTAAGTGGATAAGCCAGTGTGCTCAGTGCCTGGTGGAAAGAAGCTTATTTAAAATAAGGGGACCAGAGAATCTCTGCCTCAGTCCAGAAAGAAGATGGATTCCATGGAAGACCTTGACTATCCTCAACTAATCTTACAATACAACAGCGGATTTTTAGTCTCAAAGGTAAGAAATATAACTTGGTCTTGGATAGATGTCTCAGATTATGCAGACATAAGTGTTCAAGAATCTCACTTTAGATCCTGAATTATGTCCTTAGAATGGAAACCATCTCATATGAAAGCATCCCACCTAGACAGGAAGGAAATTTAAAAGAAAAAGGTATTCGAAAGTGACCTGACACTTAAGGATAGATATAGCTTATATTGAAATCTCTCTCACCTCTGGGGGCTTGGATGAGCAGACTTTGTCACTGCATGAGGATTTATAAAAAACTCAGGAGTAGTTTCTTTACAAGCAAGCTGAGGGCTTGCTCTCTGACTGCTCAAATGTGGAAGGTTCCCTTGGTGGTGGGATTACTTCACGCTTTTCTTTTTTGGTGTTTAAGACACAACAGTGATGGCTTGAATTACCTTTCCCCCCCTCCCAGTTAACCCAGTCAAAGAACATAATTTTTCAAGTAACTTCTCAAATAATTTTCGTCCCTCTCCCATGGTTTGTCTGTATACATTTATGCAGAAGGCTGAGTCTGAGAACATCCATGTATTGCCTCTTTTGAGGTGAAAGAGTGGTATAGTGATTGCTTTACCAAACAGCATTTGATTAAGGCACAAAGGTAGATAGAGCTAGGTAGGTAGGTAGTAGTTCCACTTTCCTTATTGTTCACTGATGTCATCTGCCTGTTTTTATGTGTAAACACACGGGCATGAAATTATAATATCCAATGAACCGTGGAGGTTTTTTTCCTTATTTACTATTCAGTTACCTTTCCTATTGTCCGTTACTGCACATCTGGACAACATAGTAGCAGAAGAAATGCTGTTTGGGTTGTGTAAATACTGCTGCATCCTAAGGCTCCTGAAAGGCAGAGTTGACAGTAAAGAGAGGAAAAATACTTTTGCTTGGTGAGAAAAAGGAGTACCCATTGCTTTCCAAATTAAACAATATTCTTACTCAGGACAAAAGGAGGTTCCCATGGATGCTATCAAATCATTGTAGGTACAGGCAGTCAGTTGCATTGATGCCTTTGTTACTGTTTTAGGAGCGTTTGTGTGCACTGAGAAGTAGGCTAGTATTTGTGAACTTGATTGTGCACAACCAAAGAAGGATGTTTTTCTAATGTATTGTTACATATATCTGAAAGTCGAGGTTTGTTCCTGGAGATATTACATACCTTCTCTGTGAGAAGACAGGCAACTTCTGCTCACCCAGATGAAGCAGTCCTTTTGTCTGAAAGGAACCTCCTTGCCTCAGGGAGACCATTATAATCATGCACATCAGTCCCTGACAATAGGGTCCATAGAGTGAGATATTCTCTCTTGCTGCAAGTCACAAGAGAGTCTTCAGGATTCACTGGAGCATAGGTTAGATTCTTAATCAAAGAAATACAACAACAGGAAAGCTGACCATCACCCAGTCTTGTCTGTACTCTCCAGGCAAAAAGAAAGAGACTGTGAGAATATGAAACTCTGAAACTAAGGGAAAAGCAGGAGCATTCATGGCCAAATCCATATCTCTGAATGGTGAACGTTCCTGAGCCAAAAAACATTATCTGACTTCACTGAAAAATGAAAACAAGTGAGAAAAACTGCACTACAAACACTGTATTAGATTATCAGTGTTCAGAGACATTTTAGTAATTGAGCTTCTTTATATGAAATATAATTTTACATGAATGAAGTGTTATTAGCTGTACATTTTCTCCAACAAAGCATCTTTAGCAACGCAGTAGGCTTTGGTGCTTTCACTTGATCTCTCACTCCCACCTTTCCTTACCCCCAGGTTATGTTCACTGCCTGTGAATTGGGGGTGTTTGATCTTCTGCTGGAGACAGGAGAGGCTCTGTCTTCAGATACCATTGCTACACGCTTGGGTACCAGCACCACAGGGATGGAAAGACTGCTGGATGCCTGCGTGGGATTGAAGCTCCTGACAGTAGAGCTGACACAAGAAGGAGGTAATAAATGCAGAAGAAGGGGGAGAAGCTAAAAGTCGTAAACTTCTGATGGTTTTGAAAGCGAGGCAAAGTGTATGGGGAGAGGTGATATCTAGTGTTAGACCAGTACTGTAGCTAGAAGGAGGAGAGAATCACATGGGACCATTAGCCCCTCTTCAGCTGAAAGAAGCAGTGAATGTCAATGTGATTAAATGTGTAAAGTAAAGCCCAGGTGAAAGGGTCTGTATGCTTAAACTTCTCTGTGCAACAGCCTTGGAGAACATATCCAGGATATCTTCAGAGTTGTTCTCAAGAAAACTGAGGTGTCAGCATGATTTTAAACCTTGAAATACCAGGGTGAATGGAAAACAAAATGGTTTTAAGCCATGTTTTGTTTTCCTTCAGAAAGAATATTTTGGTAGATTACTGATCTGAACTGAGAGGTGATGTAGGTTTGCCCTTGGATCAGAACTGTTGAGTCCATGTGGTCAGAACAGATCTGTGACCACCAGATAGCCAATCAGGACTATCCAGAGCTTTGTGAGTTGTGTCACTTTGCCCTCGTTTTGGCCTCACAGTAGTTTTCCAATGAGTTTAGGGAGAGTAGATCTATCTTTCATATTCTTTTATGGTATTCTTTTTTTTTGTCCTGTGGGTGAGTGGTGCCACTTCACATGCATTGGTGAAAAGGGAGAGACTACTTTGAGTCCTTTAGGAATTCAGCTGTTGGGAGAAGGTCATGCTGTAATGAACAGAGAGAGTAGTGTGGCTGCCATGCCGTTCTGGGGACTTGCTGACCTTGTTGATTGGAAAAAACAAAGACTTGTTTGCAAAAGTTTCTCATTTAAAGAGAGCATACCAAAAGATTCCTCTGATAGCAAAAGCCTGTAGGTAAGTCATGACACCTGTACTGCATTCCTCTTTCTGTTCTTGAAATAAATGTTTGGTGCTGGAATAAGTGTAGGTAGATAAGCTGTGCTCAGATTGAATGATGCAGTATACCTTGTGTGGCTCATGAGCAGCACCCACCCAGTGCTCACTGCGGTGGAAAGACTCAGCATAGAATCAGTGTGGTTGTGTCTTTGGTCATGTAGACATCTAGTGATAAATACTATGCTGTACAATTGGTTTGGCAAGGTGGTGCATCATATGTGTTACTAAATATATTTATTTCACCTTTCAGCTTTATACAGAAACACAGAAATTTCCAACATCTACCTTACAAAATCAAGTCCCAAGTCTCAGTATCATATTATTATGTATTACTCCAATTCAGTCTACTTGTGCTGGCACTACCTGGCTGATGCTGTGAGGTAAGGAGTGTTGTGCACTGCCTGTTGCAGACTGCTTTGCAGCACCTGTGTGTCTGCTCTGAGTGGTGTGTTTCTAAGTAAGGGCACAATGAAGATGCTGGCTGGTACTCAGAAAGAAAAAGCAACAGATCATTTTGGCTGTTAACACAGCCAATACCTGTTCTTATTATTAACTTGTTTTCTCTTTGTGTGTGTTTCTGGTTTTGCTTTCCTTTGGATGGTAGAGAAGAGATTTCTGTGTGTTTGACCTTCAGGAAAGCATTTAGTCACTACAGAGGCTCTTACCTGAGGAGACATCAACAAAGTAAATAATGAGTAATGATGGATAGTACTGTCACATTCAGATAAAAGACCCCAAATGTTTGCCTGTCTCAGAACCCAGGACACTTCTGGAGCTATTTGAAAAATTATTTTCAGTGCCTCAATAAGGACTTACTCTGACTCAGCTCAGAATTTAAAACAATCAAATGAGTTAATTGTTCAAAGCAATGGATACAACACATTCAGGGTTGCTGGTGATAAAGGTACTGACTGCAAGATTATCCTGGGTAACATCTGACAAAGTCAGAGATATATACCTTTGCTGTATCTTCAAAGAGGATCTCAGGATTAATAAATCTTGGGTACCATCCAACACAGTAAGAGGTGCAAACCTTTGCAATGGCTCTAACAGTAATGCAGCAAAAGCTCAACTGTGTATTGAAGGTGCAATTTGCACCAAGAAAGGTGTTCCTGTCTTGGATGGAGAAAAAGCCCATTGACTGTCCTTGTCTCTGTCTTCTCCTCCAGCCTCAAATACTGCTGAAGCTGCTGGTAGTGCTTCTGCTGGCCTACACTGCACCCTCATTTGCTGACTCTGGCAGCATCCATGTTCCCCAGTGACAGAGGAACCAAAAAATCCCTCTCATGGGTTTTATACCCAAGCTCAGGTTGTCTCTGCCTTCTACATGATGTTTAATATGATTTAGTAGGAAAGCTGAGTAACGTAGTCATATGTATATATTTAGCGCATATTTGATTTTCTTCATTAGCATATTGAGGGTTGTCAACTTTAAACTCATAGTTAATTAGGCAAAGGTTGTTGTTTGGCTCTTGAAAGCAGTATTGAAGTTGGGTGTTTATTTGAGCCCTGTTTCATCAGGTTTAGCCAAAACAGGACCATCTTGTCTTCATAAGACTTCCTCCTTCAGCTCTTTGGCATGCCAGCATGGTGAACCTTCACTTAGCACACCACCTGCTGATTGTGAATGACTTTGATCTTGTGACATACTAAATCAGTTTGCCTTCCTGTCCCATGGCAAACTAGATGGTTTTACAAGTATTATGGTTAATTCTCTTGCAAAAGTATAAAGAAGTAGTTTAATATAGGGCTGGAGTCTCATTTGTTCTAATCTAGGCAACTGATGATCAAATATGGTGTGTGTAATGGTAATGATTGTATGAGTCTTGTTCCTAAGATGTGTTCCCATAAATCGTGGAGTTTGGGTGGAAAAAAACCTTGAAGATGGTCTAGTTGCAGTCTCCCTGTCATGGGCATTTTCTGCTAGACCAGGCTGATCTAAGCCCCATCCAGCTTAGCCTTGAAAAACAGACCTTTCCTGAGAAACGTGAGCATATTTTGGGATGGAGCACCCTTGTAGCCAGTACAATCAAGGTGGCATACATTCCACAGTGATGAACTAGGAGAAACTACAGCCTTGAGGTTTGTTTGAAGTAAAAGAAATCCACACCCATATGCATTTTTTTGCTTGTTATTTTAGAGAAGGAAGAAACCAATATGAAAGAGCTTTTGGCATTTCTTCTAATGACCCTTTTGGAGCAATGTACAGGTAATCTATAAATATACAGAAATGTTGTTCTTATCATATATACAATGAATGTTTTTTATTATGGGTTAGGACAGTTAAATATGATGATTTGAAAATCATGGTCATCAGAAACTTCATGCAATGTATTTCTTTCTCAGCAGCATCCATTATTGGGACACTGTCTGATATTTTGAGTAGAAGTACATAACTTCCTATTCTGAAAAAAATAATCACAGGTCTCTGGCACAGGGCAATGAGAGTTTAAGGAAAAGGAAATTAGCAGCATAATACACTGTTGGACTTCACTATTCTTAGTTTAATTCCCTGTTTGAATGCATGAATGTGTAGCTGTACTCTTTGCTACAATAAGACTCAAGATAGAAATGTTTATACACAAAGAGAGTGTTTTCTGCATCATGAAAAATAGAAATTATTGTTTAATCCAAAAGTTGTAATGACAGTCCTATGTTTGGAATCACCAAGGACTTTGTAAATTGATTTTTCTATGTACTGTGTCTGCATTACTAGATCAGAAGAAGAAATGCTGAAATTCATGGCTGGCCAGAACTCAGTATGGAGTATATGTGGCAGAGATGTTCTTGTTGCATTTGACCTTTCCCATTTCACGCAGATCTATGACCTGGGAGGTGAGCATCAGCAGATCCTTAACAAGCCTCTTTTACAAAATCTGATATGAGAAGAAAATTAATTCCAATGTTATATGATGGGTAAAACAATGGAAAGCAATAAAGGGAGTATTTTACAGATTTGTTAAAACCAGAAATGTGAGAGTCATGAAAGCATTAGTAAACTAAATGCTTTTCTCTACAGTCTCATTTGTTTGAATAGTGACCCAGCCCTGTGGCAGCTTTGGCATTTTCTCTTGATTTGTTTGAATACATTCTTCTGGTGCCAGGCTCTTTCACTCCTTGCCTTCAGTCAATCTCCTTGAGATACTATCTGCAACCTCTTACTCTGCAGCATCCCACAGTCCCAACTGGGTGCTGTCAGGATTCATGGGTTGAGTATGGCTCCCCTGCAGCCTCCATCACTCCTTCCCCAGTGCCGGGTCCTGGTTTTCATTTCCCAGCTCCCTGCATCCACAACAGGGTCTGACTGACTAGGTGCACAGGAATTGCACCCAGGCCTACTGTCCCAGTGCTGGAGGCCTTGGGGCTTCCTGCAGAGCAGACTGAGACGGTGACCTGTCTTGTCCCTCCTCTTCACTTTCAGCAACATTTGGGGAGCAAAACTACCATTCCAGTTTCCTTAAGACTTGTTGCCTGCATGTCTTCAACCTGTTCAGTAGCATCCATGTGGTTTGTATCAGCACTGACCTTCTTTTGCTCTCCCCTAAGGAGGTGGAGGAGCTTTGGCCCAGGAGTGTGTATCTTTGTACCCAAATTCCAGGGTCACAATTTACGATCTGCCGAAAGTTGTACAAGTGGCCAAAAATCAATTTATTCCCCACGAGGAGTGTCGGATCACTTTCCATTCAGGTAAGTACAGACAGCAGTGTAGTGTTGTCACGCCTATGGCTTCTGAGCCTTTTGTCTCTGCTCAGAGGTAACATACTGGACACTCAGGTCTCCAGCTACTCCTTATGTGGGCAGTGTCCCAGAATTCATCCTCCCCGGCCCAGGCCTACAGTTCATTATCACCACAGGGCTGTTCCAGCTGATCATCTTCAGTTGCCATCTATCAGAGACACAAAGTTATTCAGCAATCCAGAAGCTCTTTACACCTGAACAGAACTATCTGGTATCTTCAAAACAAGGACACTTGGAAAAAAAAAAAGGTTTCCAGTTTTAAAAAATGGCCATGCCATGTTGTAAATCTTTCTAGCACTCCCTTTTCTCCTGTGCAGACTCCCTAGTAGATGTGCTGGATGCTAGCACCTGTTTTCAAGCTAGAGATTTTCCTTCTCTGGTTGTACTTGATTGACTTTTAAGTCCAAAGATACTTCAAGCTGTCTTCATTTACCAGATAGGAGAGCATATCTCCTCAGGAGGAGATAGAAGGAAGAGAAAGAACTGGCTTTGCTGCTGGCCTAAATAAATTACCACAAAAGAATTATGGGAGTTAAATACATCAGGATTACAATTTCCTGTCTAATCCTGGCTGCTCTGGACCTCTTGGAGTCTATACTCCACAGTCTTTAAAGACATAAGTCTCAACCTAGGACATGGGCTTTGAATGTGGGTGAGTTAGCCCATACTCCACTTGCCCAGTCCATAGATCTTGTGTGGTCTTTGTACCATCTACAATGAAAATCTGTGTAGGGAGATCAAGTTTTAAATGTTTACAAAAGCTGGAAAAATTACTTGATACTGCTTGGTGCTCAGAGAAAGGAAGGAAGGGAATATATAGAAACAAAGATGAAGAAACACAGGAAGTGTGATGTGTGCCAGTGGTGCGAAGAAATGGGAGCGTGAATAACAAAGTAAGATGCAGAGAAAATGCAGTACACTAGGTGCTGAATAAAAGGCATGATGATGAAGCTAATGCTAGTAGGTGAAAGGTGTACTTTTTCCTCATGGATTTATGATGTAGCTCTATACTTTGTTTAAAATTTTGCTTAGATAAGGGAAAATGCCTTCCCTTTTATTTTGCATGACAGAAAACACGAGAAACATCTTCCTCTTGTTAGTATTTTATGAATCTAAATTCCTGTCATAGGAAAAAACTTGGAACTCAAATGCTTTCCCATGCATCCAAGGTCCTTTCAGGTGAGCTGATGCTTTTAAACATTTCAGACCTTGAAACTTAACAAGAACAAAATCCCTTATGCAGTGCCACAGAAAACTTTTACCTGGTAACTGTCATGGTCTGATGTGGGTCATGAAGATGGCAAGCCTAGAGTCTTCAAAATTGAACAGATTGGCACCATTTGCTTAATTTAGGCCCCTGTGTTTTGGGAGTTTTGTTTAATATGTGTACTGTTGCTTCACAGGGGACTTCTTTAATGATTCAATTCCAGAAGCTGAATTGTATATTTTGTCCAAGATACTGCATGATTGGGATGATGACAAATGCAGGCAACTACTGACAAAAGTTTACAATGCTTGCAAACCTGGTAGGTGTGAGCTGTTGAAGAATTCATGCCAGTCATGTAGAGCATGTTAGTCTTGATGATCAATTTCTTTGACAGATTTTCAGTGTAGGGGTTTCTTGATTTAGTCAGTCATGTGTATCTGAGCCAAACAGGGACTGGTCTAAGTTCTCCTTCCACTTTCAGTGTCTTTCAGATGTAAAGGTGGGGAATTTGCATAGGTATATATAGCATAGTAAAGATCCCATTAAGCATCACATCAAACCCTCAGAGCTTGGAAAAGACTGCATACAAAGGCAGGTCATTGGCAAAATCCACAAGCTCTCTTGGATTTCAGCTGGGGAAGATAAGAAATTTCTGTTCCAGCCATAGCCATGGTACATCAGTACCTAGGTAGCCAGGCAGAGGCATGCTTTAATGCTTTTTCTGTTTTGTCTTCTGTGATGCTGAAACAAACTTAGTGTAGTGCCTGCTTCCTGAAACTAAAGTTTAGGGTCTGGCCTAGTAACTCAGATGAAAAAATATTTTGTCTTCTCAAGGCTCAGCATGTGTTTTCTTTCTCTTTATTAAACCAGGAGGTGGAGTGCTGCTGGTTGAATCACTTCTGAATGAAGATAAAAGTGGGCCTGTAGAAACCCAACTATATTCAATGAATATGCTGGTCCAGACAGAAGGGAAAGAGCGAACATCAGCAGAGTACAGCAAGCTTCTTGAGGCAGCTGGCTTTGGAGAGATTAAAGTCAAGAGGACTGGAAAACTCTATGATGCTGTTTTAGGAAGAAAGCAGTAGTACTCCTTTTATGTACCTAACAAGAAAAAATAAGTGGAGAAATGTGATTATTTTCTTCTTAGAAGAAAATCATCAGTTTAGATTTAGTTAAGGCAGTCAGCTTTTTAGTAAGTCAGACAATCACTAATGACAAGTCTTGAGCATGCATGGATTGTGAGTCTGGCAGCCTGACCAGGGCTTTCTTTTGGATCTGGCAGGTAGAGAAAGCAAACAGCGGTTCCACAAGAAACAACTCACAAAAGAAATGTAGAGTATGTCTGCTTCACATTCTTTCATTCTTTCCAATTATCTGACAATAGCAAAGCGGAATTTTTACTTAAATTCCTTCAAAGTAAAACTGATCCCTGTAGTGAGCTTTATTACGTGATTTTTAACTCCTGGGGAACAGATACAGTGTAAACAGATGAAATTATGTCTCCCTGTAGATAGTGTTTTCAGAGTTCCAGGAAAAGGCTAGTCTGAGACTTGGGGAGTTCAGCATGAACAATTATATTAATTTTTTAATTTCTTCTAGATGTTGATTTCAGTTACAAAAAAAAAATTGTAGTTTGATGACCAGCTGAAAGCCCAGGGGTGCTACTGACAGGGCAGGTCCCGAAATAACAGCTGAGAGGAAAAGTCATGCAGCCGAGTAATGCAGTTGCTCACTGGGGAAGACCTTATTGCATTCCTCCTGCTGTTTCTTTAATTCCATCAAGAAAAACCAGTCACAACCCACCCCATTCTTGGAAGCAAAGTTACAGATTGCTGGAGTGAGAAACATTTGGAGAAGGTACCAGAAAGTCACTCTCTTGCACATTCAGCTGGATGTTAGAGGATCCTGAGATAGTTGTCTCAGTATTCAGCCTACAGCTTCTTTGATTATAGGAGGAGCATAGGGAGAAAGTAGTCTCAGTAGGGGAAAAAAATGTCTTTTGTCACATTTTATGATGTCAAAATAAAATCACAAGGCTGTCACAGCCCTTCTCATCCTTAAAAGCAACAGGGAACAGTTAATAAGCTACTGTTCAAGTAATGGGTTTATGCCCAAGTAGGACCTCGCCCTATAGATATTATGGAAGAGGAGTTGGGGCAACTGGTTTTAAGCTGCAGTCACTCTGTGGTGTTCCCTATCTGCAAGTTGTGTCATGAAGGTGGCTTTGCCAGGAGCACCCTGCACTGGTGAGTAGTGAGTACTAAGTGAGTAGCTTCCTTTAGGAACAAAAGCATCCGGCAGCAGCCAGGCACCAATAAAAATTATGAAATAAGACTATCTTTGATTACTTCCACGCCCCAGAAATCAAATGTTGAGACAAATTATTTCACTACTTTAACTGTGCCAAACAGTAAATGAAGTATGCTGAGGGGAAAAAAACCACCAAAACTGCTCTTCGGAGTTTTTCTGCATACCCATCGACCACTAACTGCTCATGTGGCTGCACTGTTTCTTGAACTAGGTAGACAGACGCGTCATGGTCAATAAGCTTCAGCTGCAGTTATAAACTGACATAGAGTATAACCTTTATGAGGCAAAGAATTCCTGTTCTGGCTGATGTCAGTAGTAATTCTTCCCTTGATTTTGGAAAAACAAACAAACAAAAACCCCCACAACCAAACAAACAAACACCCCCCCACCCAAAAACCAACAAACAAACAAACAAAACCCAGGCCACTTTGATTTATCAAAACAAATTCCTTAAATACAGGATTTCTGCACTAAATTGATCCAGGGATCTACAGTCCTGTCAGTCTGAACTCAATGCCAGGAAAGATTATGGAACAGGACATCCTGAGTGCTATGGTCTGGCACATACAAGACAACCAGGCAATCAAGCCCAGTCAGCATGGGTTTATGAAAGGTGGGTCCTGTCTGACCAATGTGATCTCTTTCTGCCTAGTGGATGAGGGAAGGACTGTGGACATTGTCTACCTGGGCACTAGTAAAGCCTTTGGCACTGTTTCCCACAGCATTCTCCTTCAGAAACTCATGGCACAGGGTTTGGGCAAGGTGCACTTTGCACTGGATAAAAAAGTGGGCTGGGCCCAAAGAGTGGTGGAGAATGGAGTTAAATCTGGCTATCACCCAGTCACTAGTGGTGTCCCCCAGGGTTCAGTACTGAGGCATGTCCTCTTTAATACCTTTATCAGTGGTCTGGATGAGGGCATTGAGTGCACCCTCAGAAAGTTTGCAGGTGACACCAAGAAGGGTGGCTGTGTCAGTCTGCTACAGAGTATGGAATGTTTACACTGGGATCTGCACAGGTTAGACCAATGTGTCAAGGCTAACTATATGAAGTTCAACAAGACCAAGTGCAGGATCCTGCCACTTAGTCACAACAACCTCGTGGTAAGCTTACAGACTTGGGGATGTATGGTTGTAGATCTGTGACTTGGAGAGGGACCTGGGAGTATTGGTTGAGTGTTGACTAAATATGAGTCAGCAGTGTGCCCAGGGGGCCAAGAAAGCAAATGACATCCTGGCTTGTATTACAAACTCTGCGACCAGCAGGAACAGGGAGGTGATCATCCCCATGTACTCAGAACTGGTGAGGCCATACCTTGAATATTGTATTCAGTTCTGGGCCCCTCAGTACAGGAAGGACATTGAGATGCTGGAGAGTGGCCAGAGAAGGGCAAAGAGACTCGTGAAGGAACTGGGACACATGACCTGTGAGAAGCATCTGAGGAAGCTAGGGTTGTTCAGTCTGGAGAAGAGGAGGCTGAGGGGAGACCTCATTGCTCCCTGCAACTACGTAAAGGGAGGCTGGAGCAAGTATAGGACCAGCCTCTTCTTGATGACAAGTGTACTGGGTTTAAGCTAGCCCCGCCCCGCCCCGAGCTCAAAAGCCCAATAAATACTCAATATGGTTTGGAAGTAAAAAAATATATAAAACTTTAACAATAAATAGGAGATAAAAGAGTTTTACGGAAAGTGGGGAAAAAAAGAGAACCAGAATACAGGGTATGGAGGATGAGGGGAATTACAGATGGTAAAGGGGAAAAGGGAGCAAAATACACAGTAACAGAATACAACCTGTGAGAGGGAGTTGAGTCCAAACGCTAGAATGGGTGATTTGATGATGGATGAAGCAGGATGCAGGATTTTGCTGATGAAAAGCAGTTAGAGTTCCAAAGAAAATGGTGGTATTCCCCCATGTGTTGGCTGGAGAGCACATGGTGGTCTGAAAGCAGAGAAGCGAGGAGTTGGTCAGGCAGGCAGAGCAAGAGAGAGAGAAGACAAGATGTCCTCCTGTTTTATAGCAGACCTTGGCAGGAAGTGGGAGCGGTGCTAAACATGATACTTGGAGGAAGGTCAGACCACCCCTAGGGAGGAGTCAGAAGGCTTCAGCTGGGCTTAATCCTTTACAACAAGCAACAGGACTAGAGGAAATCACAGAATCATAGAATGTTCTGTGTTGAAAGGGACATCTGAAGTTCATTTAGTCCAAACCTCTGCAGTAAGTGGGGGCATCCTCAACTCGATCAGGTTGCCCAGAGCCCTGTCAAGCCTCATTTGGATTACATCCAAGCATGAGGCCCCAGTCACCTCCCTGAGCAACCTGTTCCAGTGTCCCACTACCCTCATGGTAAAGACCCTGTTCCTAACATTCAATCTAAATCTGCTCTTCTCTAGTTTGAAGCCATTGCCCCTCATTCTATCATTGCAGGCCTTTGTAAACAGTCCCTCTCCATCCTTCTTGTAGGCTCCCTTCAGGTAGCGAAAGGCTGCTAAGAGGTCTCCCTGGAGCCTCCTCCTCCAAGCTGAACAAGCCCAGGTCCCTCAGCCTATCTTTGTAGTGGAGGTGTTCCAACTCCCTGATCATTTTTGTGGCTCTCCTCTGGAGCCACTCCATCAGGTCCATGTCCTTCCTATATTGAGGGCTCCAGAGCTGGATGCAGTACTCCAGGTGAGGGCTCACCAGAGCAGAGTGAAGTGGCAGAATCACCTCTCTGGATTGGCTTGGCAATGCAGTTTTTGATACAGCCCAGGGTATGACTGGCCTTCTGGGCTGCAAAGTGCACACTGTCTGCTCATGTCTGGCTTCTCGTCCATCAGCAGCCCAAATCCTTTTCCATCGTTACAGGCTACATCTGGAGAGGTTTAGGCTGGATATTAGGAAATATTTCTTCATTGAAAGTGTTATCAAACACTGGAATCTTCTGCCAAGGGCAGTGATGGAGTGTTTAAGTGGTGTGTGGAATTTGTTCTTAGAAATCTGATTTAGTGTTGACTCTTCAGTACTGGGTTGAATATTGGACTGGATGATCTTCAAGGCCTCTTTTGACCAGATACATTCTGTGATTCTGCAATTTACTACATATGTGCATGTCATTAGCCTGCCGGTGACTGGCTTGGGCACAACACGAATAGGCAAGATGTATGCCTGGTTCTAACATGCCTTTTCTCTATTTCAAAGTTTGAAGGTGGTGTGTCTTTAAAGAACAAGACTGACCCATCTTTCCTGGAATACAGATCAAAATTTATTAATTGCAGAAGGATATTGCAGAGTTTGATGACCACTGGTATTTAAATTACAGTGTAATGCTGTACCGCAGTAGCTAAATACCAACACACAATCACAACGTGCCTTCACTGCAGAGAACCTCTAGCTGCCTATAGTTTCAACTGCTCATTTCTCGTTTGCTGGTTGGTATTTGAGCATCCAGCTTCTGGTGGGATGTTAAAGCATTCTCAGATACTCTTTCATGCTAGATGACCAAGGAGATACTGGAATATGCTGAAGAAAGATATTAATATTTTATATTCACCTTTGGAGACCAGACTTAGGAGGCCACAAGATAATGTAATGAAGGCTTGTGTTGTTTCCATGAGACTACATATATTTATCCATTTGGTCATTATACTGCTATTCTTAGGCTTCCTGCCCTTTCTTCCACAGTGTGCTTAACCTCCTATTTCTGCAAAGCCTTTTATTTCTTACATGTGCCTTTGATCCTTGTCCATCTTCTAGTCCTTCCTTCCTGAACCAAAGAGAAGGTTGTTCCTTGAGCACAGTATAAATCAGTATTAGAGTAAGGAAGTAAGCCCAAAGTCTTTTGAGATTAAGATCTGCTTTGACAAAACAGAGGTATAGCTGCTCTTATCAGACTTCCCTTTTCTTTCTTTCTTTCTTTCTTTCTTTCTTCCTTTCTTCCTTTCTTCCTTTCTTCCTTTCTTTCTTTCTTTCTTTCTTTCTTTCTTTCTTTCTTTCTTTCTTTCTTTCTTTCTTTCTTTCTTTCTTTCTTTCTTTCTTTCTTTCTTTCTCTCTCTCTTTCTTTCTTTCTTTCTTTCTGTCTTTCTTTCTTTCTTTCTCTTTCTCTCTTTCTCTTTCTTTCTCTTTCTCTCTCTCTCTTTCTCTCTTTCTCTCTCTCTCTCTTTCTCTCTCCCTTTCTCTCTCTCTTTCTCTATTTTTCTCTTTCTTTCTCTCTTTCTTTCTCTCCTAAAAGACAAATACTGTGGAAAAAAACCCTGAAATAGGTGCTTTATTAAATACAGGCAAATCAAACCCCTGTTCATTCTGTGATTTCAATGCTCCAAAAGGCATTTCTGATCACACTTTGTTATACATGGGGTCTTTCAACTGTGTTTTTTTGCTTGACATGGGACATTTTAGTGTTTAAAAAGACTGCATAGGAACGAAGCTATAAGGTGAAGGTTTCCAAGTTGCTTTTGGTAGTTAAAGCAGTACCCAAGTCCAGACACTTCCATGGTACTGGCATGGGAGGTTTTCTGTTTGCTGCACATGGCTCTTACCACAAGACTTTTTTCCCACTGTCAGGGAGTTTCTACCCAGAGTGATGGAATTAAACTTTAAAACTCCCAAAATGGCTTAGGAGTTATGAGTGAAATCTGGCCATAGTTGGAGTGAATCAGCCAAGAGTAGAAGAATGCATCAAGTGAGAAACATAGACTGTAATCTGAGACTAGTTGTGCCCTGCTGCACTGGGTGACAGCAGCTGCCCCTGGTGAGACCAGAGACAGTGGGGAGTGCTTTCTATGGATGGCTCAAAACCAACGGCTTAATAAAATTAACTGTTTTAATAAAACAGATTAACAAGAGAAGTGCACATAGCAAGTAAATCTTAATCCCACCTTAATCCCAGATGCCAGGCACCCGTGAGCATGCAGCACTAGATGGAGCACATTTTTTTTCCCCACAGTACATTGTACAGATCCTATCCACAGATGTAAGTGCTTATTGCCATTTAAGGTTCCAGGGAAAAACCTCCCAGGACAGAATTTAGATTAGTCTTCTCTCCCCCCACCTTCTTTTCCTGTAGGGAAAAAGTAGGCAGAAGAAGGTAAGGAGTAAATAAAGGGACCTGAAAAGAAATTAGAAGTTAACAGAGTAGTTTTAACACAAAATTAAAGGTATTTAGGGAAAAGGAATATACAGAGATATTAGGGAAAGGTATTTATATACAGGTACATAGAGAACAGGTTTGCAGATGGCAATAGAGTCCCTGAAAATAGGCGTGAACACATAGTCAGCAGCTCTCAGTAAGGTGAAGGGTAGAGAGAGCAAGTGAACCATAAATCCCTCCCCCTTATACAGAGGTGGGAAATAGGAGGGAATAAACATGACCAGGAGACCTCTGCCCTGAAGTTTGGGTTTCCACTCACCCACCTGGTAGCTCTTAAACCACAGCAGTGCTTCATTTGTGTCACTTGAGTTATATAATAACTTTCTTAAAAGAAAAAACACCTGCTCATGAGACCTTGTTACAGCACTGTTAGATATAGGCAAGGCCCCACAGATGGTATAACTGTTGGCAATGAACAGAGGCTGCCTGCAGGCCTCTTCTGTTAGGGTGAGCTGGCTGAGTTTCTCCTGTGGTAGATGGGTATGAGCAGCACAGCATGGACCTGAAGACCACTCTATTTGTCCAGCATAGTGCAGCATGGGTTTGCCCCTGTTCAGTTTAGCTGTGATGCGGGTCACTACCTCCTAAATGTGCAACAAGCTCCCAGTCATGATCAATTCATTATTCCCCTTGATCTCCATACAGCCTAGTACGGTATTTTAAGGCTTGACAGCATACAGGCTTCTCAAGCCTAAGTGTGAGGCCGAATAGAGCATACATGGCCTGTCCAAGACCACTGACTCTTTGATAACAATGTCTTCCACAAGGCTGCCAGGTGAGTGTCTTCCAGAAGGTCAGCATGTTTCTGAAGAACTGAATGTTCTCTGAAAGGGTACAGTATCTGGGTTCAAGCTTGCCAAAAGCAATTCAATTGTACCAGAATGAAATAGATTTTATAAAATAGGAAATATGTCCATATGTTACATATTAGTGCAACGAAACTGTCAGGAGCTGATTGAAAGCACATAAAACTCAGTGTTTCTTTCCAACATTTCAGGGTGGGTTTTGAGGATGACTTAAGGTCCATGTTTATAAAAGTACACATTTAGTCTTTATCATGTGTGGTGTCTTGTAACTTTAAATCTGGTAATGCTTTTTGAAATGGAATAGAGTCTTGAATCCATAAACCTCTGGTGTCACAAAGGAAGCAGTGTGAATGCCAGTAGCACATATTACTGATTTCTTCTTTCAGAATCTATAGTACAAAAGGAAGACTGCAGCTTCAGGCTGTGATATGAATGCTAAGGATACCATGTTGAGACAAAACTTAATAAAAACACAAAAATTAAAAACTTAAAATTTCATATGAAACACTGAAATGTTGGGTTTTAGTTGGAGACTAGATAAACTAATACTATGCTATACAAATATTTCTTTCAAACCTTTAGTCATCAGAAGAGGCATCCACAGCCTTGGACACTGAAGCAGGTTAAAAAGGTGTTAAAAATGATAATATTACCAAATACAGCAAAGAAACTCCCTAAGACAAGTGAGGTATAGAGAGTAAGCATATCTTTATCACTTTGATGCTGAACACCTAGGGGATCCGTCCACCTATGTGCCTCCGAGCCAGTAAAATTCAGAGAATATATGGTTCCATCTCAGGCATAATCATAATTTTTCTAAGAACTGATCAGCATATTCATATTAGTTCTAGAAGTTGATTACATATATAAATCTCCTACATGCATGATCATTGTGTACTGCAGGGATCTCCCTACCCTTATGGCCTTTAGCTGAACTTCTTCCTTGCACATGCTCTCTAGGCTTCCTGATACAGTTGATGAGACAAGTTTACCACAGACTCAGTGTTGTGGCAGGCCTAAATGGGCCAAAATAGGCTTGGACATGTCCCTCCTTGCCCAAACATGTTTTTCTGCTCTCCCTCCTACTGTTGTGGGCAAAAGCAACCACAGGAAAGAGGACCAAGCACCTGGAGCCACTGAGTCTAAGGACCCTGGCTTGTCCAGATTTGTTTTGCTCCTGTTTACATCCTGTGGTAAACAAGGTACATATACTTGGCTTGTGCCTGCCTTGTGCAAGGCCTATATTTTCCCAAATTTGGTTAAAGTAAGCTATGCCTTCACCTAATATGGTCAAGCTTGGCCATTCTGACTGGCTATTCTGTGTCCAAAGGCACATTAGTCTCGGGCTGCTGTTTGGGCTTTTATATAAAAAGAGATGAACAGGTAACACAACTTGCTCTGTCGTTGTATCTGTCCTGCTTGCTGCTGCTGCCTAATGTTATTACCTTCTGCTTCTGGCAGTGATACCACCTTATTGTTTATAGCATTATGATTTAATAAGCTATAACTCAGTTCTGATGAACTGTATTGATAAAAAGAAATGAGCAGTTAACACAATATGCTCTGCCACTGTTGCTTGCTTGCTGCTTGTAACTGCTGTTACTGCCATTGTTCCTGCCTTATTGCATCCTGCCATGCCATGCTGAACTACAAGTTATCTCTGTTGAATAACAAGCCCTGAACTGCCTGCTTCAAGTTTACCAGGAGCAGGCTTTAAATACCTCCATGCGATTGGCCTGCACAGCCAGCATGACATTGTGCTAAGACTGCACGCCTGCCAAGACATCCTGCCTATGCCTGCCAAGAAGAGGAGCCCTGGGAAGGACACACAGATCATCCAGAGGGGTCAGGATAAGGTCAGAGGTTGTCTGCCTCTTTTCCCCAGCAGCCTGTAAAGTCTGATAAGAATCAGAAGCCTCAGCAGCTGACAAGACATTGACAGAACTCCCTGAAAGTGTTTGGGTTTGAAGCTGTAGTTAGTCGTGGGGAATCGGGAGATTAGTATTTGTGAGTAAATACTTAAAGCCTCTTGTTATTCACCAGTTGCCTTCTGCCATAAGCAGAAAGGAGCTTCTCAAGTCCATCTAGGGGACAAGTGGCATATTGACTGCAAGAACCTTTTCTTTTTTGTTCTTTTTTGTTTATATTTTTGCTAGTTATTTCTTAAACATTCTAGATCCTATGTCATTATTTGTATAATGTTTGCATGACTGTGCAAAGAATCAATTATTATTAAAAAAATAGTGGTTGGGGTGGTAAGAGTTCTGAATATCAAAATTAAGAAACAATATTAATTTTGAAAAAATACCATCTCACATCAATTACTTACCCCTCCATTATACTCAGTCAACTTCTTTCTCAAGCCAACAGTTACAATTTCTTATTGTTCATACAGTTAATGATAATCAGTTTATACAATACCTTCTGTAAAGACTACAGACTCCTAAATGTGCCTAAGTTAGTACAAATGAATACATTCTCTAAGGATTATTTATTTCTAAATGTTCTTAGGTTAGTACGGTGTGTTGGTTTGAGCTAATTGGAGAATTTGTGTGAAAGATTGGAC
>VWZI01022977.1:8789-26576 GCA_013396835.1 Psilopogon haemacephalus
TATTATATATATATATATATTTTTTGTTTCTATGCCACAGCTGGAAGTGAATCAGCAGTAAGAAAAAAAAGTCTTTTGGTTGCTGCCTGAAGTATCAGGCACAAAGGAAGGAATTCCAACGAGGGTCACTTCTTAATTAGCTCTAATTTCTCCTGTTGTGTTTGAGGCTGCCTAGAAAATAGCTGCTTTCAAATGAGTCCTGTGTTTCACTTTTATGCAGTGTTCCACATGCTTTAATTGTATGCATAAAAGGAGGCAATGTGAGATGAAAAATGTTGCCTAGGCTTACCAATAGAGCTTCAGCAAAGCTGTGCTTTAATGAGTTATGTTTTCAGCTGAGTATAAAAAGCTCCACGTGATAATCCCCATCAGTTCTTGATGGTTTAGTTTATTCCTCTCATGGCAGTTTAGATAAGGTGGTGTTTACATAAAACAAATTAGCTGTTTTTGCTGCTGTTTTATAAAAATGATCAATATGGCTGGATAAAAATAGATTTTATGAGGTTATTGTCAGTTACAGGGTTGGCCATGAGTTGTAGAAGATGCCCATCTTACTGTAGGCTTAAAGATTACCTGAGGAAGGAATTTAGAGGACAGTGCAGTGGCAATTATAGAATGGCTTGGGTTGGAAGGGGCCTCCAAAGGTCATCCAATCCAATTTTAAAAAGATGTTGAGGTGCTTGAACATGTCTAGAGAAGGGCAGCAAGGCTGGTGAGGGTCCTAGAGCACAGCCCTGTGAAGAGAGGCTGAGGGAGCTGGGGGTATGCAGCCTGCAGAAGAGGCAGCTCAGGGCAGAGCTCATTGCTCTCTGCAGCTACCTAAAGAGCGTTTGTAGCCAGGTGGGGTTGGGCTCTGCTCCCAGGCACCCAGGGACAGAACAAGAGGACACAGCCTCAAGCTGTGGCAAGGCAGGTTCAGGCTGGATGTTAGGAAGAAGTTCTTCCTAGCAAGAGTGATTTGCATTGGAATGGGCTGCCCAGGTAGTCCCCATCCCTGGAGGCTGGATGATGCTCTTAGTGCCATGGGTTAATTAATTAGAAAGTGTTAGGTGACAGGTTGGACTCGATGATCCTTAGAGGTCTTTTCCAACCTGGTTAATTCTGTGATTTTGTGCTTTCAGTCCTTTCATCCCAGTTAGGTGAACCTGCCTTGCAGTGCTGTGCCGTAGGCTCAAATAGGGATTTTTTTCAGCTGGGATTTCAGGAGCAGCTGCCACAATAAGGCTGCTTTGTACCAGCAGCTTAGCAGAGGCGTACGTGAATACTGAACTTCCTGGGTGGGGGAAAAAGATCATTATATCTCTCAAATCGTCCCAAACCCCCTTTTTGAAGCTGTTGAGAAATGAGAATCCTTTCAGTAGAGGGCACTGTTAAACAGAAGATGCTGGGATTTAGCTCACAGAGGAGGAAAAAGCCATCCCTTGCCCTTCTCTCTTGCGAGAAACCCCGAGAGAAATTCAGCTTTCCGCAACCGATGTTAACTCACCATTATTTATCTTTTTATTTATTTATTTAGTCTAACCTCTGCTGTCACTTTACTACCTTCACTGTTCTCTGCTGGGAAAACCCACTGGAATCCCAGCAGCCCAACGGCAGACCTCTCTGGCTGCTCCCTGCATTTAAACTAGAGCACATCAGTCTGAAACAAGAGACAGGGGTGCCAAAAGGCAGAGCGTGGGCAGGACACTGGGCAGAGGGAGCTTCCTCCATGAATATGGAGATGCCTCTCTCCTTTTATTTGCGAGTCTTACTAATCTCCTGCTTTGGTCTCTATTCTTATCCTTTCGTTTTCAAGATCCAGGGAACATTAGCAAGAGGCTTTCACAGCTTCATCTTGAAGCTATGGAAAAACCCAATGACATTCAGCTGAGGACAACCAATAAACACAAGATGTATCTATCTAAACTGTTTTGGGCTGAGAACTACCACAGGATCACAGGATGTTAGGGTTAGAGAAGACCTCTGGAGATCTTCCATTTCTAATCCCTCTGCCGGAGCAGGACCAGAGGATCCAGTGCAGGTTGCACAGGAACACGTCCAGACAGACCTTAAAAGCCTCCAGAGAAGGAGACCCCACAACCTCACTGGGCAGCCTGTGCCAGTGCTCTGGGACACTTGCAGTCAAGTTCTTCCTCATGTTGAGGTGGGACTTCCTGTGCTGTGGTTTCCATCCCTTGCCACTTGTGATATGCCTGGGCACAAGTGAGCAGAGACTGTCCCTGTAACTTCCTGCCTGACCCCCAGCCCTCAGCTATTGATAGACGTTGCTCAGATCCACTCTCAGCCTTCTCCTCTCCAGACTAAGCAGTCCCAGGGCTCTCAGCCTTTCCTCAACAGGCAGTGCTCTGGTCCCTTTAGCATCCTTGTAGGCCTCCCTTGGACTCTCTGCAGTAGGTCCCTGTACTGCTTGAAACTGGAAAGCCCAGAACTGGATGCAGTATTCTAGGTGGGACCTCACTAGGACAGAGTGGAGGGGCAAGAGAACCTCCCTTCATATGCTGAACACACTCTTCTTAATGCATCCCAGGATCCTCTTGGCCTTCTTGGCCACCAGGGCACATTGCTGCCCATGCAGAACTTGTTGCCCACCAGGACTCTGAAGAAAGCTACAAGGTTGAGGTATTCACGACAGACTTCTCCATTCCAGTGGTATCAGATTGTATTTGGGAAGTGATTTTGTGGTCTCCTCGTAGAATGTGGGGAAAATTCCCCATGCTTACAGCCTTTAGACTTTTCCAAGTCAATGTAATAATGTTTCCTGATACAGAGAGGAAGAGAGGTGATGACCTAAGGGGGGGTATTATTGAAAAGAAGGATGTGGGTTTGTTTTTTTTCCCCAGTGCTGTCCATCTGGTGTTTTTCATAACACAGTGTTAATATAACTCAGCATGGAGAAGCCCAGAAGCAAAAGCAACTGCTTCAGTGAATGCACTAATGAAACCATTTCACCAGTTTTGTTCTGGATGCAGTGAGGTTGTAACAGGTGACTGACAGCTGACACTCAGCATTGTCAAAGAAAGCAAACAGAGGAGGCAAATGTATGGATTGATGTTGTGGATGAACCTGGCAGGCAGCTAACACCACACAGCCATTTGCGTACTCCCCCAGAGTTGGGTAGGGGTGAGAATCACAGCATCATAGAATGTCAGGGGCTGGAAGGGACCTCCAAAGCTCATCCAGTCCAACCCCTCTGCCAGAGCAGAAGTACCTAGAGCAGATCACAGAGGAACACAGCCAGGCAGGCCTTGAATATCTTCAGAGGGGGAGACTCCACCATTCCCCTGGGCAGCCTGTTCCAGGGTTCTGGCACTGTCACAGGGAAAAAAAATTCCTCCTCATGTTTAAATGAAAATTCCTCTGCCTCAGCTTCTACCCAGTGCCCCTTGTCCTAGCATTGGGTATCACCCAGCAGAGCCTGGCTCCAGCTTCCTGCCACTCACCCTGCACATCTTTATCAACATGGATGAAGTCACCCCTCAGGCTCCTCCTCTCCAAGCAGCACAGCCCCAGCTCCTTCAGGCTCTCCTCCTAACAGAGCTGTTCCATTCCCTTCAGTATCTTCGTGGCTCTGTGCTGGACTCTCTCAAGCAGTTCTATGTCCCTCTTGAACTGAGGGGCCTAAAACTGGACAGAGTACTCCAGATGTGGCCTCACCAGGGCAGAGTAGAGGGGCAGGAGAACCTCTCTGGACCTACTCACCACACCCCAGAATGGCATTGCCCTTCCTGTCCCCCAGAGCACATTGCTTGCTCATGAGCACTTCCCGTCCACTAGGACCCTCAGATCATTTTCCCCTTTGCTGCCTTCCAACAGCTTTCCCCAACCTCTCCTGCCACTGTCACTACAAGCTCTTGTAAAAAAAGTCCCTTCCTTGCTTTCTTGTAGCCCCTTTCAGGTACTGGAAGGCCTCTCTAAGGTTTCCTGGGAACCTTCTTTTCTCCAGGCTGAGACATGTAATAAAGTTTTGGATGTGACTGCACACAAACACTGATTTTCTTGGGAGGCACTTTGCTTAGTGGAGTCCCAAGATGAAGTTTGTGAGCCCTACTGGTTAGTTTCTGTGCCCTTTTCCCTCATTGTACCCTCTAGATCTGACTTCTGCTGGATGTGTTAGCACCAAAACTTGTGAAGCAGCTCAAATCCACAGCAAACTGAAATCACTGAACCTGCTTTTCATCTGTGTTTCAGGGATTCCTGCAGGCATAGTGCACCACTGGGCTTTGATCTTCCCCACAGCAGGGCAGGAATCTCAAGCATCTTCAGCAGGGAGCCTCCATGTCTCTCACAGGTCTGTGTTATCTAAACACAGATATTCTGCTTGCCCAACACAGGAGGCCAAATAACAATTAGTCTGATGCATGTGGGTTTTGATAGCCCAGCTGCAAGTCACTTGAGCCTGTTTGCAATCCTCCTCAATCCTCCTCACCAAACTGCTGCTATTTTCCTCATGTGTTAAGGCTGAGGGCAAGAAGAGTGCAGCCCAATGGTTCTGCAGGAAGCTGGTTCACAGGCTCACAGGATGTCAGGGTTTGCAAGGGACCTAAAGTGGTCATCCAGAGCAGGACCAGACAGTCTAGCTCAGGGCACACAGGAACACATCCAGACAGGCCTGGAAAGGCTCCAGAGAAGGAGACACCACAGCCTCTCCGGGCAGCCTGTGCCAGTGTTCTGGGACCCTTCCAGGCAAGAAATTGCCCCTTGTGTGGAGCTGCAACCTCCTGTGCTGCAGCTTCCATCCATTGCTCCTTGTCCTATCCCAGGGAGCAAGTGAGCAGAGCCTGTCCCTCCTTCCTGACCCCCAGCCTTCAGATATTTCTAAACATTGATTAAATCCCCTCTCAGTCTTCTCTTCTGCAGACTAAGCAGCCCCAGGTCCCTCAGCCTCTCCTCCCCAGGCAGTGCTGCAGTCCCCTCAGCATCCTTGGAGCCCTCTGCTGGACAGAGGGCAGATCTTACTGCTCTCTACAGGTGCCTGAAAGGAAGCTGGAGTGAGGCTGGGGTTGATTTCTTCCCTCAAGTAACCAGCAACAGGACCAGAGCCGACAGTTGGATCTTTGCCAGGGCAGGGTTAGGTTGCACATGAGGAAAAACTTTAGTGAGAGAGTGGTGAGGGGTTGGAACAGGCTGCCCAGGGAGGTGGTGGAGTGCCCATGCCTGGAGGTGTTGGAGAAGCTGTAGCTGTGGTGCTTGAGGGAATGGTTTAGTGGTCATGGTAGTTGGATTATAGTTGGACTTAATGATCCTATTATGTCTTTGCAAGTCTTAATGGTTTCCTGAAAATGGGTACCCACACTCTGTAGCTACCATCAGATGGTTGATTTATTTGAACTTTCTGTTCTTTTTCCTTCAATGATGCCTCTGACTAGGGCTCAGATGAAGAAAATAAAACAATTGAAGAGGGGGAAAAAAAAGAATTAAAGATCGGACATCTCACAGAGCCCCTTTTAAGAGGGCCACTGCTTACAGAAGTCTTCACAGTGTGTGGTGTGTTGCATGGTCTGTGTCAGGAGGTTATTTAACCATCTCTCACTTGGTGTGCAAGGTTATTTAAGCAGAGTGCAGTGCTTGCTCTGCCTCCGGGCACCCATCACAACGCTCCTTCCTGACCCGTGCTGCACTCCTTTTGATCACATCAGTGGGTGAAGTTTGGGCAGTGTCCCACTGATGTGTCTTTTAATAGCACTCATCTGCTACTTGGTGTAGGCACTGCCAGGAGCCAGCCAGAGCTGGTGCTAGGCCTGCACATTTGTGACACTGAGTGGAGGCAAGTACGTGGGACTTGATTGCATGCGGGGCTCTGTCAAACTGCTTCTTTGACACAGCAAGCAGAGGATAAGGCCCTTCTTCTGTGCTTTCTTTTAGCCAAGAAGCTAATATATTTGGATCAAAAGCTACTGAAATAGTAACAGAGGAAGGCACTGAGAAAAACTTGAGGGTAAATGACACCATCAGCCTGTTTGGTTTCTACCTATCTTAGAGGCACAGGGCTTGATTTTCATAGTTGGCATCAGTTGCATGTGGCTTCTTTCCAGATCCCTCACGTTTTGTGTTGGTCTTGGTTTCTAAATGATTTCTGTCAAGTCATCATTTATTAGTTAAAAGAGAAGAGCATTTAGAGGTGTTTATTTGTGTTTTTTTCTCTGAAATAGTACTGGCTTGTGAAGACATTAGCTGCAGGGAGATGGAATCATAGAATGGTTTAGGTTGGAAGGGACCTCAAAGCTCATCCACTTCCAACCCCCCTGTGCCATAGGCAAAGACACCTCCCACTAGAACAGATTGCTCAAGGCGTCATCCAGTCTGACTTTGAACACCTCCAGGGAGGTTGTGGAGCACAGAATGACCCAATGTGATCAAACAGCCTCCCTGGGCAACCTGTGCCAGTGCCTCACCACCCTCACTGCAAACAACCTCCTCCTCACATCCAGTTGCAATCTCCCCTCTTTAAACCCATTCCTTCTCATCCTGTCATTACAAGCCCTTGTCAATAGTCCCTCCACAGCCTTCCTGTAGCCCCCTTCAGATCCTGGAAGACCACTCCAAGGTCTCCTGGAAGCCTTCTCTTCTCCAGGCTGCACAGCCCCAACTCTCTCAGCCTGTCCTCATAGCAGAGCTGCTGCAGCCCTCAGCTGCATCTTGGTGTCCTCCTCTGCACTGGCTCCAACACTTGCATGTGCTGCTTGTGCTGGGGGCTGCAGAGCTGCAGACAGTGTTGCAGGTGGGGTGTGAGTAGAGCAGAGCCAAGGGGCAGAATCCCCTCCCTTGCCCTGCTGCCCACAGCTGCTCTTGCTGCAGCCCAGCACACAGTTGCTGTCTGGGCTGCACTCACACTGCAGCCTCATCTTCAGCTTTGCATCAGCCCAGACCCCACTCTCAAAGCAGTTCCACCTCATGCAGCTGGGCTGTCAACCCCCATCCCTCACTTGTGCTTGTATTGGAGATGAGAAAGCCAAGGAGCATCCTCTCTTACAAATTTAGAGGCAGGATGAGGAGCAGAGAGGAGAAAAACTTGGATGCCAGATATATAGATTTGGCTGCATGCCCCTGCAGCCTCTGCAGCACCGGCCACATGCCAGGGCACTTTCTCTGCCTGGTAAAGCAGTAGTTTAAATCAAGTTAACCACTGTGTGATTCTAAACTTTTCTTCTAACTGGCTCCCTCCCTTCCTTCCTTCCAAGAGATCATAGAGTCATAGAGTTGCTTTGGTTGGCAAAGACCTGTAAGATCACTGAGTCCAGCCATCAACCTGACACCACCACGGCCATTAAATCATGTCCTCAAGTGCCTTGTCTACACCTCCAGGGATGATGACTCCACCACCTCCCTAGGCAGCCTGTTCCAATCCCTGACCACCCTTTCAGTAAAGACATATTTCCCAATATCCAAACAAAACCTCAGTTGTTGGAATTTGAGTCCGTTTCCTCTTATTTTGTCATTTCTGTCACCAAGACTGCACTTTGCTACAATTTCCTTTCAGATAGCTGTAGAGAAGTGAAAAGGTTCCCTCCCAACCTCCTCTTCTCCAGACTAAACAGCCTCACTTTCCTCAGCTGCTTCTCATAGAACTTGTTTTCCAGACCCTTCACCAGCTTCTTTGCCCCTCCTTGCCACCTCAATGCCCCTCAGGTAGTGCAGTGCCCAAAACTGAAGCCAGTATTCGAGGTGCAGCCTCACCAGTGCCAAGCACAGGGACATGATTACTTCCCTGCTGGCCACACCACTGTTGATCCAGGCCAGGATGCTGTTGGCCTTCTTGGCCACCTGAGAACACTGCTGGCTTGTGTTCAGCTGTCTGTCAGCCAGCACCTTCAAGTCCTTTTTCTGTAGGGCAGCTTTCCTGCCACTCTGCCCCAAGCTTGTAGCATTGCCTGGTGTTGTTACTCAAGTGCAGGACCCAGCACTTGCCCCTTGTTTAAAATTCATACAGTTGACCTTGGCCCATGGTTCCAACCCATCCAGATCTCTCTCCAGACCCTTCCTACCCTCAAGCAGATCAACACACACCCATTTTGGTGTCATCTGCAAACTTACTGAGGATGACCTCAACCCCCTCCTAGAATGGTTTAGGTTGGAAGGGACCTCAAAGCTCAGCCAGTTCCAACCCCCCACCACAGTCAGGGACACCTCCCACTAGAACAGGTTGTTCAAAGCCTCATCCAACCTGCCATTCAACACCTCTAGGGAGGGAGCAGCCATAACCTCCCTGAGCAACCTGTGCCAGTGTCTCGCCACCCTCACTGTAAAGAACTTCCTCCTCGCACCCAGTTTCAATCTCCCCTCTGCCAGTTTAAACCCATTCCTCCTCATCCTGCCATTACAAGACCTTGTGAATAGTCCCTCTCCAGCCTTCCTGTAGGCCCCTTTCAGAAACTGGAAAGGGGCCTCCTATAAGGTCTCCTGGAAGCCTTCTCTTCTCCAGGCTGCAGAGCCCCAACTCTCACAGCCTGTCCTCTGAGCAGAGCTGCTGCAGCCCACTCAACATCCAGATCATTGATAAAGATGTTAAAGAAGACTGTCCCCAAAACTGAGCCCTGGGGGAACACCACGATCACCAAGTGGATTTAAGTCTGTTAATCACCACTGTTTGGGCCTGGCCATCCAGCCAAATTTGAACCCAGCAAAGCATTCAAGCCTTGAGCAGCCAGTTAGTCTCTCCAGAAGGATGCTCCCTTCCTGGAGGTGTTCAAGGCCAGGTTGGATGAGGCCTTGAGTGACCTGTTCTACTGGGAGGTGTCCCTGCCTATGGCACAGGGGGGTTGGAACTGGCTGAGTTTTGAGGTCCCTTCCAGCCTAAACCAGTCTATGATTCTATGATGCTGTGGGAGACAGTGTCTAAGGCTTTCCTAAAGTCCATGCAAACATCTCCAGCCTTTCCCTCATCCAGTAAGCTCATGCAAGATTTTTTGCTGAGCCACTTCTTTTCTTGTAGCACATTGCAAACTGTAGAAGTTTCTCTCACTTCTAGCTTGGTGACAAGGTAATAAGTGGAGATTCAGGAAAACTGGTTAACCCTGCATCAAAATTGTCTCAGTTCTTCAAGAACACCCACTCTGAGATGAAATGAGGTCATTCTTGACTGTTGCTAACTCCTGTGGCTACACTAAATCACAGTCACACAACCTTTGTTCATTCTATGATTCTATCTGCTTCTACATAAATTGCTGTTACACTTCTGAAGGAGATTTTATCCCCAGGCAGGGTGCAAGCCTTGCTCTCATATTTTATGAGACTTTTCTCCTCACACCCCAGTGACAAGCAGTTGGCTTGCCCAAAAGTCACAGAATGTGAGAGGTTGGAAGGGACCTCCAGAGCTCATCCAGTCCAACCCCTCTGCTAAAGCAGCATCCCCTAGGGCAGGCTGCACAGGAATGCATCCAGGTGGTGTTGGAAAGTCTCCAACAAAGGAGATTCCACAACCTTTCTGGGCAGCCTGCTCCAAGGCTCTGGCACCCTCACTGGAAAGAAGTTTCTCTTCATGTTGAGCTGAAACCTTCTCTACTCCAGTTTGGATCCATTGCTCCTTGCCTTACTGCTTCTTACCAACAAAAAGAGCTTGGCCCTCTCCACTTGACACCCACTCCTCAGGTATTGATAGACCTTGCTCAGATCCCCTCTCAGCCTTCTCCAGACTAATCAGCCCCAGGGCCCTCAGTCTCTCTCCATAGGGGAGATGCTCAAGTCCCACATTCATCCTTGTGGTTCTCCATTGGACTCTTTCTAGCTGTCCCTGCCTCTCCTGAACTGGGGAGCCCAAAACTGGGCACAGTATTGCAGGTGTGGTCTCACTAGGGCAGAGTATATGGGGAGAAGAACCTCCCTAGACCTAAATGTTCATCTACACTGAAACTTTTAGCATTCTTCCAGGTCCTGATTCCCAAATATGGAGGATGGCTCCTCTAAGCCCCATTGCAATATTTTTTTAACCTTAGCCTTTCTGAGGGGGTTGTATTTTCTGAGTCATTTTTCTGTGTCTTCTATTCTCATTTCCTCTCAGTATGAAACTTCTCCTGGTGCTTTCCTGAAGGTGGAGGAAGCTGCCTGTCAGTTTTCCATTGTCCTCTGTGCTTCTGGTTGTTCCTGCTGTGTAGTTCAATGCTTGCTATCAAACATTAACTAACAGAGTGACATTTTCAGTATTTGCATGTGGCCCACCTACTGTTGTTTAGAGTCCCTGAAGCTGTTGCCAAGTGTGCAAGAAAGTCCTGGTACTGATTGCAGCTGTGCTGAGAAGGAGCTTAGGGGAAGTCTTTGCAGTGAGGCTTCATTGTAATGGTTTGGTTTTGTGGTTTTTGTTTGGTTTAGTTTGGTTTGTTTCTTTTGTTTGTTTTTCCTGGAGAAGAAAAAGGTTAAACTAAAGTTCTTTACAGAAAAGGGTGTTTGATTATTTGTCACCGATGTGCTTTGCTGGAGCTAATGATTCTGTTTTGCTCTCAGAGAGCAGCAGGATTAGTGTGAGGGAAGGCAAACTGACAGCCAAACAGAGGGGGAATCATCAAGCAAAAGAAACTTGTGGAGAGCACGAAGGAGGGATCTGTGCTCCAGGGTTGGAAGGGAGCTCCAAAGCTCATCCAGTCCAACCCCCCTGCCAGAGCTGGAGCACCCAGGGCAGGGCACACAGGAACACATCCAGGGGGCTTCTCTGCAGAGAAGGAGACTCCACAGTCTCTCTGGGGAGTCTGTTCCAGTGCTCTGACACCCTAACCATACAGAAGTATCTCTTCATGTTGAGGTGGAGCCTCTGTGTTCTAGCTTGTAGCTGTTGTTCCTTGTCCTTGGGCACCACCACAAAGAGCCTGGCACTTTCATCCTGACACCCACCCCTCAGATATTTGTAGACATTGATCAGATCTCCTCTCAGTCCTCTTTCCAGACTCAGCCCCGGGTCTCAGAGTTTTTCTTCACAACAGAGATGCTGAAGTCCCCCAGTCATCCTCATAGCTTTCCATTGGACTCTCTCCAGCAGATCCCTGTTTCTCTTGAACTCGGGAGCCCAAAACTGGACACAGCATTCCAGGTGTGGTCTCAGCAGGACAGAGTGTTTTGAAATAAGTAATTGTAAACACAGCTAAGTATAATTTATTTGTTAATCTTGATATTCTGTATGCAGAACTTTTCAAAGGCATTCCTGGGACAGTGAATTCAGTCTTGTATCTTCTCCTTTGGAGGAGTCGCCTGCATTGGAAGAGTTCAGGAGCCATATTTCACAAATTAAAATTTCCATTGTGGAAAGAGAGTATTAAGGTTGAATTTGAGCACTAGAAAACCATATGGAAACTGATCACCTGGTCAGTAATTGCCTAACTGGACTTGCAGGTTAATTATTTCTGCAGCAGCTCAGCATTTTTGTGGCAGCAGAGGTTGGGTTGCCTCTTATTTTCCCATTCCTGATAGAGAAGAGGTAGCTGACCTGTCTAAAAGCCATCCTGGAACTGATGGAGACTTGTGTGAGCTCATCCAATTCCAGCCCCCCTGTGCCATAGGCCTTGAGGTCACTCAAGGCCTCATCCAACCTGACCTTGAACACCTCCAGGGAGGGGGCAGCTGCAACCTCCTTGGGCAACCTGTGCTAGTGTCTCACCACCCTTACTGCAAACAACTTCCTACTCACATCCAGTTTCAGTCTCCCCTCTGCTAGTTTAAACCCATTCCTGCTCATCCTGTCATTACAAGACCTTGTGGATAGTCCCTCCCCAGCCCTCCTGTATGCCCCTTTCAGATACTGGAAGGCTACTATAAGGTCTTTTTGAAGGATTCTCTTCTCCAGGCTTCAGAGCTCCAACTCTCTCAGCCTGTGCTCAGAGCAGAGCTGCTGCAGCCTTCTGAACATCTTTGTAGCCTCCTCTGGACTGGCTCCAACAGTTCCATGTCCTTCCTGTGTTGGGGCCTCCAGAACTGCACACAGTGCTCCAGGTGGGGCCTGAGGAGAGCAGAGTAAAGGGGGAGAATCACCCCCCTTGCCCTGCTGGTCATGCTTTTAGGAAAACATGCTATAAAAGCAGACCATAATATGGGCTTCTGGATTTAATTCAGGACAGAAAAGTGACCCAGCAATTCTTAAGGGAACTTTAAGTTTACAAAAAATCTCCAAGTTGAATTTCCTTGAGGACAAATGTGATGATGAATCACAGAGTGGTTTGGGTTGGAAGGGGCCTCCAGAGGGCATCCAGTCAGCAGGGACATCATCCACTAGATCAGGTTGCCCAGAGCCTTGTCGAGCCTCACCTTGAATATATGCAGGGATTGGACCCCAACCACCTCTCCAGGCAACCTGTTGCAGTGTTCCACTGCCCTCATGGTAAAGAACCTGTTCCTAACATCAATCTCAAGCTTCTTTTCTCTAGTTTGAAGCTGTTGCCTTCCTCCTGTCACTACCTGAATGTTGATCTCTAACTGAACAATAGAGAGAAAAATGATTCTATGATTCTATTCTATGAAAATGGCTTAGGAATGGTTTCAAATAAAAAAGAGCCTCAGAATGTTTAGACAGCTGTGTCCTCTCACTGCTCTATTTAAAGTTAGCAACGATCACTCTGAACGAGATAAACCTTTTGAGGGAATGGATATTTTTTGCTTTGTTTACAGAGAACATTTGTCAGCTACATCTCTGTCTTTTTACCCCCCCCACCCCAGCCAATAGCTTATGATATTAAATCTGAGAACAAATGATGTAGTTTTTATATGCAGCAAGGCTATTTAATTTATTTTGCATTTCATTCTTCACTTCCCTGCTTCCTTTCTGAAAGTGCAAAAAGGGTTCAGCTTCACAAAAATAGTTCAAAGTTCAATTGAGGTGCAAGAATCTCAAATTAATTCCTTAAACTGAAAAAAAAAATAATTGTGACTGTCAAAGGTGATCACAGGCTCACAGGATGTCAGGGGTTGGAAGGGACCCAAAGAGATCATCAAGTCTAAACCCACTGCCATAGCAGGACCAGACAATCTAGCTCAGGGCACACAGCAACACATCCAGACAGGCCATGAAAGGCTCCAGAGAAGGAGACTCCACAACCTCTTTGGGCAGCTTGTGCCAGTGCTCTGGGACCCTTACAGACAAGAAGTTCCCCCTTGTGTTGAGGTGTGCCTGCAATTGCCACATATTTTGTATCCATATGGTTTGGTTGGATGAGGCCTTAAGCAGCCTGATCTAGTGGGAGGTGTCCGTGCCCATGGGAGGGAGGTTGGAACTGGATGATCTTTAAGGTCCCTTCTAACCTAAACCATTCTATGAATCCAGGAATCTAAGAAGAATGAAGGAGTAGCTGCAGTATAAGGTATGAATTAGCCTTGTGGTGAGACCTGATCTGTTCTTTCTTCCCAAGCCAAGGGAGGTGATTCTCCCCCTTTGCTTTCCTGAGACCCCACCTGGAGTACTGTGTGCAGTTCTGGAGCCCCCAACACAAGAAGGACATGGAAATGTTTGAACCAGTCCAGAGGAGGCCACCAAGATGGTCAGAGGGCTTCAGCATCTCTGCTCTGAGCACAGGCTGAGAGAGTTGGAGCTCGGCAGCCTGGAGAAGAGAAGGCTGCCAGGAGTGGCCTTCGAGGATCTGAAGGGGGCTACAAGAAGGCTGGGGAGGGACTATTGACGGGGTCTTGTAATGACAGGATGAGGAGGAATGGGTTTAAAGTGGCAGAGGGGAGATTGGAACTGGATGTTAGGAGGAATTTGTTTGCAGTGAGAGTGTTGAGACACTGGTACAGGTTGCCCAGGGAGGTTGTGGCTGCTTCCTCCCTGGATATGTTCAAAGTCAGGTTGGATGAGGCCTTGAGCGACCTGTTCTAGTGGGAGGTGTCCCTGCCTGTGGCACAGAAGGGTTGGAACTGGCTGATCTTTGAGGTCTCTTCCAACCTAAGCCATTCTGTGATTCTAAGCAGAACCTATCAACATTCTAAAACTAAACCTGTCGGTTCCAGCATTGTGGCTTTCTCTGAGCCATATGTAAAGCTCATCAGCTGCAAGAGGCTTGGCTTTCAATCAGTTTCTTAAACCTTTATATTCAGAAGTGTTATTGGGGTGTTTTTAGAGTTGTGGACTTTGATCTGCTCACTGTGCCATAACCCACTCAATTCATGTTGTTGAGAGAGAATCTTATGACTCACATGTAGAGTTTCATCTCCCCTGGAGCTTACATTTGCCTCCTAAGTCATAGATTGAAACCATCTTCCAATTGAGGTGGAGGATTCGATCAGCTCCTTTCATTCTGTCCCTTTCTCCATGTGCAAGTGTATATACTGAAGCTGAACCTGACAACTCTCTCTCTTGGCTGATTATTTTGGGGGTGATGATGCGAGAGTCATGAGCATTCTTTTCTGTGGTGTTATCCCACTCCACCTCCTCACCATGTGTCGAATTGCTAGGAAATTTTCATTCGTCTCTTGTCTGGTCTTCTCCAGTCTGCTCTTTTTCTCACCACGGACTTACAAGCCTGGAAGAACTGAATCTCTTGTTATGTTCTCCCTTCTCTGTGTTGGTTCTTTTTTTTTTCTCTTCCTTCTAACTGGATGTGTGTGTGAGTGGAATGAGGGAAGAACACTGGGCTGTCTGCTTTGCGTTGGTGTTTACTATGAGTCATAACAACAGCTTGGTGCTCTCGAAAACTTCGNCTCTTCCTTCTAACTGGATGTGTGTGTGAGTGGAATGAGGGAAGAACACTGGGCTGTCTGCTTTGCGTTGGTGTTTACTATGAGTCATAACAACAGCTTGGTGCTCTCGAAAACTTCGCTGGTGGGGAAACCAACAACCTGGTTGCAGCAAAAGAAACAGCAGAATGTCCTGTACTTGCAGTTCTCTGACTCAAGGATGGAACTGTGGATGATGGGAGTGCATTTGGATAGAGGCTCTGTGCTCATTCATGCTAGGGGTATATAAAATGCCTGCCAAGGAAGCAAATCTGGGTGCTTAAAATTTGCCCTGGATGCGTTGAAACTGGACTTAGCTGGGAGGGAGTTTTGTGGTGTCTGACTTTTCATAGTTGCCTAAAATAGGCTTGGTGTGAGAAGTAAGCCTAGAATGATTATTTGAAGTAAGCCTAGAATGATTATTTGCAGTTAAGCCTAGAATAATTATTTGCAGTTAAGCCTAGAATGGTTGTTTGAAGTTAAGCCTAGAAAGATTGTATGCAGGTAAGCCTAGGGGGGTTGTTTGCAGTCAAGCCTACATGGGTTGTTTGCAGTTAAGCCTAGGGGGGATGTTTGCAGTCAAGCCTAGGGGGGTTAGAATCACAGAATCAGTCAGGGTTGGAAGGGACCACAAGGATCATCTAGTTTCAACCCCCCTGCCAAGGGCAGGGACACACTACCCTAGGTTAGGCTGCCCACAGCCTCATCCAGCCTGGCTGCAAGCACCTCCAGGAATGTGGCCCCAACCACCTCCCTGGGCAACCCATTTCAGGGTCTCACCACTCTCATGGTGAAGAACTTCTTCCCTACATCCAATCTCCCCATCTCCAGCTTTGCTCCAGCAAAGCCTAGGGGGGTTGTTTGCAGTCAAGCCTAGGGGGGTTGTTTGCAGTCAAGCCTAGGGTGGTTGATTGCAGTCAAGCCTAGGGTGATTATTTTTACACTGTCAGTACACAGAAGCTTAAGATGAGATGACTTATTCATCAAACTGCTCTCCAGCTATTCATCTAGAATTACTCACATTCAGACAGCTTAAGGACTATGACATTCCTATGCCTAGCATTACCTTATTCCCAAACTGCTCGCAGTTTCTTGCAGTTACATCAGAGAGAAGGATTTGTCCTCCACTGGTAAAGAGTCTTAAATGAGTGATTCAGTGCTGCAGAAAGACTCTGCTGTCTTGCTTTCTACATGAATGATCAACTGTAAACCACTCCATCCCATATTAAGTGGCTGAGACAAACAGAAAAAGGCAGTACTCAGCCATGCAGCTGAAAGTCTGTCTATCATGGTAATAAAGACTCCAGATCACTTTGTTAGTGTGAAGTGCTATTGGAAAATGAGTTTCTGACTGGACAAAGAAGTTAAGGGTGTTACATGCAGGCTCCCAATCTGCTTACACAGGGCTAGCACTCACTACATAGTAGGGAAGCCAGCAAATTCTAGGACATGGCTCTTCAGCCTGGAGAAGAGAAGGCTTCCAGAAGACCTTATAGTAGCCTTCCAGTATCTGAAATGAGGCTATAGGGAGGCTAGGGAGTGATTATTGACAAGGTATTGTAATGACAAGATGAAGAGTAATGGGTTTTAACTGGCAGAAGAGAGATTGAAAGTGGATGTTAGGAGGAAGTTGTTTGCAGTGAGGGTGGTGAGACGCTGGCACAGGTTGTTCAGGAAGGTTGTGGAGCACAGAATCTCTCAAGGTGATCAAATATCACATTGGGAGATTCTGTGCTCTATAATCTCCCTGGAGGTGTTCAGGACCAGGTTGGATGAGGCCTTGAGCGACCTGTTCTACTGGGAGGTGTCCCTGCCTATGGCAGGGGATTGGAACTGGCTGAGCTTTGAGGTCCCTTCCAACCTAAACCATTCTATGATTCTAAGTGATTTGTCTCAGTACCAGCAGAATTATTATGGCTATCTGGCATTGCCAAGTATAAGGGAGAAGCTGGCTGGACATACTGCTTAGAATCAGTTTTCAGTAATTAGGCTAAGAAAAGGTAGAAATAGAAATGTCATGGACTGATTTAAGCTGCCTGAGCTGTTTGTGTTTCACCGTTTGCTGTCACTTTGGAAAAAAAAGTAAAACAGTGCAAGAGCTGAGAGAAGTGCAGGATCAAGTCCTTGAGTCTAATTGCAGAGTCACACCTGAGCGTGACTGATCTGAAGTGCTTACAGCAGCCAGGCAGAATCAGGGTGCATATGAGGTTAATGACTGTGCTGGAGCTGCTCTCAGATATTTCAGTGTTGGCTAAATACTAAACAGAAGAAAACAAAACTGAAAGCATGACCTCTGTCAAAACAGTTCACCTCCCGTGAACGGAAGACATCACAGAGCTTCTTGACTCAGAAGAAAGGTTGATCTGATGATACATTTTTGGACCGTGGTAAAATGCTCCTTTTTGCCACAGACCTCAAAAGTGACTTCAGATTCACAGACTTCTGAAAGACAGGACTGTGCCTATACCTTTGCCTCCTTTATGATCCAGAATGCAAAACATCACTGAAATCCTGCATCATGCTAGAATTATTTTGCCAATGGAAGCACTGACTCCATCTCAGCCAAACCAAATACTAGGGGAATGCTGGAAAAGCAGAACCTTGGTGCTGTGTGAGCAGGGCTCAGCAGCAGCCAAAACATTGCTGTGTTACCAGGACCCTTCCAGCTACCACTCCAAGCACAGCACTGCTAAAGATGCTGTTGGAAGGGCCAGCTCTGTCTCAGCCAAACCAAATACAATTATTTGTGGAAGGTATTCCTCTGGAAATCATAACTCACCATGGTTCCTGTAAGGTTGCTTGTAAATGTTGTCCTTTGATAGAAAAGGCACCATAGAATAGAATAGAATAGAACAGAACAGAACAGAATAAGCCAGGTTGGAAAAGAACTCCAAGATGATCCAGCCCAACCTAGCACCCAGCCCTGTCCAACGGCACTAAGTGCCCCATCCAGGCTGTGCTTGAACACCTCCAGGGATGGGGACTCCACCACCTCCCTGGGCAGCCCATTCCAATGCCAATCACTCTCTCTGCCAAAAACTTCCTCCTAACATCCAGCCTGAACCTGTCCTGGCACAACTTGAGGCTGTGTCCCCTTCTTCTCTTGCTGGTTGCCTGGGAGCGGAGCCCAACCCCACCTGGCTACAGCCTCCCTTCAGGTAGTTGTAG
>VWZI01022978.1:0-13549 GCA_013396835.1 Psilopogon haemacephalus
ACACACACACACACACACACACACACACACACACCCTTGCCAAAGCAGGGTCACCTAGGGCAAGTCACACAGGAACACAACCATAAGGGTCTTGAAGGCCTCCAGAGAATCCCAGAACAGTAATGGTTGGAAGGGACCTCTGGGGGTCCCCCAGTCTGGAGATCATCCAGTCCAAGCCCTCTGCCAAAGCACCCACAGTGGCTTGGTCAGGAGCACAATGGCCAGTGTGGGGTTGGAATCTCTTCAGACAAGAAGGCTCCACAACCTCTCCAGGCAGCCTGCTCCAGCCCTCCAGCACCCTCACGACAAACAAGTTTCTCCTCCTGGTTTCCAGTTTGTGCCCACTGCCTCTTGTTCTGTCCCTGGGCACCACTGAGCAGAGTCTGGCCCCAGCCTCTCACCCCCCACAGCTCCTTTAGCTCTTGCTGAGCATTGCTCAGCTTCCCTCTGGGGCTGCTCTTGTGCAGGCTCTCAGCCCCAGGGCTCTCAGCCTTTGCTCCTCACAGAGCTGCTCCAGGCTGCTCATCACTCAGATTTAGTAGCTTCCACTGAACTCTCTCCAGCAGTTCCCTGTCTCTCCTGAATTGGGGAGCCCAGCAAGCACAGAAGCATGGATGCACCCAGATGTTCCTTCTCACAGCTCCACATTCTCCCTGACTTGCCCAAACCAATTGATGGCTCCTTTAGCACTGCTCAGCTCCCCTCTGAGGCTGCTCTTCTGCGGGCTCTCAGCTGCCCCATGACCCTCAGCCTTTCCTCCTCACAGAGATACTCCTGTCCCTTCATCATCCTCACAGCTCACGGGGATGATGCCCACACCCCGAGGGAAGACGATGCTGAGTTCTCCTTTGGGCAAGGTCCAGCCTTTGGCTGGGCTGACCTGGTGAGGAGCAGAGCAGAGCAGGGAGCACTCCAACCAACCCTCCCATCAGGCTTGACCTCACACTACCGGAGCTCAGGTTGTGCAAACCATCCTGCCGGAGGTGGAAACCCATTCCCCATCCTACCCCCAGCCTCTCTCCCTCCCTGGGGGCCCGATTTGGCCATGCCAACGTCGGGGCTGGAGGCAGCAGGGGCTGCAGCTGGCAGGGGCGAGGCTGCGAGGGAGCTGCTGGGTAGGGATGTGAAACTTCTCCTCTTAATCCCGAGCCACCCCGGGGGCCAAGCTGCCTGTGGTTCCCCACTGCTGGCAGAAACCCCATTTCTTTGCCTTTCCAGCCAACCTCGGGGGCCATCAGACAAAAGCAAGTAATTTATCTCCTGGGGGTGAGGTGGAGGGGGGGAGATGGAGCGAGGCGCCGAGCCGAGCTCTGCTGGCGGCTGTCTTCACCTGTTCCTCTTCTCAAGCAGCCTGGCTCCGAAATAATTCAGGCTCCCAGACAAGCCCTCCCTGGGGTGAAGTGAGAAATGTTGGGCTAGGTACGGATCCTCAACCTCCTCCCCCATCCCCACCTCCCAGCCCCTTGCAAAGCTGCAGATGCACCCCCAGGGCCAACCCACACCTCCCGAGGTCGGGCAAGAGGCACCCAAGCCTTGGAAGGATGGGGAGTTGGGTGTCCTCAGGTGGCCTTGGAAGGAGGCTGCTCTTCTCAGGGATGTGCCATTGGAGAGGGCTGGGAGATAGGTTGGACTGGATGACCTTGGAGCTCTCTTCCAAACTGGCTGATTCTATTCTATTCTATTCCTATCCTATGCTATTCCTATCCTATCCTACTCCATTCTATTGTATTCTACTCCTGTTTTGTTCTATTCTGTTCCTATCCTACTCTATTCTGTTCTATTCCTATCCTACTCTATCCTATCCTACTCCATTCTATTCTATTCTACTCCTATTCTGTTCTGTTCTGTTCCTATCCTACTCTATTCTATCCTATCCTACTCTATTATATCCTACTCCATTCTATTCTATTCCTATCCTACTCTATTCCATCCTAGTCCATTCTATTCTATTCTATTCCTATCCTACTCTATTCTATCCTATTCTATTCTATTCTATTCTATTCCTATCCTACTCTATTCTATCCTAGTCCATTCTATTCTATTCCTATCCTACTCTGTTCTATCCTAGTCCATTCTATTCTATTCTATTCTATTCCTATCCTACTCTATTCTATCCTAGTCCATTCTATTCTATTCTATTCCTATCCTACTCTATTCTATCCTAGTCCATTCTATTCTATTCTATTCCTATCCTACTCTATTCTATCCTAGTCCATTCTATTCTATTCCTATCTTACTCTCTTCTATCCTACTCCATTCTGTTCTATTCCTATCTCAGTCTATTCTATCCTACTCCATTCTATTCTATTCCATTCCTAGTCTACTCTATCCTACTCTATTCTATTCCTATCCTACTCTGTTCTATCCTACTCCACTCTATTCTATTCCTATCCTACTCCATTCTATTCTATTCCTACCCTACTCCATTCTATCCTACTCCATCCTGTCCTACTCCTATTCTAACCTACTCCTGTTCTTCTATTCTATTCTACTCCTATTCCTGTCCTACTTTATTCTATCCTACTCCATTCTATTCTATCCTATTCCACTCCCATTCTATTCCTATTCTACTCCCACTCTATTCCTGTTCTCCAGAGGGATGCATCCCCGGGGGCTTATCAGTTGCTCTGTGAGCAAGCGTGGTCATGCCAAGGAGATGGGAGGTTAGGAGTGTGGTGGGGGTGGAGGTTTTTCTGCCTCCCAAAGCCCTTTCTTTGCTTTCCAGGCTTTCCTTCCAGCCCCGAGGAAGGGGGAATCGCATCTCCCAGCCTTGCCACGTTAGCCCAGGGGGGTTCTGAATCCCCTCTTTATTTGTTTTAGCTGGAAGCTGACATCCTGCTGCATTCTCATGACTCCAGGACCTGGGGCTTTAGCCAAAAAATGCTAACTATTAGAAGACTTCTCTGTCGCCGTGCAGCCTTGTTGGTTTTTTTAAACGGAGGGGCTATGGGGAACGTGGACACTTGCTACAAGCTTTGGAAAGCAGGAGTTTGTTTGTGGAAAGGGGCTGAGGGACCCAAACCCTCTCCCCCCGCCCCCCACCTTGCTGGTTGGGGTTTCCTTGCTCGCTTTCTCCCATCCACGCTGTGAGAAGAGCCGGAGCTGACCCTTGGTGGCTCTCTCTCCTTTCTTGCCCACCACTTTAAACCCCCACTCCTCGTCCCTGCCTCACAGCCACTCCTCGCGGTCCCCCCACAGATGCAGGATCCCCGGGGATGGATGCGCAGCCCCAGTCCCTCAGCCCTGTGGGAACTGTGGGGGGTGCTGGGAGATTGACCAGTCCCATAGCCCGCTGGGAGCTGTTGGGAGGTGCTGGATGGATGCGCAGCCCCAGTCCCTCAGCCCGGTGGGAGCTGTGGTGGGTGCTGGGACATTGACCAGTCCCATAGCCCGCTGGGAGCTGTTGGGGGGTGCTGGGTGGATGCGCAGCCTCTGCCCCACAGCCACTCGTGGCGGTCCCCCCACGGCTGCAGGCTCCCCGGGGATGGATGCGCAGCCCCAGTCCCGCAGCCCGGTGGGAGCTGTTGGGGGGTGCTGGGTAGTTGCCCAGTCCCTCAGCCAGGTAGGGGCTGTGGGAGCTCCCCGTGTGGTTGCGCAGCCCGGTAGGAACTGTTGGAGGGTGCTGGATGGATGCGCAGCCCCAGTCCCGCAGCCCGGTGGGGGATGCCGGATGGATGCGCAGCCTCTGCCCCACAGCCACTCCTCGCGGTCCCCCCACAGATGCAGGATCCCCAGGGGTGGCTGCGCAGCCCCAGTCCCGCAGCCCGGTGGGAGCTGTGGGGGATGCTGGATGGATGCGCAGCCTCTGCCCCACAGCCACTCCTTGTCCCTGCCCCACAGCCACTCCTCGCGGTCCCCCCACAGATGCAGGATCCCCGGGGGTGGATGCTCAGCCCCAGTCCCGCAGCCCAGTGGGAGCTGTGGGGGGTGCTGGGTGGATGCTCAGCCCCAGTCCCGCAGCCCAGTGGGAGCTGTGGGGGGTGTTGGGTGGGTGCCCAGTCCCGCAGCCCGGTGGGGGGTGCTGGATGGATGCTCAGCCCCAGTCCCGCAGCCCAGTGGGAGCTGTGGGGGGGGTGCTGGGTTTGCCAGGTTGTTGAGCGAGAGAACGGAGTAAAGACCACCATCTGCTGCCGGGCTCCTCGTACTGCAAACGGCTCCTCCCTGGACACACACACACCGACCCCGAGGATTCTTCTGCTCTTCCCAAGCCACAAAGCACTGAAGAAACAGAAGAAGTGAAGCTGCAGGCTGAAACAGCATGAAGGGAGAAATAATACAAGGTGGACTGTCCTCCCACAGCCACCCCCAGCCCTTCCCTGTGTCCCACAGACATCCTCAGCCCTTCCCTGTGTCCCACAGCCCTGCTCAGCCCTTCCCTGTGTCCCACAGACATCCTCAGCCCTTCCCTGTGTCCCACAGCCCTGCTCAGCCCTTCCCTGTGTCCCACAGCCATCCCCAGCCCTTCCCTGTGTCCCACAGCCTTGCTCAGCCCTTCCCTGTGTCCCACAGCCTTGCTCAGCCCTTCCCTGTGTCCCACAGCCCTCCCCAGCCCTTTCCTGTATCCCACAGCCCTCCCCAGCCCTTTCCTGTATCCCACAACCCTGCCCATCCCTTCTCTGTGTCCCACAGCCACCCTTAGCCCTTTCCTGTATCCCACAGCCCTCCCCTGTATCCTACAGCCACCCTCAGCCCTTCCCTGTATTCCACAGCCCTCCCCTGTATCCCACAGCCACCTTCAGCCCTTCCCTGTGTCCCACAACCATCCCCAGCCCTTCCCCATATCCTACAGCCATCTTCAAAGGTCCCTTGGAGGTTGCAAGGCTTCCCCCAATCTCCTGGGACCCAGCAAAGAGAGGCAACAGGTTCGGAGCATCTCTGCTTGGGATTCACTCCCATTGCTACGCTCAGCCAAGAGCTGGCCTGGCTCTTGCACTCCCCCAAAGCACTCAGCTGTCCATCCTCAAGAGCCAGGAGCTGGGTGGGAGGCTGAGCCAGGCTGTCTCTGGGAAGTGGCAGATATTTTTTTCCCCCCCCCCCCTCGGATAACACACGGCTCCATCTGCTCCCTGTTAGCAGCTCTGCCTGAGCCTAATTGGCAGATCAAACCCTCCCGTGTTAGCTGCGTGGTGGTTACCAGAGCTGGAGCAAGTCTTGGATGGAGCCCAAAAGCCTTCCCCACCCCCCGCACCTTGGGCTGCACCAGAGGTGCTAATGGGAACCACTCGCAGGAGCTGGGAGGTGGGGGATGAACAGGCAAGAAAAGGGAATGGCTTGAAGCTGGGAGATTGAGACTGGAGCTGAGGAAGAAAGTCTTTAGAGTGAGGCTGGGGGAGAGACAGGCAGAGGTTGCCCAGGGAGGTTGTGGCTGCTCCTTGCCTGCAGGTGCTCAGATCACCCTGGGCTGGTGGGAGGTGTCCCTGCCCATGGCATAGAGGCTGAAACTGGGTGAGCTTTGAGATCCCTTCCAAGCCAAACTGGTCTATGAATCTATGAGGAAAGGCCACACTGTCCTCTTTGCATGGCCATGTAGTGATGAGGAGGAATGGGTTGAAGCTGGAAGAAGGGAGATTGAGACTGGAGGTGAGGAAGGAATTCTTTCCAGTGAGGCTGGGGGACAGACTGGCACGGGTTGCCCAGGGAGGTTGTGGCTGCTCCCTGCCTGCAGGTGCTCAGATGAGGTCTTGACCACCCTGGGCTGGTGGGAGGTGTCCCTGCTCAGGGCAGAGGGACTGGAGCTGGATGATCTTTGAAATCCCTTCCAAGCCAAACTGGTCTATGAATCTATGAAGAAAGGCCACACTGTCCTCTTTGCATGGCCATGTAGTGATAGGATGAGGAAGAATGGGCTGAAGCTGGAAGAAGGGAGATTGAGACTGGAGGTGAGGAAGGAATTCTTTCCAGTGAGGCTGGGGGAGAGACTGGCACAGGTTGCTCAGGGAGGCTGTGGATGCTCCCTCCCTAGAGGTGTTCAAGGCCAGGTTGGATGAGGCCTTGAGTGATCTGGGCTAGTGGGAGGTGTCCCTGCCCATGGCAGGGGGGTTGGAACTGGCTGATCCTTGTGGTCCCTTCCAACCCTGACTGATTCTCTGTGCTCCCACCACCCTTAAGAAAACCCCCAGGGACCACCTTCTGTTGGAGTTAACAATTTAATAAGAGGCTTTTTTTTTTTTTAATTTTTTAATATCTTTACAAATAAACCCTCTAAGCTGCTCAGGGTGAGGAGAGTTAAGTGCTGTGTAAGTCACTTAAGTGTCCCATCCAGTCCTTTCTTGAACACCTCCAAGGATGGGCACTCCACCACCTCCCCACTCCAATGCCAATCACTCCCAAGAGCCTGAAGAAAACCCCCAGGGACCTTCTCCTTTTGGAGTTAACAGTTTAATTAGAGGCTTTTTATTTCTTTCTAATATCTTTACAAATAAACCCTAAGCTGCTCAGGGTGAGGAGAGTTAAGTGCTGTGTAAGTCACTTAAGTGTCCCATCCAGTCCTTTCTTGAACACCTCCAAGGATGGGCACTCCACCACCTCCCCACTCCAATGCCAATCACTCCCAAGAGCCTGAAGAAAACCCCCAGGGACCTTCTCCTTTTGGAGTTAACAGTTTAATTAGAGGCTTTTTATTTCTTTCTAATATCTTTACAAATAAACCCTAAGCTGCTCAGGGTGAGGAGAGTTAAGTGCAGTGTAAGGCTGTAGCCGGGGAGCCACTCTGTGCGTTGAGGATCAGTAGTAAGGGCACAAGGCCTGGAGAAGGCAGCATCATCATCACCATCATCATCATCATCACGGCCAGCAGGAGGCACCATCACTGCATGTAGGCATAACACCAGTCCTCCAGGGGCACGTGTGTCTCCTTGATGGCCTGGGGGGAGGTCCAGCGCAGGATGTAGTGGGGCCCACCAGGTTTGTCGTTGGTGCCTGGTGCAGGAGGAAAAGAGAAGCCAGGGCTGGTGAGCCTCAGAATGCAACCAGCCTGGAGGGCAGGGGGCTCCTCCTCACCGAGTGCATCAGGTAGGAAAAGGACCCTCCAAGGTCATCTCGTCCACCCCCCAACCCTGCAGGCAGCAGGGATGGCTCTAACTAGAGCAGGCTGCACAGGGATGCAGCAAGGATGACTCTGAACGTACCCACGGGTGGTACCATGGCCCTGGGTGACCTGTTCCACTGTCTCCCCCCTTCCTCCTGATGTCCAACCTCAATCTGCCCTGCCTTCAGTTTCAAACCATTGCTCTTTGTCTAATCCCCACAGATCCTTCTCAACAGTCCCTCCCCAGCCTGCCTGGAGATCCCCTTCAGGTATTGAAATGGAGCTCCAAGGTCTTCCTAGAACCTTCTCCAGGCTGAACACTCCCAACTGTTCCAGCCTGTCCCCATAGCTGTGGTGCTCCAGCCCTTTGATTATCTTTGCAGCCTCCTCTGGACCCTCTCCAGCAGGTCCATGTCTCTCTTATATTGTGAACCCCATATCTGGACCCAGCAGTGCAGGTGAGGTCTCCCCGGAGCAGAGCAGAGGGGCAGGATCTCCTCTCTCCATCTCTGCCCACGCTGCTTTGGATGCAGCCCAGGCTGTCCTTGGCCCTCGGTGCTGCTGCTGCCCATTGCAGGCTCCTGTCCAGCTTCTCACCCAGCAGCACCCCCAAGGCCTTTCCTGCAGGGCTGCTCTCAATCTCATCACCTCCCAGCCTGGATGGAGCAAGGATGGAGCAGAGCTAGGGGCAGGGGCAGGAGGAGAGCTTAGGGGCAGAGCCAAGGAGAGCCTAGGGGTAGGAGGAGAGCTAATGGTAGAGCCTAGGGGCAGAATCAGGGGTAGGAGGAGAGCTAAGGGCAGAGCCTAGGGGTAGGAGGGGAGTTAAGGGTAGAGCCTAGGGGTAGGAGGAGAGCTAAGGGCAGAGCCTAGGGGTAGGAGGAGAGCTAAGGGCAGAGCCTAGGGGTAGGAGGAGAGCCTAGAGGCAGAGCTAGGGGCAGGGGGAGAGCCTAGGGGCAGGAGGAGAGCTAGGGGCAGGGGCAGACAATTCAGCATGCAGCCATACAACGAAATGGCACCTCCAGAGCCAGGGTTTTGGACTCACCTGAGATGCGGGAGCCACCAAAGGGCTGCTGAGCCACAACAGCACCTGTGGACTTGTCATTGATGTAGAAGTTGCCAGCAGCATTGCGCAGGAGGCTCCTGGCTTCATCGATGACCCTCCTGAAGGGGGAGACAGAAAGGGCTGGATCAGGCAGTTCCAACCCCTCTGCCATGCCCAGGGACACCCTACCCTAGAGCAGCCTGACCACAGCCTCTGCCAGCCTGGCAGCAAACACCTCCAGAGATCTGGCCCCAAACACCTCCCTGGGTAACCTGTTTCAGGGTCTCACCATCCCCATGCTGAAGAACTTCTTCCTAACAGCCAATCTGAATCTCCCCACCTCCAGCTTTGCTCCATTCCCCCCAGTCCTGTCACTCCCTGAGAGCCTCAAAAGTCCCTCCCCAGCTTTTTTGGAGCCTACTTCAGATCCTGGAAGGCCACAAGAAAGTCCCCTGGGAGCCTCCTCTTCTCCAGCCTGCACAGCCCCAACTCTTTCAGTCTGTCCTCATAGCAGAGGTGTTCAAAGCCAGGTCAGATGAGGCCTTGAGCAACCTGTTCTAGTGGGAGGTGTCCCTGCCTATGGCCCAGGGGGGTTGGAACTGGCTGAGCTTTGAGGTCCCTTCCAACCTAAATCATTCTAGAGAGAGGTGTCCCTGCCTATGGCACAGGGGGCAGGAACTGGCTGAGCTTTGAGGTCACTTCCAACCTAAACCACTCTAGTGGGAGGTGTCCCTGCCTATGGCACAGGGGGCAGGAACTGGATGATCTTTGAGGTCCCTTCCAACCTAAACCATTCTATGATTCTATGATAGCTTCACCAAATGACTCCAGTTTTGTTCTCTTCCACTTTGTTTCCCTCTTTTAGGTCATGCCACTCTTAGCCCTCCCTGCTGCTTGAGGAGGGGGCTGGGGATGCATGCTCAAAGCGTTGCCTTGGGGGCAACTTCAACACCAAAACAAAGCAAGTGGGAGGCTAAAAAGCCACTTTAGAGGCAGCTCCATCCCTCCTCCTCAGTGGGGAGAGGGCTAAAAGCAGCATCAGCTCCGTGGGAAGTGCTCTCTCCCCTCCTCACCAACACAGCACAAGGCTCTGGGAAGAGCTGGAAGGTTCACCCCAAGACAGAAAAGAGCTTTTTTGTGCTGCCTGGGGATGGATTTAGGTTGAGTTTGGGGTTTTTTTTTTGGGGGCTCTTACTTCTCCTGGGCGAAGAGCGCCCCCGTGAGGCCATAGGGCGTGGTGGTGTCGATCAGCTCCAGCACCTCCTTGTACCTCTTCTCAGGGTACACATAGACGGTGAGGATAGGGCCAAAAATCTCCTGGGCAGATAAAAAAAGGAAAAAAATCAAGCAGTTACAAAGGAAGTGTTGGGTGCTACAGCACTTGGAGGGTGCTGGAGGGGAACTTTTGTCACTCCAGGACAAAAGGAAATGGCTTCAAACTGGAAGAAACTGGATTAAGATTCGTCAGCAGGAGGAAATTCTTCTCCATAGGGGTGGGGAGACACTGGAACAGGTCGCTGAGGAAGGTTGTGGATGCTCCTGTGCTGGTTTGAGGCACAACCTCTACCCTGAAGGTGCTTGTACCTCTCCTCAGGGTACACAGAGATGGTCAGGGCAGAGCCAAAAATCTCCTGGGCAGCCACAAAAAACCAAAAATATAAAGCAGTTACCAAGGACAGCCCGAAAAAGGAAGTGCTGGGTGCTAGAGCACTTGGAGGGTGCTGGAGGGGGACTTTTGTCACTCCAGGACAAAGAGAAATGGCTTCAAACTGGAAGAAACTGGATTCAGATTAGTCAGCAGGAGAAAATTCTTCTCCATAGGGGTGGGGAGACACTGGAACAGGTTGCTGAGGGAGGTTGTGGATGCTCCTGTGCTGGTTTGAGGCACAACCTCTACCCTGAAGGTGCTCAAGGCTGGGTTTAATAGGGACTTGAGCCACTTGGTCCAGCAGGAGGTGACCCTGCCCATGGCAGGGGGATTGGAACTGGATGATTTTAAAGGTCCTTTCCAGCCCAAACTATTCTAAGAGTCTATACCATGATGAACAGGAACATCTCTACTGGAAGGTGTCTAGAGAAGGGCAGCAAGGCTGGGGAGGGGCCTGGAGCACAGCCCCAAGAGGAGAGGCTGAAGGAGCTGGGGGTGTGCAGCCTGTAGAAGAGGAGGCTCAGGGCAGAGCTCATTGCTGTCTGCAGCTCCCTGAAGGGAGGTTGTGGCCAGCTGGGGTTGGGCTCTACTCCCAGGCAACCAGGGACGGAATGAGGGGGGACAGCCTCAGGCTGTGCCAGGGGAGGTTCAGGCTGGATGTTAGGAGGAAGTTCTTGCCAGAGAGAGTGATTGACATTGGAATGGGCTGCCCAGGGAGGTGGTGGAGTCCCCATCCCTGGAGGTGTTCATGCAAAGCTTGGATGGGCACTGAGTGCCATTGGCTAGGGCTGGGGGATAGGTTGGACTGGTTGAGCTTGGAGCTCTCTTCCAACCTGGCTGATTCTATGATCTCTGCACTGGCCAATTCATCTCCACCCATCCAGTGGACACCTCAGGATAGATATCTACAGCCTCTTTAGCCCCTCAGATTCATAGAATGGTTTGGGGTGGAAGGAACCTCTAAAACCATCCAGTTCCAACCCCACCCCTGCCATGGGCAGGGAGACCTCTCACCAGCCCAGGTTGCTCGTGGCCTCATCCAACCTGGCACTGAAACACTTCCAGGGAGGGAGCATCCAAAACCTCCCTGGGCAACCTGTTCCAGTGCCTACCCAACCTCACTGTCAAGAACCTTCTCACCAGCTGCCCTCACCTCTTTCATGATGGGGTCCTGTGGGTCTTTGCTCTCCACGATGCAGGGCTCCACGAAGTACCCAACGCTGTCATCACAGCCTCCTCCCGCCAGGATGGTGAGGTTGGGTGAAGTCTTGGCATGCTCCAGCCACTTCTTTATCCTGGCAAAGGACTGGCAAAAGGACACAACAACAACGAGACTGAGTTTGGGGATCTGAAGGCAAGCCTGGGCAATCCCCTTCAGGGCTAAGCTGCTCTCGCTGCTCTTCCAGCTTAGAAGGAAGGGTGGGAGATGGAAAAACAGCCCTGGGCACTCTGGGGCAGGGGAGGTTAAGGTGGGACACAAGGAACCATTTCTTTGCAGCAGGAGTTCTTCTTCACCCTGTGTCATGCAAAATGTCTCAGGGAATGGAAATATGCAGTGCAAGAAATGAAAGGAGCAGCTGAGGGACCTGGGGCTGCTCACTCCAGAGAAGAGAAGGCAAAGGAGAGACTTCCTGGCTCTCTACAGCTCCCTGAAAGGAGGCTGGAGGGAGGTAGGGGTTGGTCTCTTCTCCCCAGTTAACAGCTGATAGGACAAGAGAAAACAGCCTCAAGCTGCAGCAGGGGAGGTTTAGGTTGGACACAAGGAACAATTTCTTTGCTGCAGGAGTGGTCAGGGATTGGCACAGGCTGCCCAGAGAGGTGGTGGAGTGCCCATCCCTGGAGATGTTCAAGAAAGGTGTGGCCATGGCACTTTGGGACATGTTTTAGAGGCCATGGTGGTGTTGGACTGGGTGATCTGAGAGGTCTTTCCCAACTGAAACACTTCTATGATGCTATGGAAATACTCAGCTGAATTGCTGCTGGAAGAGGGATTTAGGCAGGGAGCTGAAAACATCTCCCAGCTCACCTTCAGCCTCTTCTGTGCTCTGAGCTGTGGCTGCTGTTGAGTGCAGCAGCAGCAGCAAAGCAATCTGCAGGGTGAAAATCTGAGCCCCTGGTGGGGCTGAAGCTGTGCACAGATCACAGAATTGGTTTGGTTGGAGAAGAGCTTTGAGATCACAGAATCATAGAATGGTTTAGGGTGAAAGGGACTTCAAAGCTTGTCTGGTTCCAACTCCCTGCCATGGGCAGGGAACACCTCCCACTAGCTCAGGTGGCTCAAGGCCTGGAACCAGGGAGGGGATTGGAAGGGACCTTTCAAGAGCATCCAGTTCCAACCCCACTGCCCTGGGCAGGGAACACCTCCCTCTAGCTCAGCTTGCTCAAGGACTCATCCAACCTGGCCTTGAACATCTCCAGGGAGGGGTCATCCACAGCCTCCCTGAGCAACCTGTTTCAGTGTCTCCTCATCCTCACTCTAAATAATTTCTTCCTCACCTCCAGTCTCACTCTCCCCTCTCCCAGCTCAAAGCCATTCCCTCTTGTCCTGGCACTCCCAGCCCTTGTCAAAAGTCCCTCCCCAGCTCTCCTGCAGCCCCCTTCAGGCTCCAAGGTCTCTCTGGAGCCTCCTCTTCTCCAGACTGACCAACCCCAACTCTCTCAGCCAACCCAAACTCCTCCATAATTCTACCTGAGCACCTTTCTCAGTGACCTAAGCCACTTTTTTTGAGGAGGGGCAGTGCCTAAACACTCCAAGCAGGCTGACCACCAGCTCTGACTGACCCCTGACTGCTGTAAAGCAACAAAACCCACCCTGACCCCAACACCCAAACCCAGCCTAGGACCCTGCACAGCAGAACCAGGAGGGGCTGAGCTCACCTTGTCGTCGATCACCGCCGAGAAGAACGTCCCAAAGTCCTGGGCGGGCTGAGGAGGCAGAGAGGAGGCAAAAGTGAGGGTACAGCGACCCCCACCCCAAAAAACCAACTAACCATGAGCTTCGAAGCAGCTGAAACCCCCCCAACCCACCTCCATCCCCACCCTAACTCCTCTTCTGAGCTGCGGCAGGCACAAGCTACCTCCTTTTGCCACTGCTCAGAGCCCAGCAGGCTCTGGCTACAAGTTAGTTTCTAAATCCCTCTTTTTAAAAAGAGAAAAAAAACCAAAAAAACAAAAACAAAAAAAAACCTTAAAAGATGAAGAAGCAAAGGTGTGGAGGTGGTGGGATGGGGACAGGGTGGCGGTGGTGGTGGTGGAGGGGGGGGAAAAGAAGAAGCAGGGGGATGAAAAAAAAAGAGCTGGGTTCAATAGGAATTAGTAGCCAGTTACCGCAGTCTCTAATCCCATCAACCACCCGCTGAGCCGCAAAGCCCTTCCAGCAGCCCGGCAGCTCGGCTCACGTCTCCCACTTTGATCTTCTTGTGCTCCTCCAGCAGCTTCTCTTTGATCTGGGGCCACAGCGAGTCCGGGGCGTAGAGGCGGGAGCAGGCGGAGCACTTCTGACCGCCGTACTCGAAGGCGGAGCGCAGGGTCCCGTTCACCACACTGCCCACCTCGGCGGAGCTGTGCACCAGGTGGAAGTTCTTCCCCCCGCACTCTGGGTGGATGGAGAAGGGGAGGAAAGGATGAAAAAAACCCAAGAGGATGGAGCCTTCTCTTTCCCAGCCTCAACACCTCCAGCAGCTCCCTCAGCTCTTTCTCATAGCCCAGCTGCTCCATGCTGCCCACCTCGGCGGAGCTGTGCACCAGGTGGAAGTTTTTCCCCCCGCACTCTGGGTGGATGGAGAAGGGGAGGAAAGGATGAATAGAAAAAAAAAAAACAGGAAGAAACTCC